>CAJNDS010000292.1:0-173152 GCA_905221605.1 Symbiodinium natans | reverse complement strand
CTAAACCCTAAGCCCCTAAAACCCTAAGCCCAAACCCATCGTTTCCGCCAGAGGCTCTGCCTCAAAAGTCCACTTCAGGCTCGGGAGCCTTGCAAGCACGACGGTCCAAAGGGTGCTTCTTCCCGAAAAGACGCGTGCCCTTGGCTGCGCGAGACATCGGAGAAGCCTCATCTGGGGCCCCATGGCCCCGAAAGGTCACCCTCGCATCCCCTGCCCGGCCTTTCGACGCCTCGAAGTTGCAGGCCGATCTAAATTCGCTGTCTCGGGATCTTCTCACACACTGCCTAGGGCCTAGATGGCCTGGATGCGGGATATGATGCACACAACGCGCGTGCCGTCCAGGAAGTGACCGTTTAGGGCTCACACACCTCGCACCTCAGGACCATGTGCAGAGGGAGCTTAGGATTTCAGGGAGGTAGCAGGCAGAGGGAAGCTCGCCTGCCTTTGATGGGCAGAGGGCATTGGCAAGGTGGCATCGAGGTGGTCAAAGCCCAACTCCGAGCTTTGGCGTCCTCCAAGGCTCCACCACGAAGCTCACGAAGCTGTTGCGCAGCACTGCAGGCACGACAGGCACGACTGCTGCACGTTCGGAGGCCGGTGGCACAAATCCAACTAGCAGCTACTAGCCGTGACGAGCAGGCTCACGGCGAAAGCACAACAAGTGCTGCTTTTGATGCTGGGCCAACGCCAGCACAAAGTGCTGGACTCAGTGGGAAGCATGTGAAAGTCCGCAGCTTCTTGTCAGCGCCGCCTTCCTCGGTCCGTGGCGCACGAGGCATGGCCAGCATGGGATCCGAGCTAGGTGTCGTCGGATCGCGAGCGAAGCCTCCACGGCTCTCAAGACTGCAACAGCGTTCTGCGGATCTCTCACCCGTGGCGAGAACGGCAAGAGTACCGGTGCCTTGTGTGGATTTGGTGATCGAGTCTGATCAAAGTGGTGAAATCTTGCAGAAGCACGGTGCCCTCCGCATACTTGAGGCCAATGCATCCGTCCAAGGGTCTTTCCAGGAATCAAGGATTGCACAGTCAGGCCCGTAGTCGAGTGTCCCAGTCTGCACAGTCTGCACAGCCCAGAGGACAGGGGTGTTGAGCTGTGTGTGAGTTGGATCGGACCCAAGCACTCGGAGACAAGCACGGACACGCAAACGCACATGATTCATGGTCCCTTCTTTGGAGAAGTCCGAGCTCAAGCCCGTCAAGCATTCGGCGGCGATCCCCCGCGTGGCGGCATCAGTCAGCAGAGTCCATGAGCAGAGGCAGTGGGCTCAGTGCAGCCAGCCGAGGCCGCAAGCGCAAGGCCGAGGGCAGATCACGCCAGAAGCAAGCTCACGGACGTTGAGGGCCTTGGGCGGCAACGTGCTACCGCGCCGGCATGCCTGGGAGAACGCAGGTGTGGAGAGGGCCAGAACATGTCGCTGGCCACCCGGCGTCGGGGCTGGAAGCACGGAGCGACCGCCATCAACGTGACCACGGCTTCTCGCGCGGTACGTGCAGGGCACGCGCGGCGCGTGCAGGGCAGGATGGCAAGGAGACGTGAGGAGATGCGAGGACGAGGGAGAGTGAGTCCAGCAACACCTCTGGGCTTCGGATGCTTGGGCCTTCTTTCAGGGCCTGTGCTGGGGGCTGGATCCCTCCGTGCGATGCTGAGACGCGAGCAGTTGTCCTGCGTCGGGTGCTCTGCGGCCCGGTTTGAAAAATGGCTTGATGCGCAGGTGCCATGTCTCAGGCTCGGCGACCGGGGCGGAAACCTCTGCGAAGCACTGCGTGGGCCATGCCCTTCCAAAACCACGATGGCGCACAGGGCTCATGACAGAAGAAGCTGGCAGCAGTGCCGCACACTCGGCACTGTTGCTCGGAATGGCACGTCCCATGCACGATGGCCCTGCAGAGCACACCAAGCACGCGGACACTGTGGACACAGCAATTGCTGCGGTCGGGGACACACTGGATGCGGCATGTGCGGACGCGGCGGAGGTGGGCGGGCAGGTCTCAGAGTTTCGGCACCCCAGGGGCTCTTTGCCAAGGAGCTCGGCTACACCGGCGAAGAGGCAAGCCGCCTGGGGCCGCGCCGTGTGGCCATGCGTCAATCCTCGCCATCTCAGAACGAAGACGTAGAAGTATAAGCCAACCTGCTGCCATTGGCTCCCGCGTGTTTGGGTGAAGCGAGTCTGACATCTGGCAAGCGCCTGGAACCTCTTCTTGCCTGGCTTCCTGCTTCCCGGAAGACACATGTGCCTCAAATCTGCTCTGCACAGACGAGCTTCGCGGTCGACACTACGAGGCCAATGCTTGCCCAGAGGGATGATGGAGGGCTGCGAGAGCGACTCTGACCGTAAAGGAGCGCATTGGAAGTCAGCAGGCAGATGAAGAGATCCAGCTTGTGCTTGCCCGGCACACTTGTTGTGGGCAGCACGCCGGACACTGCCTGGGACTGCAAGATGCAGGAGCTGTGGCATTTGCACCTGTAGTGCACATGCCTGTAGTGCGCATGCGGGGCACCCAACTCAGGAAACGTGAGCTCAAGGCTTCGTGTGCCACCGATCATGTCAGGGCCACGAATGCAACAACTTTCTGGTGACATCTACAGAATCTACAGATCCAAGACAGCCTTTTTCACGGCCTTCTCGAGGTATAGTCCATCGGTCGAAGTGCCGAAGACGTCAAGCAGGCTTCCAACCTCTCCCACGATTCCACACATGTGAGCCATAGACATGCATGTGATCTCGGACCTTCTCAATCTGCGAGGCTTCCGAGAAGACTTTGCGGAGTTGACGGCTGCATTGGGCAACACAAGCACAGGCCTTGGCGACTCAGCACGACGGTGCTCCGGCCTTCAGGAGGAAGCTCCGTGTTGCCACAGAGTTACAGCAAGCGCAGGCGTAAAACACGATTCCTTGTTCGACTGGAGAGACTGAAGTGAAAGTCTCAGGCTGTGGAGAGTCCAGCAGCATGGAGCGAGGTGTGCGCATTGAGTCTGTTGGGGTGCCCATGAGTGCAAGACGTTAAGGGCAGCCAAAGAAGTCGGGGCCTTGGCTTTCCGCAGAGATTCCAGGTGCTCAGAATGGCATGTGGCACGTGGGCAGGAAAGCTCGCGGCTGAGAGTCAGCAGTCGGAAGGTCTCAAGTGGCTGCAGGGATCTCTATCGGGCCGGTCTCGGACCTACGGGGCCCGGTAACGTCCGTGCGCTCGCACTTGCATTTGACTTGGCTTCTCCATACACAGGGTTTGCAACAGGCTTCCTAGAGTGGGTCGTAGGCTCTCAAGAACTCGACCGCATGGCGGATCAAGTCAAGCGCCCGGTGGCAGGAGCACCTGCGCAACATCACGAGCAGCTGAGCCTTGCCACGCATCTGCCCGGCCTAACGTGATTCACAAGACCAGCATGGGTTGGCCCTGGATCCTCACTTCCGACAAACCACGCTTTTTTTGGCGCATCGACATGTGGGTGGATGCCACAAGAGGCTCAGGCACGTGTGCCCCTGGGTCTGCATATGCGGTCGGTCGCACGAAGCAAGGCAGCCTGCGCACAGCTCAACAGAAGGCTGCGCTGGCGGGCAAGGAGTCAAACAGGACTCCGGCTCCGTCAAATGCAAGCATTGTCCCAGTCTTATGGCGATGGCATGGGCCGAGGGGGCTGGACAAGGTGGCATCGAGGCGGCCAAAGCCCAACTCCGAGCTTTGGCGTCCTCCAAGGCTCCACCACGAAGCTCACGAAGCTGTTGCGCAGCACTGCAGGCACGACAGGCACGACTGCTGCACGTTCGGAGGCCGGTGGCACAAATCCAACTAGCAGCTACTAGCCGTGACGAGCAGGCTCACGGCGAAAGCACAACAAGTGCTGCTTTTGATGCTGGGCCAACGCCAGCACAAAGTGCTGGACTCAGTGGGAAGCATGTGAAAGTCCGCAGCTTCTTGTCAGCGCCGCCTTCCTCGGTCCGTGGCGCACGAGGCATGGCCAGCATGGGATCCGAGCTAGGTGTCGTCGGATCGCGAGCGAAGCCTCCACGGCTCTCAAGACTGCAACAGCGTTCTGCGGATCTCTCACCCGTGGCGAGAACGGAAGAGTACCGGTGCCTTGTGTGGATTTGGTGATCGAGTCTGATCAAAGTGGTGAAATCTTGCAGAAGCACGGTGCCCTCCGCATACTTGAGGCCAATGCATCCGTCCAAGGGTCTTTCCAGGAATCAAGGATTGCAAAGTCAGGCCCGTAGTCGAGTGTCCCAGTCTGCGCAGTCTGCACAGCCCAGAGGACAGGGGTGTTGAGCTGTGTGTGAGTTGGATCGGACCCAAGCACTCGGAGACAAGCACGGACACGCAAACGCACATGATTCATGGTCCCTTCTTTGGAGAAGTCCGAGCTCAAGCCCGTCAAGCATTCGGCGGCGATCCCCCGCGTGGCGGCATCAGTCAGCAGAGTCCATGAGCAGAGGCAGTGGGCTCAGTGCAGCCAGCCGAGGCCGCAAGCGCAAGGCCGAGGGCAGATCACGCCAGCCGCAAGCTCACGGACGTTGAGGGCCTTGGGCGGCAACGTGCTACCGCGCCGGCATGCCTGGGAGAACGCAGGTGTGGAGAGGGCCAGAACATGTCGCTGGCCACCCGGCGTCGGGGCTGGAAGCACGGAGCGACCGCCATCAACGTGACCACGGCTTCTCGCGCGGTACGTGCAGGGCACGCGCGGCGCGTGCAGGGCAGGATGGCAAGGAGACGTGAGGAGATGCGAGGACGAGGGAGAGTGAGTCCAGCAACACCTCTGGGCTTCGGATGCTTGGGCCTTCTTTCAGGGCCTGTGCTGGGGGCTGGATCCCTCCGTGCGATGCTGAGACGCGAGCAGTTGTCCTGCGTCGGGTGCTCTGCGGCCCGGTTTGAAAAATGGCTTGATGCGCAGGTGCCATGTCTCAGGCTCGGCGACCGGGGCGGAAACCTCTGCGAAGCACTGCGTGGGCCATGCCCTTCCAAAACCACGATGGCGCACAGGGCTCATGACAGAAGAAGCTGGCAGCAGTGCCGCACACTCGGCACTGTTGCTCGGAATGGCACGTCCCATGCACGATGGCCCTGCAGAGCACACCAAGCACGCGGACACTGTGGACACAGCAATTGCTGCGGTCGGGGACACACTGGATGCGGCATGTGCGGACGCGGCGGAGGTGGGCGGGCAGGTCTCAGAGTTTCGGCACCCCAGGGGCGCTTTGCCAAGGAGCTCGGCTACACCGGCGAAGAGGCAAGCCGCCTGGGGCCGCGCCGTGTGGCCATGCGTCAATCCTCGCCATCTCAGAACGAAGACATAGAAGTATAAGCCAACCTGCTGCCACGGGCTCCCGCGTGCTTGCGTGAAGCGAGTCTGACATTTGGCAAGCGCCTGGCACTTTTTCTTGCCTGGCTTCCTGCTTCCCGGAAGACACATGTGCCTCAAATCTGCTCTGCACAGACGAGCTTCGCGGTCGACACTACGAGGCCAATGCTTGCCCAGAGGGATGATGGAGGGCTGCGAGAGCGACTCTGACCGTAAAGGAGCGCATTGGAAGTCAGCAGGCAGATGAAGAGATCCAGCTTGTGCTTGCCCGGCACACTTGTTGTGGGCAGCACGCCGGACACTGCCTGGGACTGCAAGATGCAGGAGCTGTGGCATTTGCACCTGTAGTGCACATGCCTGTAGTGCGCATGCGGGGCACCCAACTCAGGAAACGTGAGCTCAAGGCTTCGTGTGCCACCGATCATGTCAGGGCCACGAATGCAACAACTTTCTGGTGACATCTACAGAATCTACAGATCCAAGACAGCCTTTTTCACGGCCTTCTCGAGGTATAGTCCATCGGTCGAAGTGCCGAAGACGTCAAGCAGGCTTCCAACCTCTCCCACGATTCCACACATGTGAGCCATAGACATGCATGTGATCTCGGACCTTCTCAATCTGCGAGGCTTCCGAGAAGACTTTGCGGAGTTGACGGCTGCATTGGGCAACACAAGCACAGGCCTTGGCGACTCAGCACGACGGTGCTCCGGCCTTCAGGAGGAAGCTCCGTGTTGCCACAGAGTTACAGCAAGCGCAGGCGTAAAACACGATTCCTTGTTCGACTGGAGAGACTGAAGTGAAAGTCTCAGGCTGTGGAGAGTCCAGCAGCATGGAGCGAGGTGTGCGCATTGAGTCTGTTGGGGTGCCCATGAGTGCAAGACGTTAAGGGCAGCCAAAGAAGTCGGGGCCTTGGCTTTCCGCAGAGATTCCAGGTGCTCAGAATGGCATGTGGCACGTGGGCAGGAAAGCTCGCGGCTGAGAGTCAGCAGTCGGAAGGTCTCAAGTGGCTGCAGGGATCTCTATCGGGCCGGTCTCGGACCTACGGGGCCCGGTAACGTCCGTGCGCTCGCACTTGCATTTGACTTGGCTTCTCCATACACAGGGTTTGCAACAGGCTTCCTAGAGTGGGTCGTAGGCTCTCAAGAACTCGACCGCATGGCGGATCAAGTCAAGCGCCCGGTGGCAGGAGCACCTGCGCAGGATCAGCTGATTTTGTTCAGCCGGGATCCCTCTGCCACGCTTCTCGCTTCACAAGGCCAGCAGAACCTGGCTCTCTGTCCCCACTTCACACTAAGCACCCTGCCTTTGGCGCATCGACACCTGGGCGGATGCCACTTCAGGCTCAGGCACGTGCACGTGTGGTCCTGGGTCTGCATATGCGGTCGGTCGCACGAATCAAGGCAGCCTGCACACTGCTGAACTGCGCCTGAAGCATTCTTCTTGTGTAACCGGCAAGGTTTCGGACACGGGGCACCCGGCGCTTGTTGCAAACATGCTGCAACATGCTCGAAAACCATGGCAAGCCTCGCCGCAGGGCGGGCGAACAGAAATCTGGACATTGCGATCGCAACAGCACCGAAAGGGGCTTGTGTGGCGAGACCTGGTACTTGCACAGAAGACCAACACAAAAACACAAACCCAAATGATGATCTTTCTGCCGGAATGCTGACAGGTCCATTGTGCACCTGAACATGCCGCATGCTCTGGATGGGTCATTGCTACCTGGATCAATGCGCAGCGTGCCAAGGCCCTTTGCAGACGAGGAGGCTGGGGGAAGCATCGAGCTGCCGCACGTGGGATCTGGGGAGGCGACCTCACTCTTGCAAGGAAATACAATAATATCCGAGCTGTTGGAGGGCCTGCAGAAGAACTTCTCTGTGGGTTCCTCGCGCTGCGGGCCCTTCGGAGCCTGGATCCCGACACGACAGAAAAGGACGCGAGGCACAGCGCCAGCTCGGCATGCTCGCCGCAATTCCCTTTCGTTGTGGGAGCTGGTGCTGGCATGCGCTGCGGCGCATGCACGATGGCGCTGCAGAGAACACCAAGCACAAGGACACGGTGGGCACAGCAAGTGCTGCGGTCGGTGACGCGCTGGATTCGGCATGTGCGGATGCAGCGGAGGTGGGCGGGCAGCTCTCAGAGTTTCGGCACCCCAGGGGCTCTTTGCCAAGGAGCTCGGCTACACCGGCGAAGAGGCAAGCCGCCTGGGGCCGCGCCGTGTGGCCATGCGTCAATCCTCGCCATCTCAGAACGAAGACGTAGAAGTATAAGCCAACCTGCTGCCATTGGCTCCCGCGTGTTTGCGTGAAGCGAGTCTGACATCTGGCAAGCGCCTGGAACCTCTTCTTGCCTGGCTTCCTGCTTCCCGGAAGACACATGTGCCTCAAATCTGCTCTGCACAGACGAGCTTCGCGGTCGACACTACGAGGCCAATGCTTGCCCAGAGGGATGATGGAGGGCTGCGAGAGCGACTCTGACCGTAAAGGAGCGCATTGGAAGTCAGCAGGCAGATGAAGAGATCCAGCTTGTGCTTGCCCGGCACACTTGTTTTGGGCAGCACGCCGGACACTGCCTGGGACTGCAAGATGCAGGAGCTGTGGCATTTGCACCTGTAGTGCGCATCCGGGGCACCCATCTCAGGAAACGTGAGCTCAATGCTTCGCGTGCCACCGATCACGTCAGGGCCGTGCAGAAGCGTCACCCTCCACGAATGCAACAGCTTTCTCCTGACATCTACAAATCCAAGAATGCACCCGTCACGTCATCTTTCTGGAAGTGCAGTCCCCTTGGTCGAAGTGCCGAAGACGTCGAAGAAGCTTCCAAGCGCTCCCACGCCTCCACGCCTCCACGCCTCCACACCTCCACGCATGTGAGAGACATGCACAAGTGATCTCTCGGAGCTTCTCTCAATCTTCGGGCTTCCGAGACTCTGCGGAGTTGCCTGCGGAGTTGCCTGAGGCACAGGCCTTGGGGCCTTCAGATGGCCTTCATGGGGAACCTCCAACTTTGGACCTCAAAACCCTGCCTCATGGTTTTAAAGGTCTGCTGCCGGTGCTCGACTTCTACAGACGAGAGCAAAGGTGATGGGCTTGATACCAACCGAGCCTTCAAAACTCCATCAGGATTCATGGGGAACCTTTCCGCCAGCCCAAATGAATTTACCGGCTGGCTCGCAATGCAGTCTTCAGGCTCGGGGTGGCGGATTCGGGTCTTTGATGCCCAGCCTTGAAATGGCGACATTCGGCCTATTCACGCAAAGGCTACACTAAGCTTTCAAACATCTCACCTGCGACCGACCCCTGCGAAAGGGGATTTGAAGGGGGATTGCTAATCGTTACAAACAGCGCGCAGGCATGAAACACCATTCCTGGTTCGACTGACTGGAGTGAAAGTCTCAAGCAGTGGAAAGTCCAGCAGCATGGAGCGAGGTGTTCGCATTGAGTCTGTCGGGATGCCCATGAGTGCAAGACATTCAGGGCACCCAAGGAACTCGGGGCCTTGCTCAGAATGGCTGCGGCATGCAGGCATGAGGGAAAGCTCGCGGCCGAGAGTCGGCAATCGGAAGGTCTCAAGTGGCTGCAGGGATCTCTATCGGGCCGGTCTCGGACCTACGGGGCCTGGTAACGTCCGTGCGCTCGCACTTGCATTTGACTTGGCTTCTCCATACACAGGGTTTGCAACAGGCTTCCTAGAGTGGGTCGTAGGCTCTCAAGAACTCTACCGCATGGCGGATCAAGTCAAGCGCCCGGTGGCAGGAGCACCTGCACAACATCACGAGCAGCTGAGCCTTGCCACGCATCTGCCCGGCCTAACGTGATTCACAAGACCAGCATGGGTTGGCCTTGGATCCTCACTTCCGACAAACCACGCTTTTTTTGGCGCATCGACATGTGGGTGGATGCCACAAGAGGCTCAGGCACGTGTGCCCCTGGGTCTGCATATGCGGTCGGTCGCACGAAGCAAGGCAGCCTGCGCACAGCTCAACAGAAGGCTGCGCTGGCGGGCAAGGAGTCAAACAGGACTCCGGCTCCGTCAAATGCAAGCATTGTCCCAGTCTTATGGCGATGGCATGGGCCGAGGGGGCTGGACAAGGTGGCATCGAGGCGGCCAAAGCCCAACTCCGAGCTTTGGCGTCCTCCAAGGCTCCACCACGAAGCTCACGAAGCTGTTGCGCAGCACTGCAGGCACGACAGGCACGACTGCTGCACGTTCGGAGGCCGGTGGCACAAATCCAACTAGCAGCTACTAGCCGTGACGAGCAGGCTCACGGCGAAAGCACAACAAGTGCTGCTTTTGATGCTGGGCCAAAGCCAGCACAAAGTGCTGGACTCAGTGGGAAGCATGTGAAAGTCCGCAGCTTCTTGTCAGCGCCGCCTTCCTCGGTCCGTGGCGCACGAGGCATGGCCAGCATGGGATCTGAGCTAGGTGTCGTCGGAGCGCGAGCGAAGCCTCCACGGCTCTCAAGACTGCAACAGCGTTCTGCGGATCTCTCACCCGTGGCAAGAACAGCACGAGTGCGGGTGCCTTGTGTGGATTTGGTGATCGAGTCTGATGAAAGTGGTGAAATCTTGCAGAAGCACGGTACCCTCCGCATACTTGAGGCCAATGCATCCGTCCAAGGGTCTTTCCAGGAATCAAGGATTGCACAGTCAGGCCCGTAGTCGAGTGTCCCAGTCTGCACAGTCTGCACAGCCCAGAGGACAGGGGTGTTGAGCTGTGTGTGAGTTGGATCGGACCCAAGCACTCGGAGACAAGCACGGACACGCAAACGCACATGATTCATGGTCCCTTCTTTGGAGAAGTCCGAGCTCAAGCCCGTCAAGCATTCGGCGGCGATCCCCCGCGTGGCGGCATCAGTCAGCAGAGTCCATGAGCAGAGGCAGTGGGCTCAGTGCAGCCAGCCGAGGCCGCAAGCGCAAGGCCGAGGGCAGATCACGCCAGCCGCAAGCTCACGGACGTTGGGGGCCTTGGGCGGCAACGTGCTACCGCGCCGGCATGCCTGGGAGAACGCAGGTGTGGAGAGGGCCAGAACATGTCGCTGGCCACCCGGCGTCGGGGCTGGAAGCACGGAGCGACCGCCATCAACGTGACCACGGCTTCTCGCGCGGTACGTGTAGGGCACGCGCGGCGCGTGCAGGGCAGGATGGCAAGGAGACGTGAGGAGATGCGAGGACGAGGGAGAGTGAGTCCAGCAGCATCTCCGGGCTTCGGATGCTTGGGCCTTCTTTCAGGGCCTGTGCTGGGGGCTGGATCCCTCCGTGCGATGCTGAGAAGCGAGCAGTTGTCCTGCGTCGGGTGCTCTGCGGCCCGGTTTGAAAAATGGCTTGATGCGCAGGTGCCATGTCTCAGGCTCGGCGACCGGGGCGGAAACCTCTGCGAAGCACTGCGTGGGCCATGCCCTTCCAAAACCACGATGGCGCACAGGGCTCATGACAGAAGAAGCTGGCAGCAGTGCCGCACACTCGGAACTGTTGCTCGGAATGGCACGTCCCATGCACGATGGCCCTGCAGAGCACACCAAGCACACGGACACTGTGGACACAGCAATTGCTGCGGTCGGGGACGCACTGGATGCGGCATGTGCGGACGCGGCGGAGGTGGGCGGGCAGGTCTCAGAGTTTCGGCACGCCAGGGGCTCTTTGCCAAGGAGCTCGGCTACACCGGCGAAGAGGCAAGCCGCCTGGGGCCGCGCCGTACTGCCATGTGTCAATCCTCGCCATCTTAAAACGAAGACGTAGAAGTATAGGCCAACCTGCTGCCATGGGCTCCCGCGTGCTTGGGTGAAGCGAGTCTGACATCTGGCAAGCGCCTGGAACCTCTTCTTGTCTGGCTTCCTGCTTCCCGGAAGACACATGTGCCTCATATCTGCTCTGCACACACGAGCTTGGCGGTCGGCACTACAAGGTCCATGCTTGCCCAGAGGGATGACGGAAGGCTGCGAGAGCGACTGTGACCGATAAAGGAGCGCGGTGGAAGTCAGCAGGCAGATGAAGAGATCCAGCTTGTGCTTGCCTGGCAAGCTTGCATTGGGCAGCACGCCCGACACTGCTGACCTTGCCCGGGACTGCAACATGCCGTGCGCATGCGGGGCGGACTTCTCAGAGTACGCGAGCTCAAGGCTTCGCCCGCCACCGATCATGTCTGGGCCGTGCAGCGGCACGACCCTCCAACAGCTCCACAACTTCCTGCTGCCATCTACAGATCTAGGACAGTGGCTTGCACGTCAGCCGTTAGCTTTCTGGAGGCACAGTCCGTGGGCCGAAGAGCCGAAGACGTGGGCACTGCCACGTGCCTGCTTGGTGCAGCTTCGAGCGCGGTGCAGGTGGTGCAGGTGATGGAGGACGGGTGGCATGCCGCTTTGTCGGCCAGGCTCTTGGGCGGATTGACCAGGCGCAAGTTCCGGCGGCTGCTGCATTGAACCGTCGCAATCATCATCCATGAAATCCCCATGCAGGAACTGCACGGCTACAGAGGCGAATGAGCTGGGCCGGGGCGAGGGCAGCATCTGCGACACTGCAACATCGAAGAGCAGCGCCAGCACCACAACAACATCGCAAGAAATGGCACGAGTGCATGGCCCTCGACTGATGCTTGGGCCAATCGCAGGTGGACCAGCAATTGCTGGGCCTGGCAACTAGCTCACATGCCAGGGAGTTCAGGTCGGCGTGCCACGCTGCGAAGAGCAGCGCGCTGCGAAGAGCAGCGGCACAAGAAAAACAATGGCTCCTCGAGACTTGTGCCGTTCGTCATACTTGGCATGTGTATGATTCGTGCATTAGTGGCGTATCTACAAACTCATGGAACAAGCTGTCAGTCAGATTGAAATGGACGCGCACCCAAGAACGCACGTTCTTTCTGCAGCTTCATGCTTGGCGTGATGTAGGACGGGTCTGCTTCAGATGGCATGCCGCTCTCTCGACAAGGCTCTTGCGGTTGCTGGCCAATGGGCACATTGACTAGTCGCAAGATCCGGCGACAGCTGCCGGACTGATCGGGAGTTGTCAAGAACCTTGTACCTACTGCACGTCTACTGAGGCGAACTAGCTGGTATAGCATCACACATCTAAGCAACAGAGGCCTGAAGCGAGACGCGCGGGTGCAGTCTGCTGGCATGGTCCTTCATGCCGGCTCGGCAGGTTCGTTCAGGAGACAAGCGCTCCCACAGCACCGGTGCATTGGCAGCAGCTTCTTGGGAGAAGTGTGCACAAGCCTCGGCACGACGGTGCTCCGGCCTTCAGGGGCAAGCTCCATGGCTACAGACTTACAGCAAGCGCAGGCATGAAACACGACTCCTGGTTCGACTGGGGTGACTGGAGTGAAAGTCTCAGGCAGTGGAGAGTCCAGCAGCATGGGGCGAGGTGAGTGTATTGGGTCTGTCGGGGTGCCCATGAGTGCAAGACATTCAGGGCAGCCGGGCAGCTAGAGAATTCGGGGCCTTGGCACTTGGCATTCCGCAGAGATTCCAGAATGGGCTGAGCGTCTGAGCAAGGATCTCGGGCCGGTCTTGGACTTACGCGGCCTGGTAGCGTCCATGCGATCGCACTTGCGGACCTGTTCTTGTTGCAGGGTTTGCAACAGGCTTACTAGAGTTACTAAAGCCGGTCCTGGGCTGCTCTCAAGAACACTACCGCCTGGCGGATCAGGTCGAGGGCTCGGTGGCGGGAGCACCTGGGCATTGCCTGGGCATGGTCAGCTGAGCCCCTGTTCACCCTGCATCCCGCCGCAAAGTTTCGCAGACGGAGGACGCACCTGCTTCAGATGGCATGCCACGCCCTCGACAGGGCTGTTGAGAACCTTGGCCATAGGCAAGTTGACCAGTCGCAAGTTCCTGTGCCAGCTGCTGCAGTGAACCGGCGGTGTCATTATCCGTGCAACAACTGCACGGCTACTGAGGCGAATGAGCTGGGCCGGGGAGAGAGCAGCATCTACGACACCGCGACATCGAGGATCATCCGCAGCACCGAAGGGACATCTCAGGCAGTTGCGCGAGCAACTCAATCTCAAGTGCCTCAAAGGCCTCAAGTGATGTTGGTCCCGACCACAGGTGGACCTGCTGCAAGTGCTGCGAGGGCCTCGGGCAACTGGCTCACATGCCAGGGTGTTCAGGCGGGAGCGCCACGCCGTGAAGAGCAGCGGCACAGGCACAACATGCAAAACATGGGCTCTATGTTGGCTCTACTGAACATTGGTCACTTCTGGTTTCTGTATGGTTGGTGCATCATGGGCGTGTCTATGTAAGGATGGAACAAACTGTCATGCGGATTGAAGCCTGCATGTGCGGTCAGTCACGCGAATCAAGGCAGCCGGAGCCCAGCTCAACTGCGCCTGATACGGGAACATGGCATCTGCAGGGCGTGCGGCCTCGAATCTGGATGCTGCGATCGCAGAAGCACCGAAAGGGGCTTGCATTCAACACTGTCACAAGAACACAAACGCTGATGATCTTCTTGCGGGAAGCTTACGAAGCTGTTGCGCAGCACGACAGGCACGACAGGCACGACAGGCACGACTGCTGCACGTTCGGAGGCCGATGGCACAAATCCAACTAGCAGCTACTAGCCGTGACGAGCAGGCTCACGGCGAAAGCACAACAAGAGCTGCTTTTGATGCTGGGCCAAAGCCAGCACAAAGTGCTGGACTCAGTGGGAAGCATGTGAAAGTCCGAAGCTTCTTTTCAGCGCCGCCTTCCTCGGTCTGTGGCACACGAGGCATGGCCAACATGGGATCCGAGCTAGGTGTCGTCGGATCGCGAGCGAAGCCTCCACGGCTCTCAAGACTGCAACAGCGTTCTGCGGATCTCTCACCCGTGGCAAGAACGGCACAAGTGCGGGTGCCTTGTGTGGATTTGGTGATCGAGTCTGATGAAAGTGGTGAAATCTTGCAGAAGCACGGTACCCTCCGCATACTTGAGGCCAACGCATCCTTCCAAGGGTCTTTCCAGGAATCAAGGATTGCAAAGTCAGGCCCGTATTCGAGTGTCCCAGTCCGCACAGTCTGCACAGCCCAGAGGACAGGGGTGTTGAGCTGTGTGTGAGTTGGATCGGACCCAAGCACTCGGAGACAAGCACGGACACGCAAACGTACATGATTCATGGTCCTTTCTTGGAGAAGTCCGAGCTCAAGCCCTTCAAGCGGCGGCGGAGTCCATGAGCAGAGGCAGTGGGCTCAGTGCAGCCAGCCGAGGCCGCAAGCGCAAGGCCGAGGGCAGATCACGCCGGCCGCAAGCTCACGGACGTTGAGGGCCTGGGGCGGCAACGTGCTACCGCGCCGGCATGCCTGGGAGAACGCAGGTGTGGAGAGGGCCAGAACATGTCGCTGGCCACCCGGCGTCGGGGCTGGAAGCACGGAGCGACCGCCATCAACGTGACCACGGCTTCTCGCGCGGTACGTGCAGGGCACGCGCGGCGCGTGCAGGATGGCAAGGAGACGTGAGGAGATGCGAGGACGAGGGAGAGTGAGTCCAGCAGCATCTCCGGGCTTCGGATGCTTGGGCCTTCTTTCAAGGCCTCTGTGCGACGATGCTGAGAAGCGAGAAGTTGTCCTGTGTCGGGTGCTCTGCGGCCCGGTTTGAAAAACGGCTTGATGCGCAGGTGCCATATCTCAGGCTCGGCGACCGGGGCGGAAACCTCTGCGAAGCACTGCATGGGCCATGCCCTTCTAAAACCACGATGGCGCACAGCGCTCATGACAGAAGAAGCTGGCAGCAGTGCCGCACACTCGGAACTGTTGCTCGGAATGGCACGTCCCATGCACGATGGCCCTGCAGAGCACACCAAGCACACGGACACTGTGGACACAGCAATTGCTGCGGTCGGGGACGCACTGGATGCGGCATGTGCGGACGCGGCGGAGGTGGGCGGGCAGGTCTCAGAGTTTCGGCACGCCAGGGGCTCTTTGCCAAGGAGCTCGGCTACACCGGCGAAGAGGCAAGCCGCCTGGGGCCGCGCCGTACTGCCATGTGTCAATCCTCGCCATCTCAAAACGAAGACGTAGAAGTATAGGCCAACCTGCTGCCATGGGCTCCCGCGTGCTTGGGTGAAGCGAGTCTGACATCTGGCAAGCGCCTGGAACCTCTTCTTGTCTGGCTTCCTGCTTCCCGGAAGACACATGTGCCTCATATCTGCTCTGCACACACGAGCTTGGCGGTCGGCACTACAAGGTCCATGCTTGCCCAGAGGGATGACGGAAGGCTGCGAGAGCGACTGTGACCGATAAAGGAGCGCGGTGGAAGTCAGCAGGCAGATGAAGAGATCCAGCTTGTGCTTGCCTGGCAAGCTTGCATTGGGCAGCACGCCCGACACTGCTGACCTTGCCCGGGACTGCAACATGCCGTGCGCATGCGGGGCGGACTTCTCAGAGTACGCGAGCTCAAGGCTTCGCCCGCCACCGATCATGTCTGGGCCGTGCAGCGGCACGACCCTCCAACAGCTCCACAACTTCCTGCTGCCATCTACAGATCTAGGACAGTGGCTTGCACGTCAGCCGTTAGCTTTCTGGAGGCACAGTCCGTGGGCCGAAGAGCCGAAGACGTGGGCACTGCCACGTGCCTGCTTGGTGCAGCTTCGAGCGCGGTGCAGGTGGTGCAGGTGATGGAGGACGGGTGGCATGCCGCTTTGTCGGCCAGGCTCTTGGGCGGATTGACCAGGCGCAAGTTCCGGCGGCTGCTGCATTGAACCGTCGAAATCATCATCCATGAAATCCCCATGCAGGAACTGCACGGCTACAGAGGCGAATGAGCTGGGCCGGGGCGAGGGCAGCATCTGCGACACTGCAACATCGAAGAGCAGCGCCAGCACCACAACAACATCGCAAGAAATGGCACGAGTGCATGGCCCTCGACTGATGCTTGGGCCAATCGCAGGTGGACCAGCTGGGCCTGGCAACTAGCTCACATGCCAGGGAGTTCAGGTCGGCGTGCCACGCTGCGAAGAGCAGCGCGCTGCGAAGAGCAGCGCCACAAGAAAATAATGGCTCCTCGGGACTTGTGCCGTTCGTCATACTTGGCATGTGTATGATTCGTGCATTAGTGGCGTATCTACAAACTCATGGAACAAGTTGTCAGTCAGATTGAAGTGGACGCGCACCCAAGAACGCACGTTCTTTCTGCAGCTTCATGCTTGGCGTGATGCAGGACGGGTCTGCTTCAGATGGCATGCCGCTCTCTCGACAAGGCTCTTGCGGTTCCTGGCCAATGGGCACATTGACTAGTCGCAAGTTCCGGCGGCAGGTTGGCAGCTTCTTGGGAGAAGTGTGCACAAGCCTCGGCACGACGGTGCTCCGGCCTTCAGGGGCAAGCTCCATGGCTACAGACTTACAGCAAGCGCAGGCATGAAACACGACTCCTGGTCCGACTGGGGTGACTGGAGTGAAAGTCTCAGGCAGTGGAGAGTCCAGCAGCATGGAGCGAGGCGAGTGTAGTGGGTCTGTTGGGGTGCCCAAAGTTGCAAGGCATGCAGGGCACCCGAAGAAATTGGGGCCTTGGCTTTCTGCAGAGATTCCTGGCGCTCAAAGTGGCAGGTGGCATGTGGGCATGAGAGAAAGCTCGCGGCTGCGCGTCTGTGATCGGAAGGTCTCAAGTGGCTGCAAGGAGCTCTATCGGGCCGGTCTCGGACCGACGCGGGCCTGGTGCAGACATAGGACGGGTCTGCTTCAGAGCAAGTTCCAGTGCCAGCTGCTGCAGTGAACCGTCGGTGCCAGTATCCGTGCAACAACTGTACGGCTACTGAGGCGAATGAGCTGGGCGGGGGAGAGAGCAGCATCTAAGACACCGCGACATCGATCATCATCCGCAGCACCGTAGGGACATCTCAGGCAGTTGCGCGAGCAAATCAATCTCAAGTGCCTCAAAGGCCTCAAGTGATGTTGGTCCCGACCACAGGTGGACCTGCTGCAAGTGCTGCGAGGGCCTCGGGCAACTGGCTCACATGCCAGGGTGTTCAGGCGGGAGCGCCAGGCCGTGAAGAGCAGCGGCACAGGCACAAGATGCAGAATACTGGCTCTACGGGACTTGTGCCGTTTGTCGTGCTTGGCGTTTGCAATCGTTCGTATGACTCGTCCATTATTGGCGTATCTACAAAGTCATGGAACAAGCTGTCAGTCAGATTGAAATGGACGCGCACCCAAGAACGCACGTTCTTTCTGCAGCTTCATGCTTGGCGTGATGCAGGACGGGTCTGCTTCAGATGGCACGCCGCTCTCTCGACAAGGCTCTTGCGGTTCCTGGCCAATGGGCACATTGACTAGTCGCAAGTTCCGGCGGCAGGTTCGTTCAGGAGACAAGCGCTCCCATAGCACCGGTGCATTGGCAGCAGCTTCTTGGGAGAAGTGTGCACAAGCCTCGGCACGACGGTGCTCCGGCCTTCAGGGGCAAGCTCCATGGCTACAGACTTACAGAAAGCGCAGGCATGAAACACGACTCCTGGTTCGACTGGGGTGACTGGAGTGAAAGTCTCAGGCAGTGGAGAGTCCAGCAGCATGGAGCGAGGCGAGTGTAGTGGGTCTGTTGGGGTGCCCAAAGTTGCAAGGCATGCAGGGCACCCGAAGAAATTGGGGCCTTGGCTTTCTGCAGAGATTCCTGGCGCTCAAAGTGGCAGGTGGCATGTGGGCATGAGAGAAAGCTCGCGGCTGCGCGTCTGTGATCGGAAGGTCTCAAGTGGCTGCAAGGAGCTCTATCGGGCCGGTCTCGGACCGACGCGGGCCTGGTGCAGACATAGGACGGGTCTGCTTCAGAGCAAGTTCCAGTGCCAGCTGCTGCAGTGAACCGGCGGTGTCAGTACCCGTGCAACAACTGCACGGCTACTGAGGCGAATGAGCTGGGCGGGGGAGAGAGCAGCATCTAAGACACCGCGACATCGATCATCATCCGCAGCACCGTAGGGACATCTCAGGCAGTTGCGCGAGCAAATCAATCTCAAGTGCCTCAAAGGCCTCAAGTGATGTTGGTCCCGACCACAGGTGGACCTGCTGCAAGTGCTGCGAGGGCCTCGGGCAACTGGCTCACATGCCAGGGTGTTCAGGCGGGAGCGCCAGGCCGTGAAGAGCAGCGGCACAGGCACAAGATGCAGAATACTGGCTCTACGGGACTTGTGCCGTTTGTCGTGCTTGGCGTTTGCAATCGTTCGTATGACTCGTCCATTATTGGCGTCTCTACAAAGTCATGGAACAAGCTGTCAGTCAGATTGAAATGGACGCGCACCCAAGAACGCACGTTCTTTCTGCAGCTTCATGCTTGGCGTGATGCAGGACGGGTCTGCTTCAGATGGCACGCCGCTCTCTCGACAAGGCTCTTGCGGTTCCTGGCCAATGGGCACATTGACTAGTCGCAAGTTCCGGCGGCAGGTTCGTTCAGGAGACAAGCGCTCCCATAGCACCGGTGCATTGGCAGCAGCTTCTTGGGAGAAGTGTGCACAAGCCTCGGCACGACGGTGCTCCGGCCTTCAGGGGCAAGCTCCATGGCTACAGACTTACAGAAGCGCAGGCATGAAACACGACTCCTGGTTCGACTGGGGTGACTGGAGTGAAAGTCTCAGGCAGTGGAGAGTCCAGCAGCATGGAGCGAGGCGAGTGTAGTGGGTCTGTTGGGGTGCCCAAAGTTGCAAGGCATGCAGGGCACCCGAAGAAATTGGGGCCTTGGCTTTCTGCAGAGATTCCTGGCGCTCAAAGTGGCATGCGGCATGTGGGCATGCGAGAAAGCTCGCGGCTGAGCGTCTGTGATCGGAAGGTCTCAAGTGGCTGCAAGGATCTCTATCGGGCCGGTCTCGGACCGACGCGGGCCTGGTGCAGACAAAGGACGGGTCTGCTTCAGAGCAAGTTCCAGTGCCAGCTGCTGCAGTGAACCGGCGGTGTCAGTACCCGTGCAACAACTGCACGGCTACTGAGGCGAATGAGCGGGGCGGGGGAGAGAGCAGCATCTACGACACCGCGACATCGAGGATCATCCGCAGCTCCGTAGGGACATCTCAGGCAGCTGCGCGAGCAACTCAGTGCCTCAAAGGCCTCAAGAGATGCTTGTCCCGCCCGCAGGTGGACCTGCTGCAACTGCGAGGGACTCAGGCAATTGGCTCACACAGAATAGTTGCACAGCACCTTCGCAGAAGCAATGTAATTGCACAGGACCAGCGGCACTGGGCTCAATGCAGCCAGCCGAGGCCGCAAGAGCAGGCCTGAGGGCAGATCACGCCGGCCGCAAACTCACAGACGCCGAAGGCCTTGGGCGGCAACCTGCTATAGTGCGCCATGCCTAGGGGCCAGACCATGTGCCTGCTCAGCTGGATTCATTGACTTGCGCCCCACACTGAGCGTGCCGCATCACATGCCTCACAACACATAAGCCAATCGACACGCTGTCGGTGCTGGGATGAGCTTCTCATCTGACTCGCAGGCTTGCTCGAGAGCAGCGGCACTGGGCTCAGTGCAGCCAGCCGAGGCCGCAAGCGCAGGCCTGAGGGCAGATCACAGCGGCCGCGCAGCCAGAGATGCTGCGGGCCTTGTGCGGCAACGTGCTATAGCATGCCATGCCTAGGAGGGCCCAGATGGGCGGCGGGCCAGAACATGTCCCTGGCCACCCGGCGTCGTGGCTGGAAACACGGAGCCACCGCCATCAACAGGGCCGCGGCTTCTCGAGTGGCGCATGCACAGGAGGATGAGCAGGAGATGCGAGGAGAGAAAGTGAGTCCAACAGCATCTCTGGGCTGCGCCCTTGTTTTAGGGACCGTGCAGAGGGCGGATCCCTCCGAGTGTGACTATGCTGAAGAGTGACCAGTTGCCCTGTGTCGGCCGCTCTGCCTCCACTCGGATTGTAAATCGGCTTGACACGCAGCTGCATTCTCTCAGACTCGGCGAGCAGGGCGGAGAATTCTGCAAAGCACGGCGCAGGCCATGCACTTCCAACACGACGGTGCCTAGCGCTCACACTGCAGCCTTGCAATGGCCAAGCAGAGGAACTCGGCGTCCGCGAAGGCCTGGAGCCTACCAGGGTCAGCCGTAGAGGCGTCAGGCACAAGATGGGAGAGGTGTTGTCGCTGTACGATGCGGCCGAGGTGATCGGGGTGCTCTCAGAGCCTTCGTCATCCAGGGGGCTTTTGCCGAGAAGGCCGACCACACCGGTGAAAAGGCACGGGGCTTCAGCATGCCGTTGCGAGGTCCAAGTGGGGCCACCCATCAGTCCTTGCCAGAAAAGCACAACGAGGACGTAACAGCCTCGGCAAGGGACTTCGTGTGTCGACTGGGTGGAGCCTGTGTGAAGACCGCATTTGGCAAGCCGGCACATTCGAGCCAGCTGATGGCAGAGGACACGCATCCCTGTCGAGGCTTCGCAGCTCAGGAAATTGTGGCAAGCAGACGAGCACTCTCAGCTCCTCTGGCGTGGGAGGAACGAAGCTGAGATAGGAATGCTGTGGAGATCAGCAGGCAAAGGCGACGGACAATTGGGTCGAAGCCTGGCTTCATCACAAGAAGTTCAGCTCGGCTGGCCACAGGGGCACGGGGCACTGCCAGAACGGCTCTCGGGCGTAGGACGACTCTGGACGCAGTGATGGGCATTGGGCACACCCCTTGCCGAGCCTTCAGCAGAGCTGCCGCACCCAACGATTGCTTGGCATCACACATCGATCAAGAGCTCCGACACAGAGACGCTGCATGCACCGCACGAGGCAGTTGGTACTTTCAGGTGCAGGTGCTGCGACGTGGTCGGCTTCCGGATCAACTGCTGCAGGTTGCCATGCGCAGCCGTAGTCTGCTGATTCTGCAGGAGATGGCAATAGGGGGCAAGGGGACAGGGTCCTGCAAAACCACTCGGCACATGTGTGCAGCAGAAGAGACCTACCGGTGCGGCATCACAGATGGAAGCAAGACCTCAGTTTGCAGCCCCCTGTGGCGCAGCCATGCGACACGTGCCAAGTCCCAGGCCCAAGCTTGACGTACCTCACCCCCATCCGCTGGATTCATTGACTTTGCGCCCCACATTGAGCGTGCCGCATCACATGCCTCACAACACATAAGCCAATCGACGCGCTGTCGGTGCTTGGATGAGCTTTTCATAGCAGCGGCACTGGGCTCAATGCAGCCAGCCGAGGCCGCGAGAGCAGGCCTGAGGGCAGATCACGCCGGCCGCAAACTCACAGACGCCGAAGGCCTTGGGCGGCAACGTGCTATAGTGCGCCATGCCTAGGGGCCAGACCATGTGCCTGCTCAGCTGGATTCATTGACTTGCGCCCCACACTGAGCGTGCCGCATCACATGCCTCACAACACATAAGCCAATCGACACGCTGTCGGTGCTGGGATGAGCTTCTCATCTGACTCGCAGGCTTGCTCGAGAGCAGCGGCACTGGGCTCAGTGCAGCCAGCCGAGGCCGCAAGCGCAGGCCTGAGGGCAGATCACAGCGGCCGCGCAGCCAGAGATGCTGCGGGCCTTGTGCGGCAACGTGCTATAGCATGCCATGCCTAGGAGGGCCCAGATGGGCGGCGGGCCAGAACATGTCCCTGGCCACCCGGCGTCGTGGCTGGAAACACGGAGCCACCGCCATCAACAGGGCCGCGGCTTCTCGAGTGGCGCATGCACAGGAGGATGAGCAGGAGATGCGAGGAGAGAAAGTGAGTCCAACAGCATCTCTGGGCTGCGCCCTTGTTTTAGGGACCGTGCAGAGGGCGGATCCCTCCGAGTGTGACTATGCTGAAGAGTGACCAGTTGCCCTGTGTCGGCCGCTCTGCCTCCACTCGGATTGTAAATCGGCTTGACACGCAGCTGCATTCTCTCAGACTCGGCGAGCAGGGCGGAGAACTCTGCAAAGCACGGCGCAGGCCATGCACTTCCAACACGACGGTACCCAGCGCTCACGCTGCAGCCTTGCAATGTCCAAGCAGAGGAACTCGGCGTCCGCGCGAAGGCCTGGAGCCTACCAGGGTCAGCCGTAGAGGCGTCAGGCACAACATGGGAGAGGTGTTCTCGCTGTACGATGCGGCCGAGGTGATCGGGGTGCTCTCAGAGCCTTCATCATCCAGGGGGCTTTTGCCGAGAAGGCCGACCACACCGGTGAAAAGGCACGCGGCTTCAGCATGCCGTTGCGAGGTCCAAGTGGGGCCACCCATCAGTCCTTGCCAGAAAAGCACAACGAGGACGTAACAGCCACGGCAAGGGACTTCGTGTGTCGACTGGGTGGAGCCTGTGTGAAGACCGCATTTGGTAAGCCGGCACATTCGAGCCAGCTGATGGCAGAGGACACGCATCCCTGTCAAGGCTTCGCAGCTCAGGAAATTGTGGCAAGCAGACGAGCACTCTCAGCTCCTCTGGCGTGGGAGGAACGAAGCTGAGATAGGAATGCTGTGGAGATCAGCAGGCAAAGGCGACGGACAATTGGGTCGAAGCCTGGCTTCATCACAAGAAGTTCAGCTCGGCTGGCCACAGGGGCACGGGGCACTGCCAGAACGGCTCTCGGGCGTAGGACGACTCTGGACGCAGTGATGGGCATTGGGCACACCCCTTGCCGAGCCTTCAGCAGAGCTGCCGCACCCAACGATTGCTTGGCATCACACATCGATCAAGAGCTCCGACACAGAGACGCTGCATGCACCGCACGAGGCAGTTGGTACTTTCAGGTGCAGGTGCTGCGACGTGGTCGGCTTCCGGATCAACTGCTGCAGGTTGCCATGCGCAGCCGTAGTCTGCTGATTCTGCAGGAGATGGCAATAGGGGGCAAGGGGACAGGGTCCTGCAAAACCACTCGGCACATGTGTGCAGCAGAAGAGACCTACCGGTGCGGCATCACAGATGGAAGCAAGACCTCAGTTTGCAGCCCCCTGTGGCGCAGCCATGCGACACGTGCCAAGTCCCAGGCCCAAGCTTGACGTACCTCACCCCCATCCGCTGGATTCATTGACTTTGCGCCCCACATTGAGCGTGCCGCATCACATGCCTCACAACACATAAGCCAATCGACGCGCTGTCGGTGCTTGGATGAGCTTTTCATAGCAGCGGCACTGGGCTCAATGCAGCCAGCCGAGGCCGCGAGAGCAGGCCTGAGGGCAGATCACGCCGGCCGCAAACTCACAGACGCCGAAGGCCTTGGGCGGCAACGTGCTATAGTGCGCCATGCCTAGGGGCCAGACCATGTGCCTGCTCAGCTGGATTCATTGACTTGCGCCCCACACTGAGCGTGCCGCATCACATGCCTCACAACACATAAGCCAATCGACACGCTGTCGGTGCTGGGATGAGCTTCTCATCTGACTCGCAGGCTTGCTCGAGAGCAGCGGCACTGGGCTCAGTGCAGCCAGCCGAGGCCGCAAGCGCAGGCCTGAGGGCAGATCACAGCGGCCGCGCAGCCAGAGATGCTGCGGGCCTTGTGCGGCAACGTGCTATAGCATGCCATGCCTAGGAGGGCCCAGATGGGCGGCGGGCCAGAACATGTCCCTGGCCACCCGGCGTCGTGGCTGGAAACACGGAGCCACCGCCATCAACAGGGCCGCGGCTTCTCGAGTGGCGCATGCACAGGAGGATGAGCAGGAGATGCGAGGAGAGAAAGTGAGTCCAACAGCATCTCTGGGCTGCGCCCTTGTTTTAGGGACCGTGCAGAGGGCGGATCCCTCCGAGTGTGACTATGCTGAAGAGTGACCAGTTGCCCTGTGTCGGCCGCTCTGCCTCCACTCGGATTGTAAATCGGCTTGACACGCAGCTGCATTCTCTCAGACTCGGCGAGCAGGGCGGAGAACTCTGCAAAGCACGGCGCAGGCCATGCACTTCCAACACGACGGTACCCAGCGCTCACGCTGCAGCCTTGCAATGGCCAAGCAGAGGAACTCGGCGTCCGCGCGAAGGCCTGGAGCCTACCAGGGTCAGCCGTAGAGGCGTCAGGCACAACATGGGAGAGGTGTTCTCGCTGTACGATGCGGCCGAGGTGATCGGGGTGCTCTCAGAGCCTTCATCATCCAGGGGGCTTTTGCCGAGAAGGCCGACCACACCGGTGAAAAGGCACGCGGCTTCAGCATGCCGTTGCGAGGTCCAAGTGGGGCCACCCATCAGTCCTTGCCAGAAAAGCACAACGAGGACGTAACAGCCACGGCAAGGGACTTCGTGTGTCGACTGGGTGGAGCCTGTGTGAAGACCGCATTTGGCAAGCCGGCACATTCGAGCCAGCTGATGGCAGAGGACACGCATCCCTGTCGAGGCTTCGCAGCTCAGGAAATTGTGGCAAGCAGACGAGCACTCTCAGCTCCTCTGGCGTGGGAGGAACGAAGCTGAGATAGGAATGCTGTGGAGATCAGCAGGCAAAGGCGACGGACAATTGGGTCGAAGCCTGGCTTCATCACAAGAAGTTCAGCTCGGCTGGCCACAGGGGCACGGGGCACTGCCAGAACGGCTCTCGGGCGTAGGACGACTCTGGACGCAGTGATGGGCATTGGGCACACCCCTTGCCGAGCCTTCAGCAGAGCTGCCGCACCCAACGATTGCTTGGCATCACACATCGATCAAGAGCTCCGACACAGAGACGCTGCATGCACCGCACGAGGCAGTTGGTACTTTCAGGTGCAGGTGCTGCGACGTGGTCGGCTTCCGGATCAACTGCTGCAGGTTGCCATGCGCAGCCGTAGTCTGCTGATTCTGATGGAGATGGCAATAGGGGGCAAGGGGACAGGGTCCTGCAAAACCACTCGGCAAATTGGGGCAGGAGCGGAAAGCTCCCGGTGCAGCCAAAGTCACAAACGGAAGCAAGACCTCAGCTTGCAGCCCCCTGCGGAGCATCAAGGCGACACATGCCAAATCCCAGGTTCCAGCTTGACGTACCCCACCCCAGTCTTGCAACGCAACAGACATACACATTGAGGCGCACCTGGGAACACCCGTGTTTCCTCCAGCTTCACGCGCAATCGGAGTGATGGAGGACGGGGCTGCTGCAGATGGCATCCCGCTCAGTCGACTGGCGCCTTTGGTGAACCTGCCCCGGCTCTGGCGACAGCAGCTGAATTGAATGGACCGGAAAAGAACACTCATATGATCTCTACGTCTGCATGCGAGTTGCTATACGTGGTTGCAGTCTGCGCGGGATGGCAATAGGGGCAAGCGGACAGGGTCCTGCAAAACCACTCGGCACATGTGTGCAGCAGAAGAGACCTACCGGTGCGGCATCACAGACGGAAACAAGACCTCAGTTTGCAGGCCCCTGTGGCACAGCCATGCGACACGTGCCAAGTCCCAGGTCCAAGCTTGACGTACCTCACCCCCATCAGCTGGATTCACTGACTTTGCGCCCCACACTGAGCGTGCCGTGTCACATGCCTCACAACACATAAGCCAATCGACACGCTGTCGGTGCTTGGATGAGCTTTTCATCTGACTCGCAGGCTTGCTCGAGAGCAGCGGCACCGGGCTCAATGCAGCCAGCCGAGGCCGCAAGCGCAAGCCTGAGGGCAGATCACAGCGGCCGCGCACCCAGAGATGCTGAGGGCCTTGGGCGGCAACGTGCTATTGTACGCCATGCCGAGGAGGGGCCAGAACATGTCTCTGCCCACCCGGCGTCGTGGCTGGAGCATGAGCAGGAGATGCGAGGACCAGAGAAAGTGAGTCCAGCAGCATCTCTGGGCTGCGGCCTTGTTTGAGGGCCCGTGCCGAGGGCGGCTCCCTCCGACGGTGCCCAGCGCTCACGCTGCAGCCTTGCAATGGCCAAGCAGAGGAACTCGGCGTCCGCGAAGGCCTGGAGCCTACCAGGGTCAGCCGTAAAGGCGTCAGGCACAAGATGGGAGAGGTGTTGTCGCTGTACGATGCGGCCGAGGTGATCGGGGTGCTCTCAGAGCCTTCATCATCCAGGGGGCTTTTGCCGAGAAGGCCGACCACCCCGGTGAAAAGGCACGCGGCTTCAGCATGCCGTTGCGAGGTCCAAGTGGGGCCACCCATCAGTCCTTGCCAGAAAAGCACAACGAGGACGTAACAGCCACGGCAAGGGACTTCGTGTGTCGACTGGGTGGAGCCTGTGTGAAGACCGCATTTGGCAAGCCGGCACATTCGAGCCAGCTGATGGCAGAGGACACGCATCCCTGTCAAGGCTTCGCAGCTCAGGAAATTGTGGCAAGCAGACGAGCACTCTCAGCTCCTCTGGCGTGGGAGGAACGAAGCTGAGATAGGAATGCTGTGGAGATCAGCAGGCAAAGGCGACGGACAATTGGGTCGAAGCCTGGCTTCATCACAAGAAGTTCAGCTCGGCTGGCCACAGGGGCACGGGGCACTGCCAGAACGGCTCTCGGGCGTAGGACGACTCTGGACGCAGTGATGGGCATTGGGCACACCCCTTGCCGAGCCTTCAGCAGAGCTGCCGCACCCAACGATTGCTTGGCATCACACATCGATCAAGAGCTCCGACACAGAGACGCTGCATGCACCGCATGAGGCAGTTGGTACTTTCAGGTGCAGGTGCTGCGACGTGGTCGGCTTCCGGATCAACTGCTGCAGGTTGCCATGCGCAGCCGTAGTCTGCTGATTCTGCTGGAGATGGCAATAGGGGGCAAGGGGACAGGGTCCTGCAAAACCACTCGGCAAATTGGGGCAGGAGCGGAAAGCTCCCGGTGCAGCCAAAGTCACAAACGGAAGCAAGACCTCAGCTTGCAGCCCCCTGCGGAGCATCAAGGCGACACATGCCAAATCCCAGGTTCCAGCTTGACGTACCCCACCCCAGTCTTGCAACGCAACAGACATGCACATTGAGGCGCACCTGGGAACACCCGTGTTTCCTCCAGCTTCACGCGCAATCGGAGTGATGGAGGACGGGGCTGCTGCAGATGGCATCCCGCTCAGTCGACTGGCGCCTTTGGTGAACCTGCCCCGGCTCTGGCGACAGCAGCTGAATTGAATGGACCGGAAAAGAACACTCATATGATCTCTACGTCTGCATGCGAGTTGCTATTCGTGGTTGCAGTCTGCGCGGGATGGCAATAGGGGCAAGCGGACAGGGTCCTGCAAAACCACTCGGCACATGTGTGCAGCAGAAGAGACCTACCGGTGCGGCATCACCAAGTCCCAGGTCCAAGCTTGACGTACCTCACCCCCATCAGCTGGATTCACTGACTTTGCGCCCCACACTGAGCGTGCCGTGTCACATGCCTCACAACACATAAGCCAATCGACACGCTGTCGGTGCTTGGATGAGCTTTTCATCTGACCAAAAATCTCCAAAAAGCTGATGGGCTTCATGGGTTTCGGAGCTTTTCTTGGCTGACTGCAGCTCTGGCTCCAGCCTGGACAGGGCACTTTATGGAAAACCTGTAGGCCTTGGGGTACTTAACAGTACTTACAGCATCTGCTGAAGATATACGAACACCCCCGAAGTTGCTGCACATGGTCTTGAGACATCCCCCTTGGATTAAGGGTAGGGGGGATTGGAAAATGCCGAAGGCATTTCTCGACCCCCCCATTGAGATCCAGCACAGACCCCGCACAAACGCAAATGACAGTGACAAACCATGGCTGCCGAAACTTAATTGCCAAAAGGGCAGTACCGCCGTACTGTTCCGGCAGTTATAGCCGAGGGGGGTCTTGAGACGAGCTCCCCCGAACTGGGACAACTTCAACCGACGGATAGTCTTCAAGATCGGGGTCGAGTCGGTGCGGGCTTGTCGGGTTGCTCTTCGAGGCCAGTACGAAGACGAGCGCGGCAGCGCCCAAAAATCTCCAAAACGCGGATGGGCAGCTTCATGGGTTTCGGAGCTTTTCTTGGCTGACTGCAGCTCTGGGCTCCAGCCTGCACAGGGCACTTTATGAAAAACCTGTAGCCTTGGGGTACTTAACAGTACTTGCAGCATATGCTGAAGATATACGAACACCCCCGAAGTTGCTGCACATGGTCTTGAGACGAGCTGTCCTGAACTGGGACAACTCCAAGCGACGGATAGTCTTCAAGATCGGGGTCGGGTGCGAAGTGCTGTGGGAGACAATCTACCCCAAAGCCACCTGGCAAGAAGGGGTTTCAAAGGATGTCGGCCTTTGCAATCCACAAGCTGTGAGGACCAGAGTCTTGGCATGTCTTGAAAGTTAAAAAGGACTCCGCAGTGAAGAGCACCATGAGATCCTTTGAAGATAGAAAGCGACAGAGGCAGGGAGTGCCAAGGCGAGCAAACGCCCCTGCTGTTGAAGGCGCCGCGGCTCGCGAGCAGTGGAGGCAAAACATGAAAGACCACTACAGGCCCGGAGAGCACGATACAAGCCCGGCATGCAGTGCCACCATGCGCCACCGAGAGTGGGGCCAACAGCCTACAAGCAAAACCAAGCCTGCAGTCTACAGCATCAGAGGACACCGGTCTGCAGAAGCAGGCCATGAGGAATCACACCGGCAGATGCGATGGGTAATGCGCGCTCACGGGCCAGCGACATCGGGTCATGGCAGTGCCTGTCAAGAGGCTCTTGCCGCACAATGGGCCGCGCCTCCAGCCACAGGTAAGCCCGGCGGCGTCTGTCAACGGAATGGGCAGCGCGGCAGAGCACCGCAGCCGCTTCTGTCTCCTCTACCTTTGCCTTTGCCTTGAAGAACCTGCGCACAACACTTCCTGCAGTCACGATGTTCGGATCCATCATAGCACTGCATTGCTGACTACCTCCAGCCCACCACGCAGCAACAGCCCAGCCAGCATCCCTACACGAACTTGCTCAACGAAAGTATTTGCAGCACTCGCGGTCATCCCCGAGCTACTCATACGCATTGACAACGACGCAGGTCTATGCAGACACGGCCCACTTGCGGGAGGCGAGTGTGCTTTGGGCTTTCTCTGGCTGCTTTTTGGGGTCCTCAGGGCCTTTTGGGAGTGCCATCAAGCTTCTGGCCTTGGAACACTGTGTGTCACTGTGTGTCACGACGTGCCCCAGCTAAGCGGTCCATGATTGCATGCGCCGCGAGGCTAGTTATACAGCTGCGATGCTGGCACTCAACAATCCTCAGATGAAACTTTTGGGATGTCATCTTGTCACTGTAGACTCTCCAGTTTTGGTTTTTGCGCCTTGGAGGCTTGGCGGGTCGTTTCAGGCGAGCTGAGCAAGGTTTAGCACCAATATCGGCTTGGCACAGGCAGACGGCGGATAAGCACAGTGAAATCCTTCACGAAGCCATGCCGTTTCACATGAAGGCCAACTGTATCGGCTTGGCAGGTGCAAACAGACAGCGCATGAGCGCAGCGACATCTCTCGGGATTCATGTGCCGCTTGACACTTTGCCGTCGAGTTGTGTCAGGTGTGTTGCAGGGCACCACGTCAACCGCACATTCTGGCTCTGAACCCCTCAACTGGCACCAACTCACGTGCAAGTGCCAAGGCCCGAAGGTGCCAGCTCAACCTGGAGGCTCTCAAGGCATGAATGCTTTAGGACTTTAGGCTTTTTTGGCCGCGTTTAGGGATTCTCAAGACCTTGGGCACACTGGTGCGGCGCCAAGCCCAGCTTCACGAAGTTGCGCTTCAAGAACTCAGCTGAGCCGCTTTTTCAGGAATGCTGGGGCTTAGGATGCCGTGGGCCAACCTCGGGCCCCACTTCAGCATCACCGCTCTCTTGGCATGGCTTCCGTTGTAAAAGGCTGGGTGCTGGATGAGCCGCAAAAGAATCTTAAGGCTTTCGTCTTAAGGCTTAAGGTTCAAGGTTTAAGGCTTAGTAGGGTTTTCGCCACACTCCGCCGTCGGTCAGCTTCCCTCAGCCCCGTCCACACCCCAGTTCTACGTCCTGGTTGCGTTCTTGTCAATGAAGGCATGTATGGCCGCGGACTGCCCACCCACGTGCCAACAATATGGCCCCAAGGAGGGACCAGGCATCATGAGTTTGGTATGGGCCCTTGAAGCCTTCTTGCGCGATCTGCTGCCAAGGATGTGGGAGGCAATGTCCAAAACGTCTGCGAAGTTCAGGGAGGTCTGCAACGCATTACGGGGAGAGAAGAAGTGAACAATACATTTCAGAAAGTAGGGCGGTTGCCCCGTCACATCCAGCCTGGGATGCGGTGGGATTACAGCCGCTTAGGGCAATATATAGTGGAGATGATCTTTGGGATACGGTGGGATTACAATCGGTTAGGGCAATATATAGTGGAGAGGATCTCGTTTCACGGTATTTAAGTTCTCAGTTGCTCAAGGAGGATGGAGTCCTCGGCTACGAAGGGCACGCGCCTTCACCTGCTGTGGCTTCATGCCATCAGTGGCGAGGGTTTGCATGCCCTTCGGAGCTCCACTCGGCCACGGCAGGCTCTCAGGGCGAGTGGCGTGCACCCCCATGGTCTGTCAACGCTCCCACACCAGTGTCCACCGAAATGTTCTGAAACACATGCACATCCGCAGCTCTCAGGAAGGAAAACAGCGCAAGCCGCAGAAGCAGTGGTCAGGGAAGCAAATTCGGCGAGCTCGGGCCCCTTGGGCTGCTGCCTCATGTTCACTTACAGCCAAATAGGTGGTCCGACCTGGAGTTTATCAAAATTCCATACCGCACTTGGCGGCCCATGGAGACCCCAAATTCTTCAAGCATGCTGTGCATTGCATCGGTCAGCACTTCAAGAGTGCAGCACCGTGCGGCCTTCGGCCGGGTTCGGCCGAAGCGCAGCTCAGGATGCTGCTCTGCCCGTGCTGCCCATGCTGCCCAAGCTGCTCATGCTCTTTAGGCGGTGTGATGGTGCCGCGGAATCACGCGCATTGAAGTCCGAGCCACGAGGTCACGAGGTCCTTGGCTCAAAGTACATCGCAAGGTTGAGGAATCGAGAAAACCACACATGAAACATGTCTGAAGAACGTTCGAGGGTCATGTCTGACGGCGGGGGATGCATGTTAAAGCTCACTCTGCATGTGTTTCGCGCCATCGTGCTGATGCGCTGGCCGCCCATGCCTCGGATGCACACAGCTGACACCTTCCTGCTTTCCCAACACTTTGAACATGAATCTTAAGTCCCCCTCCCCCTTTTCCCCCACCAAACAGGTGTACGGCAAAGTTTTGCCGGGCCATTCCCTTTCTGGCTGTGCGCTGTGCGCTCGGGCCCCCCCCCCCCCCCCCCCCCAAACCTAAACTCAACCCTAAACCCTGACCATTAACCTAAACCCTACCCTAAACCCTGAAACCTAAACTCTGAACCCTCAACCCGAGAACCCTAGAACCCTAGAACCCTAAACCCTAAAACCAACCCGCACCCACAGCACAGAGGGAGGGGAAGGGGGCGGGAGGGGAAGGGGGCGGGAGGGAAGGGGGTAGTTGACGGCGGGAAGCAAAGGCCCAGAGTCCGTACTGCAGCGGAGGACTTTTTTGGGTGACGGCGGGAAGTGAAGGCCCAGAGTCCGTATTGCAGCTGAGGACTTCTTTGGGTGACGGAAGCAAAGGCCCAGAGTCCGTACTGCAGCTGAAGATGTTGTTGGTTGACGGCGGGAAGCAAAGGCCCAGAGTCCGTACTGCAGCTGAGGACTTTTTTGGGTGATGGCGGGAAGCAAAGGCCCAGAGTCCGTGCTACAGCTGAAGATGCTGTTGGTTGACGGCGGGAAGCAACGGCCCAGAGTCCGTACTGCAGCTGAGGACTTCTTTGGGTGACGGCGGGAAGCAAAGGCCCAGAGTCCGTACTGCAGCTGAGGACTTTTTTGGGTGACGGCGGGAAGCAAAGGCCCAGAGTCCGTGCTACAGCTGAAGATGCTGTTGGTTGACGGCGGGAAGCAACGGCCCAAAGTCCGTACTGCAGCTGAGGACTTCTTTGCGTGACGGCGGGAAGCAAAGGCCCAGAGTCCGTACTGCAGCTGAGGACTTTTTTGGGTGACGGCGGGAAGCAAAGGCCCAGAGCCCGCGCTACAGCTGAAGATGCTGTTGGTTGACGGCGGGAAGCAAAGGCCCAGAGTCCGTACTGCAGCTGAGGACTTCTTTGGGTGACGGCGGGAAGCAAAGGCCCAGAGTCCGTGCTCAAGATGCTGTAGGTTGACGGGAAGCAAAGGCCCAGAGTCCGTACTACAGCTGAGGACTTCTTTGGGTGACGGCAGCAAAGGCCAAGAGTCCGTGCTACAGCTGAAGATGCTGTTGGTTGACGGCGGGAAGCTAAGGCCCAGAGTCCGTACTGCAGCTGAGGACTTCTTTGGGTGACGGAAGCAAAGGCCCAGAGTCCGTGCTACAGCTGAAGATGCTGTTGGTTGACGGCGGGAAGCAAAGGCCCAGAGTCCGTCCTGCAGCTGAGGAAGCAAAGGCCCAGAGTCCGTGCTACAGCTGAAGATGCTGTTGGTTGACGGCGGGAAGCAAAGGCCCAGAGTCCGTACTGCAGCTGAGGACTTCTTTGGGTGACGGAAGCAAAGGCCGAGAGTCCGTGCTACAGCTGAAGATGTTGTTGGTTGACGGCGGGAAGCAAAGGCCCAGAGTCCGTACTGCAGCTGAGGACTTCTTTGGGTGACGGAAGCAAAGGCCCAGAGTCCGTGCTACAGCTGAAGATGTTGGTGGTTGACGGCGGGCGCAGAGTCCGTACTGCAGCTGAGGACTTCTTTGGGTGACGGAAGCAAAAGCCCAGAGTCCGTGCTACAGCTGAAGATGTTGTTGGTTGACGGCGGGAAGCAAAGGCCCAGAGTCCGTATTGCAGCTGAGGACTTCTTTGGGTGACGGAAGCAAAGGCCCAGAGTCCGTACTGCAGCTGAAGATGTTGTTGGTTGACGGCGGAGAGCAAAGGCCCAGAGTCCGTACTGCAGCTGAGGACTTCTTTGGGTGACGGAAGCAAAGGCCCAGAGTCCGTGCTACAGCTGAAGATGTTGGTGGTTGACGGCGGGCCCAGAGTCCGTACTGCAGCTGAGGACTTCTTTGGGTGACGGAAGCAAAAGCCCAGAGTCCGTGCTACAGCTGAAGATGTTGTTGGTTGACGGCGGGAAGCAAAGGCCCAGAGTCCGTATTGCAGCTGAGGACTTCTTTGGGTGACGGAAGCAAAGGCCCAGAGTCCGTACTGCAGCTGAGGACTTCTTTGGGTGACGGCGGGAAGCAAAGGCCCAGAGTCCGTACTGCAGCTGAGGACTTCTTTGGGTGACGGAAGCAAAGGCCCAGAGATCCGTGCTACAGCTGAAGATTCTGTAGGTTGAGAGCGGGGAGCAAGGGATATCCATCGAGTCAAGGTTGGGGAGCAAGGGATATCCATCGAGCCAAGGCGGAGGAGCAAGGGATATCCATCGAGCCAAGGGTGGGGAGCAAGGGATATCCATCGAGTCAATGTTGGGGAGCAAGGGATATCCATCGAGTCAAGGTTGGGGAGCAAGGGATATCCATCGAGTCAAGGTTGGGGAGCAAGGGATATCCATCGAGTCAAGGTTGGGGAGCAAGATGGAGCAAGGGATATCCATCGAGTCAAGGTTGGGGAGCAAGGGATATCCATCGAGCCAAGGGTGGGGAGCAAGGGATATCCATCGAGCCAAGGCGGAGGAGCAAGGGATATCCATCGAGCCAAGGGTGGGGAGCAAGGAATATCCATCGAGTCAAGGTTGGGGAGCAAGGGATATCCATCGAGTCAAGGTTGGGGAGCAAGGGATATCCATCGAGTCAAGGTTGGGGAGCAAGGGATATCCATCGAGTCAAGGTTGGGGAGCAAGGGATATCCATCGAGTCAAGGTTGGGGAGCAAGGGATATCCATCGAGCCAAGGCGGGGGAGCAAGGGATTTCCATCGAGCCAAGGTTGGGGAGCAAGGGATATCCATCGAGTCAAGGTTGGGGAGCAAGGGATATCCATCGAGTCAAGGTTGGGGAGCAAGGGACATCCATCGAGCCAAGGGGGAGCAAGGGATTTCCATCGAGCCAAGGTTGGGGAGCAAGGGAGATCCATCGAGTCAAGGCTGGGGAGCAAGGGATATCCATCGAGTCAAGGTTGGGGAGCAAGGATATCCCTCGAGTTAAGCTTGAGCAGAAAAGAGAACCATCGGATCAGGATTGCTCAGTAGAGAAGTCCATCGGATCAAGGTCGCGCGGGAATTTGCTGCTGCAGGCTCAAGAAATCCATCAGATCAAGATTGCTCAGAAGGGGGGCCATCCATCGGATCAAGATGGCTCAGCAGGGAAATCCATCGGATCAAGGTTGCTCAGCAGGGAAACCCATCGGATCAAGATTGCTCGAGCAAAAATGAGCATCAGAACACCTTCAACTTTCTACTTAGGGTAATTGGGGATTAGGGTGTCCTTTCAATGCCGACTAGAAGATATATCTTATAGAGACCTCGTGCGCGTTTTTGTATCCCGGTGCCGCATGCCGGGGGGTGGCCCAGGGCCTGACCAGGCCGGGCTCACCCGTTTTTTAACAAAACGACATTTTATACGACTTATCGGCATTGAGTTGACAGGACCAATTTTTTATATCTAGTTACAGTAGAGCCCCCCCTGCCCAGGCCGAACTAGATGAATGAAGACTCTGGATGAAGTTACGTCGTGAGATGGCAAAACACAAGTACAACATGATACATGCTGGCCTGGGCTAGAGGGAACCCCAGGCCCAGGTGTGAGCCCCTAGTGGGACCCGACACCCTTCCACGGGCCCCCCTTCTTCAAAACGATATATAAAACTTGACCGGGGGTTTGGGCTCGGGAAAAATATGCTGGGGAAATATCTAGACCTAGAAGAATCAAATCATCGTGGAGCAAAATGCACCCCACGGTATTGCAGGGCTATATATGTGCCCTGCGGAGGGGCCGAAAAGGGCCCGTTTTTTAGTGGCGCAAGCAACATGAGCATCAGCATCATGAGCATCAGCATCATCGGCATCCTCACGACGGTACAGTCATGTCCTGTAAAACAAGGTGTATTAATTGGCAAGGCCAATATTCGCATGGGCGAAAACCTGAGACTTAGAACGTGCCTGGACGAGGGAGAGATTGGAGATGGGCTAATCAACTGGCTGGTGGATCGAGGGCACTTACGGTGCGGGCTATGGTGGCGGCATGCAAAGAGCTGCCCGAGATCCAGCCGGATTGGACGTGGCTACAGCTACCGAGATACCCGAGGCAGAGAACTTGGAAGCCACAGAGCGCGAGTTCTGGGTTTAGAAGAGCGGGGGGCTGGGGTCGCAATCAAGTGAATTTGTGAACCATGCTAGCCTCAAGCCTATAAGTCCGAATTAGACCCGAAGCCCCAAAACCGCCCTCGATGCAATGAACGACCAAGCGCCCTTGCAAAATTCTGGGGCTCTTCAAGGAGGGCAGGAGATGCTTGAAAGGTGTATAGAGGTTACAGATCTCTGAGAGGCTCATGCCTACCGCCCACGACAACCATTGCCTGCGAAGGTTTTAGCCAGAACCCGTGCCTATACCGTAGTCTCTATCGTATCCCCTAATTTCCCATCTCACAGAAGCGTTCAACCCCTCCAACTCCGAGATGCACTAGCCGGGACGGCGACGGCCGCGTCAACTGAGCATGCCCTGGCAAAGGTGCTGCAGCAGCCAGAGGTCCGCCATCATCTCGCGCCGCTGTGGTTCCCTTGCTTCCCTATCCTCAGCTCAAGAGAGTACTCCCCGAACCACTTGTCGGAGTGTATCCGTTTCCCTTTGCCCTTGCAACCTCTTCAGGCTTCCCGGGAATGTGTAGGGACCTGCGAGCCCCCCTGACGCCAAGACCAGGACCTCTTCAACGAAAGGGCCCCAACAGCGAAGACTTCTCCATACAGCTCTTCGGGACGACGGCTCATCTGCCGGCATGGCCTTGCCTGTAAAGCATGACTTCAGAACCCCCTCCAACCCCCCAAAACCCCCCCCCCCCCCCCCAACCCCCCCCCCCAAGCCCAAAACAAACCCCGCCCCCCCTTAAACTCTTCCCCCTCCACCTCCCCAAAACTCCCACTTCGAGGTCCTGGGCTAAAGGCGCCGAGGGCCCGCAAGTATAGGCCCGCTCCCGACTTTGTTTCAAGTCACTACTTCTTTCTGGGAAGAACTCGAGGACCCTTTAGGGGACCGTCAACACCACGAAGGGACCATTTTCTTGGTTTGGGCTGTTCCCCCTTATACTGACAATCCTTAATGGGAAATATTCTGCGGGGGTACTACAATCCCGATTAAGGGCTGTTAGTATAAGGGGGATCATCCCAAGCTTGGATAACTGAGATATCCAAGCGACCATCTGAAGCTCTTGCGCCACAGAGAAAGAGGCAACCATGGCGCAACAAGGTCTTGCACCCCCCTCCGTTCTGGTTTTAGATCCATCACATTCAAGATCCAGGCATTTCGACTCTCACGCATGGACGATCTAAACATTTTGAGGTTGAGGGCTTGGGCTTCAGGAAAGCAAGTGACTCAAAATCGGACCGCTACCTCCGGGGTCTATGAGCAGAAACGGCTGACTCATGAACCCTGCCGAGGACATCGCAAAAAGTATCTGAGGGGCCAGAGAAACCATAGCCAGAGAAACCATGGTATAAAGTGCTTTCAAACCTTCCGTGGGTTTTCCCTTCGCTCTTGCACGTCGTTGGTGCGTTCACGACCGGGCCCTGTGCCCGGTGTGAAATCACCTCAACAGTGGCGGATGATGGTTCCCTATACGATGGTCAAAGTATGCATACTCATATTGAGCAGCTCGTCACAGGGCCACGTTCAGCAACCTCCGCTACCCTTCCGCTGCCGCCACGTCGGCTCCTGCCTCACGCAGCAAGGCCGCCACTTCGTCGTCGCGGTTCAGCATGGCCACGCGCAGCGGGCCACCTTTCTCCACGTCGGCCTTGCAGTGGATCAACAGCCGCACCACCTTGGCATGGCCTTCAGCAGCTGCCAAAAACAGCGCAGTGCCGTGCTGTGTGGCTTTATCGATATCAAGTCCTGGGTGGTTCGTCGAGCGGAAAAAGAAGCCGGCTATCCTGGAAAAAAAGCATCCCAGCATTGGAAAGAAAATTGAGAAAACGTGCTGCTGAAACCACCAGTAGAGTCGAAAGCCTACCAGTTTACGCACAACTGCCATATTACCATTCCTCGCTGCCAGCTGCAGAGCTGTCCATCCGTCCCTTGTGGGCGTGTCAGCATCAACTCGTTCCCAAAGCAAAAGACAAACCACCTCAGGGTGGTTATGGACCGCTGCCACATGAAGAGGCAGAAACCCGTCTCTGGGACTAGCTCGTTGAGGGTCGACATCTGCTTCAATCAGGATGCGAAGAATCTTCTCTTGGCCATCTCTAGCTGCAATGTCTACCGGTGTTTCACCATCAGACGTGGCCATGTTGATGTCAACCCCAGCTTCAATCAACAGACGAAGGATTGCAAGCTGACCATGATGACAAGCCACATGTAGCGGTGCCCAACATCCCATGCTCATGTCTCGGGCATCCATGCGTGCGCCTGCTGATAGCAAGAGTTGCATGGCTTCAACATGCCCATGTTCAGCGGCATGGTGCGAGGCTGTTCTGCCAGTGTCGTCTGTCACGTTCGGATCTCGCGGGCACCGAAGCAATTCGTTTAATGCCACTAAGTCGTTGTCCCTGGCTGCAGAGGCCATCTTTCCATCCTCCTCTGCGTTGGGTGGCAAATACTCCAACTTCACCAGCTGGAGCGTCACCATTTCCCCCGACAAAACTTCATCATCTTCAATCACCCTGGCCCCATCCTGTGACAAGAACCTCTGTCGAAGTGCGGAGATGCCCAGCTCAGCAGCTGCTGCGTTTTTGACGTCTTTGGCATTTTTGCCTCGGAAATCCTCCAGCACGAAGAGTACCTCCCCTGACATCGGCGACACGATGGAGCACATCGTGCTTAGTGGGGAATGGCGTGGTGCTTAACTGCTTACATAATGTATAATGAACAGCCGTATCAAGGTTTACAGCTATTGACTGTGGTAAAGAAGGGCCGACACTGGTCAATGATGGTTGACAATAGTTGATACCAGTTGATAGAGGTAATAGCTTCTGTGTATCAGAACCGCCCTGCTTAAGCCATTGAGTTGGTGAGGATATTCGTGGGAAGCAGAACGCGAAGATTGTGAAAGGAGGACCCCAGTCACTCCATAGCACACTACCTAGACACCAGAATCTCATCTCAGGCCTTGCAAGCACCTCATATCATATGTTTGGCCACCACATTTGAAGCGATAGGTAGCTTCGGCGTGCCAGTCCAGAATAACATGAATGCTAAGCTGTCTGCGCATGCGTGCAGTAGTTGGGACGTCTTCATCAGTCGGGGTGTTCGGAAACAGGAGTTCCCTACATAGAGGTAGGCGCGCGAGCTACTTTACATGGTACTTGCATGGTTCTTACAATTTCCTGCCGTGTGCTCACTTGGTGCTTACATTGGGCTTACATCGTGCTTACATGGCTTACATAGTGCATACATGGTGCTCACATAGCGCTTTTAGTTCTGATCACATGGTGCGTACATTGGGCTTACATGGTGCTTATCTCTTGCTTACATGGTGCTTACACAGTATGCCCCTGCCGTACAGCTTACATATGCTTACATGCACTTACACATGATTCCCATATCGGTGACGTGCACCAAGCAAGACAACACCAGTGTGTGTGTTTTTTCTGTATGCAGCAATATGACGTCTAGGCAGCGGGTGCCATAGATAAGGCCTTACATTGCTGCCCCTTTACTAATCACCTGGGTCCTCCCTTGACCATGACGTGCCCGTTCACGTTCGAGTCCTTCCAACAGAGCTCCATAGGCAGAGACTCGGGCTGCGTACAATTCATAAAGCGTTCCGGCGCTAATTAACTGCATCAGTTTAGCGCCCAAGTGGTTATTGTGGCGCCGCACGTGACACGAGGATCCCAGAAAACAGTGAATACGTTTGAGTTGAAACAGTACAATTTACAGAGCGTTTCAGGAGCTGAGTAACTGCATTGGTATGGCCCGCACGGTGCCACAAATGAATGTCACAGTGCACGAGGATTCCAGAAAGAGGCATCACATCGAGCAAAGTAAAGGGCCATAGAAACTGCTGATGCCCAAAGAGCCTGCACATCACATCTTCGACTGCTCTGTGCAGTTCCCAAGCCCGTTCTTTCAAGCGCTTCGCACCGCCTCCCCCAACAACAGCATGACCAGGCAGGACGGCGTAAAGTTCTTGTCTCTGGTACCAATGTCATTATAGGGGCGTTTTGGGAGAGAGGTTCTCTCGGGAAATGCATCCCAGACCGACTTTAAGAGCTTCTGAACAGTGCTTGCCCACCAAAGCGTGCCGTTAGACTCCCTGTCAATAACGAAGGTCTAAGGTTTAGGGTTTAGGGACTGTTTAGGGCTTAGGGTTTAGGGTTTGGGGTTTATGGTTTAATCAAATTGTAAGGCGGGCGCCGGCGCTCCTGCGCAAGCAAGAATGAAAGAATGCAGGCCCTTGGAATGTTCAACCAGTTTGATGATATGCCGGTTGCAGTGGGGTTCGGCAAAACCTCGAAAGAGATCGGGAACAAAGGACAGGCCCACTAGCGTGGGGGGACTCACAATAAGCTCCCCTTAAACACCCCATGAAAGCCACCACATCCTCGACGATTTGAAGCCCCAACGCAAACAAGAGAGGTTTAGGATTTAAGTTGATTGCTAGACTCGGGCACCGTTGCAGCAAAACTAACATGCAGCAAGATGCCGGTTTCATGTTCTGCATTTTCTTCGTCCAGCAATGGAGCCGTGGCAGGTGCTGGCACACCAGTCGCTACTCAACTGATGTAATGGAGATTTTTGACAAGACAACTTTAAAAAGGACAGCCAAGAGAAAGGTGCAGCAAGGGCCCATCAGTCTGACATACGTGGCATTTGCCAGATAAGCAGTTGCGAAGCGTTGAAGATTCAGATAAAGCGCAATGGCAATATACCTCGTGGAAACAAATGAAAGTGTAACAGCTTGCTGCAGCAACCTATATCTATGGCATTCCAGAACCCCATTATGTTCTATCAGGTTCGCTCTGAGGTTGAGGTGAAACTGATCATTGAAGCCAGAAATTGCTGTCCTCCTTCCTCCATGCTTTTTCTCTATCAGCCATGTCCATTGAACTTCATTCGCAGCTTTGGAGGCACATAGGGTGTGCAGCACCTATCTGACATGACTCAACACTCAAAGCTGCCACCCGTGTGCCAACAATGACAGTACTGGGTGCAAACAAACATGCGCAGACAGGTTTCGTCAGTCTTGCCTTCACTTAGAAGACTAGCTCACCAGGCACCTCTGGTTGCTCCTCAGGGAAGAAAGCACTCATGCAGAGGTTCTGTCTGGTCTCATTCTGCACATGCACCCTGAATCCCACTGAGCCGAGACCCAGGATGTACGACAGGCGCTCTAGTGCAAGCGCCTTCACTGTTCACTGCGTCCGTGTCACGATCATCTCTATCACTGATCCAACTCTTGAAGTTCGTGAGAACTTGTGCTGCTCTCTTTTGGCCAGCTTGTGCATTTGCAACAAGGATGCCGCTTGAACTTGTTACAATCATTTACCCTTCAAATCAAAGCCCATTACTTGCCATTACATCCAACCGTCAGCATCAGCGCCTGCTTGTAGTGCTCGCACACGGTAACCGAGGGGAGCGTCGACTTCTTCTGCAGCATGTCCCTGGGCAGACGAGGCTCTCACCGCACTCATCGCAGTGCTACGTCATTGACCCTCCGTCGTCAAATGTGATGCAGCCTAGGAGCAACTTCCATTGCTTTGCAATGTCGTCGGGTACATAAAAAACCGCCTCACCATTCTCATCAAACTCCTTGCGCTGCGCAGCCAGCTCGCGCGCGATCTCTTTCATATCGCTGTAGGAACCAGTCCTCCATAGCGTCACCTGCCTGCGCTTGAGCAGGATGATTCTCCTTCTACCCTCGGGGTAGCACGTGGGAACTGTCAGGCACAATGTCTCTTCCGGGTCTCGCTCTTTTGACGTTTTGGCCTTCATCTTCTCCCGCGTTTTTTCAAGCAGGTCTTGCTCTTCGCCATCTGCGTCGTTGTTCATCAACTCATTACCATGTATTGGGGTGTCAGAATTCTTGTACTCTGTCACAACCATGATTTTGTCACGCACCTCGTCTCGAATGTCTTCCGGCAAGTCCGCAAGAGTCTCAGCAGTCAGAACGTAGTACTCCTTAACTTTGCATCTCCCATGAACAAACAAGCCATTGACCTGAAGAAGCATGCCACTGTGAATGGCACGGCCAAGCACGGCCCAACCAGAGTCCCACTCAAAGATCTCACAAGCCAGCATGACGGTGTTGTCGTGGCCACTATGCTTGGGCTGAAAAGGATCCTTGATCACCACGAAATTGAAATCCTGGTGCGGAGTGCGGAGCAGGGAGGAGCCGAGGCATAGACTCATAGACGGTGTTTGCAAGAATGAAACCCACTAAGCCACTAAGGACCAGGATTAACACATACAACTGGCCGACTCCGCTTCATACTTCCAACATGCCGGATGGTGTGGCGAATTTCCCTTGCATGCCCCTGAGATGCAGAGGCCCCGGTCCTTTGATAGCTGCTGTCTGTTCTCATCAGTAAGTGGCCGAAATCCCAGGGTTATGCTTGATAAGATCTTGGCTACATCACGGAAGTCTTGAAGCTGTCCTAGCAGCCCCACGGCGTCTCCATCGTCCTTTCTGCTAAACGTTCCCTCCTTCAGTTCCTCGATCTTGTTCAAGCAAAACGACAACCTATGCTTGTGCCCGTGGAAACACACTTCCGTCGTGCCTTCCAAGTCTTTGCAGTAGTGAAGGAAGCTGTCCCTGCACAAGGCCAAGCCCCCAGCAAGAAGGAAGGCTGCGTCATGGCGACTACCTGTCTTATTCTCCTTCATGTCTGCATATACTGACAAGCCAGCTTCAATCTTCCTGAAGAGCACGGCGAACTGCCACTTTCCGTCACTTCCAACACGAAACTCTTCGTCACGGTCTGTCGGGCGCACCATGTCCCCGGAAATGCCCGTCATGTCATTATCCGGCAAGAACCCGGTAATGTTTCTAAATCGCATGCTGTCGGACGTGTGGCCACGCGTCATGATGGTGCCTCCCTGTCCTTTATTCCGTGGGACACCTTGGCTGATCTTGGCGCCCGGGTATCCTTCGGGATCACACAGGAATGGCTACCAGTCTGAAAGCTGCCTGCAAACTGGTAGAGCCATTCCAAGACCTTGTCCTCCGCCGGCTTGAGGTTTGGCGCAGCTTTCAGCGGCCTTGCCAAAACCGCTTGCACGCACAGTTGTGCTAGTCGCAAGATGGGCGGCATCAAGAAGACTCATCGATGCAGGTCCCATATGAAAGAACGAGTCAACAAGATATTATGCCGGCGTCGACCCCAAACAGTGTCTGGCATTTCGTGCGAGAGGGTCATCGATCGCCACGAATCTTCCCTCACGTGTTTCGCACGAGGGGGTTGTCGATCGCCACGTGGAAAACGTCCTAAACAACATGATTCGGCGCACATGGACATGTATTTCGTGCGAGGGGTTGTCAATGTCGATGCCCTGCATGCAGGCGACCGTTCTGGGATGATCCATCAGTTTCCTGCACACTCAATGCACGAACCCCGTTGCACAAGTACCGCTTGGGGAAAAGTTCACCTTGCTACTCGGGCAATTCATGGCCAGCCGAATGTCAATGAACCATACTGAACCATGCCACTTTGTCGCGACTCCCTAAACAAACGTGGGGGGGGTATGTTCCCCCAACATATCGAGCCACGCAATGCCCCATGCTGTAGACAGGCCCAAGCCATCCTGAATCGTGAAACCTCTGTACAACCTGAAGACATGTTCTGCATTCCAAGACTTGATGCATCATGTGGCAACAGTAGACCTGCCTACTGACTAGTATCTCAGCAGAGAACCCTGTGTCACGTCATATTGCCAGGAACCCATTTCCATTTGATGCCATTCCACAGCCTTCCTCGGCCTTCCTCGGCCTTCCCCTTTAACATTCGCCTCGGCTTCCTGCCGAGAAGCGTTTGAACAAGCAGACATGGGATCCAAACCCAACCACGCACCCCTCCCCCCGCCCTGTATGGCTTTTTGGACCCGCCCTCAAAAAAGTCTGGGACCCCCCCTGAGGCCCCCCTGACACTCCCCTCGAGACCCCCCCTGACACCCCCCTCACCACCCCTCTCAAAACCCCAAAACCTCCTGGGAGCCTGGCACCCTTCCTGGACCTCCCCTTTTTTGGAGGCCTTTCTCAGAAACCCTCTTTCCTCCTTTCCTGTCCGTGGGCCGGCCCGGCTGCCGAGGCGGCGCGCGCAAGCGTTTACAATTAGAACCCTCTGCAGATGATACTGGTTTCAGTTTTAACTTCGCGTGTGCGACGCCTAAGCACTCGGGTGCAGTATCGTGGCCTGGGAATCGACGTTGTTAGAGAAGTGCATGCGGGCCGTCTTCTGCAAGCTAATCTCACCCTGACAGGGGATAGGGCTGACAGGCACTGGAATCCGTTCAAAATCTGCACATAATCTCATAGCCATCGGGTGCTGAACATGCGAATCAGTGATATCAGTGGAAAAGCTTTTGGGCATTCTGCCGATGTGTGAGGGATTCATAACAAAGACCAGCATGTTATCAAATCCAAAGGTTTGTCCCGGACCAAAAAAGGTTTCTTCTCGAGAAAAACTCTGCATATTCACCGGGCGCCCAACGGACTGTCGACAAGTCGACAAGCGTCTGGAATCAGACAGACCAGATCGGTTTCCTTCCCACTGGCCCAAAGAATCCTTGACTTCCCCAGCTTTTCAGGCTCCGGGGTGTTCATAGACTTCCGTGCAATTTAAAATGGAAACTCCTGTTAGCGATGCCCATCTGATGTTGCTTGATCCGATTGTTTGTTGCCGATCCACATCTACTTGCTTGTATCACTATGCCCCTACAAAATTGCAAACCCTGTAAGACTAGCACGACCGGCCACTAATTGTATTTGTATAGCGATTACGATGACTCACTGTTCGGCATTCGAGGACGGAGCTTGGCCACCACAGTCATGACAGTTCGCCTCGGCCGGGAGGCGTCTGGAATTCCCCCCTTCTTCAAACGCAACACTTTCTTCTTGTGCCTTGTGGGACGTGCGTGAAAATTTGCAGTCCCGAAGCTGCCGATTCGAGACACCACGCTGCGATGTAGCATTCGGCAAGATGACACCACCCCAACTCCTCGGCATGTGTCTCATCTCGATAACGTCGTGTACCGAAAACCGGTCCTCGTCTTTTGCAGAAAACGATGGTGTCTGCGGCTGGAATTGAAAAATCGGGTACATGGCAACACATTCGCGAACTCGCGTTCGCATGCTCTGATTGCTGTGGGCGTGGTTTTGGGGTTCCCGGCGACCTTACAAACAAAAATATATAGGAAGAAAACAAAGAAGAGAGAGGAAGAGAGAGAGAGAGAGAGAGACAGAGAGAGACAGAGAGAGACAGAGAGAGACAGAGAGAGACAGAGAGAGACAGAGAGAGACAGAGAGAGACAGAGAGAGACAGGGAGAGACAGGGAGAGACAGAGAGAGACAGAGAGAGACAGAGAGAGACAGAGAGAGACAGAGAGAGACAGAGAGAGACAGAGAGAGACAGAGAGAGACAGAGATAGACAGAGAGAGACAGAGAGAGACAGAGAGAAACAGAGAGAGAGAGAGACAGAGAGAGAGAGAGACAGAGAGAAAAAGAGAGAAAGAGAGAAAGAGAGAAAAAGAGAGAAAGAGAGAAAAAAGGAGAGAGAGAGAGAGACAAAGAACCATGGAATCAAGACAGGATGACTGCTACTACTGTTGCATGCTTGCCTTTGTCAAGAAATCATGCCATGAAGAGGACTTGCAACAAAGAACTTGAGAAGGGGCTACGAAAGCTAGTCACCGCAGGGGGGTGGAGTGAAGCGGTTTCGGGTTATGTTGATGTGATATCTTGGTAAGACCCAAAGCACACGGCTCCCCCAAGTTTGATGGCGTGCACATGCAGAATGGGTATCGCTGCTCCAAGCTGCAGCTTCAGTCTCGAATGCATGTTTGAGCAGCTGTTAACAAGCACGATTGAGTCCATGTAGAGACTCAACCGGTTAGTCAGGTAAGATCGAAGACCCCTAAACTCGAAATCTGAAGCCCTAAACTCCTTCAGCCCCCTTGCTTCCCCCGCTGGAACCCCGTGTCGCAAACGAAGTTTAGGTACAGGGACGCTCTGTTCAGTACGACCTCTGCAAAGTACCACAGACCTTCAGAGCATGGTGACTGTGGGGGGCGGGGGAGGACCTTGGGGTGGGGTGGGGGGGGACCTTGTGGGGGGGGGCGGGGAGGGGACCTGAAGGTGGTAGGGGGGGGGCCCCCCCCCCTACCTTATCCCACACGCAACCACCTTAAAGGAGGGGGGGGGGGGGGGGCGCCGGCACCTTATCCTTTCGAAATGCTCATGGTGAGGGGGGGGGGGGGGGCCCCCCCCCCCCACCCCCACCTTAAGTCTTGGGTTTCGGACCTGTTAAGGTGTGGAACCCTTTTTTTCCCTGGAAGCTTCTTAACAAGGTGAATACCAGTGCATGGGTAAACGACAACTCCCGCCAGCTCCACAGAGCTAGCTTTCGTGACATACGCATCCTTGCCAGGCCGGTCATGCGATCATTCTCCTCAACGCTTCCCAATCCATTCAAACGCGAGCGGATGTTTGAAGTATGGAGGAGGTAGAGTTGCACGGCGCGCCGAGAACGACTTGCCAACGGACGATCAGAGTTGTCAAGCAAAAGCCCCCTGATAGCCATGGATGTGCGGGCAGACACTCAGGGAGGCACAGGAATAAAGCAACGCATGCGCTCAAACCTTGACACGGAAACCACATACTTGGAATTCAGCATCAAGAGAATAACAAGCCCGACCTTGATCAGAGATTGGTTGCCGGCAGCAGTGCAGGCACAAGCCGAAGCCTCAAAATCAGGAGCGGCGTTCGCTTGAACTCAGAACCGCAAAACTGGGTGGCTCGGCTGCAAGATGCTGCATGCCCGACACCAACAAGATCCAGTAGCAAGCTTGGCGGGCATGGCAGGCACTCTGTTTTCCAACAGCGGCCTTGTAGCAGTTGGGTTCCCTACCCTTTGACCCGCGGGAAAGTAGCTCGCCTCTGGGGCTCGACCTCCCACGGCTCTACTACTTACTTTTCGTACACGATGGTACTCTAAATGAATTACCGCTAAGCCCCAGCTGCTGCTTGGCTCACATTAGCCAAGGCTGGCAACATGCATGCTGATGCACCGTGTGCATGAGCAAGTACCCAAGAAACCTGTCGTCTCTTGGTCTGAACATAGCAACTTGTACAAAGACAATGCCGCGGGAACTCCGGAGCTGAGGGTCCATCATTACAAAGATCCACGGAACTTCTTCTTTGAACACGATGACATCGGGACTGCAACTCTCCAGGATGTTTTAGTGCAGGCACACTGCTGCCACCAACCTCTGCACAGGCATTCCTCAAAAGCCCTTGTTGCTAACTTAGGCTTCTGGCTCATGAGCTCACTGTTCTGATCTTTCCTTTGAGCGTGTTTTGCCTCTGAAGCAATGCTTTAGATTTAATGGGGTTTTCATGACTTTGGGAGATTGGGAAAGACACCAAAACGACACTATATTTCATAGAAATGTTTCTGCCTTGACATCATCATCAGGTGAGCATTTCTGTGGTGGCGGCCCCTCGTTGAAGGTAGCTGGTTCACTACTGCAATAGCTAGACCGATGCAATGAGTGTAGCACTGTTGCTGTTAAGTGACCATGGCTACGTTTTAGGTGTTCATGAACGTGGAACTTCCCTTGTCCAGTTGTTGTCGCCACCATCGGCTCCAAAGCTTTCAAAACTTTGCCTCAGCCTTCTGGAGCTCCCATCAGCCCACGCCACTTGGTCGATCCCTCACATAGTAACAATGAGCAGGAACGCATCCACAACAAAAGCAGCCCAGAGATGTGGCTTACGGAGATCGTTTTGCCAACTCACTTTCCGCGGTATTGTTGTCGTATGCTTAGATTGGGACACGGAATTGCACCAGTTGTTGTGATGTCATCTGTGGCTTGAGCTGCAGTTTGCGCTCCGATCTTGTGTTCTTTGCTGAGGCTTTCTTGCGGGCCGTGTTTTGCAATTTGTGTTTTGAATCTTGTGCTCTGTGTTGTGCCTGGCTGTCTGGCACTGCGCAATTACAGGCTTGCAAGAGAAAGCCTTTTTGAATGTTTTTGGATTCTGCTTTGTGCCGGCCATGTTTTGCGTTGTGGTCGTGATCCCCAATTTGTGATCCGATTTTGTGCTCGTATCTTGTGATTGTGCGCGCGGAGATTTCTTTCGCCAGCGGCAACAAAAAGCACCACGAAACCACGCGTACATTTTGTGGCAACAAATGGAATGAAGCCATTGTGCACAATTTGGCTAGGGTGCTTTGCAAGTCAACCGTTCTTGACAACCGTTCTTGAGTTGTTACTCGGCGGGGGATCGACGTGGACACACGCACGTCACCACAGCTGTACAGGGCAGGGCTGCGTGGCAGGCATGTTAGACAAAACAGGGCGCAGCGCAGCAATCAACGCTTGCAGATCCGTTTCTAGCCCAGTCAAGCGAGCACGCAGCTCTTCTATCGAAACATTTGCAACAGGATCACTAAGACGTGGTACGTGTGTGACTGCCCTCCAGACACACGACTCAGTAGAGGTTGTAATCTCATTCGCCGGCAGTCCCAAAGCGCCCACCATGTGCCGGCGTGCCCGCTCTCCCAGGTTCTGCCGCCACTGATGCGGTACTTCGATGGGCTCAACGTCCACAAACTCCCACTCCGTAGATGTGATCGTATGTCCACCTAGCTCTCCTTTTCTCTCCACCTTGCGCCAAATCTGGAGAGCACCGGTTTGATACTTCTTCTGCGAAGCTTCGACTTGCTCTCTGCGACTCATCTCATGCTCCACATGCGCTAGGATGTCACTCCAAAAACGTTGGCAATGGGCACTGGTCACTCCGAGCTTGAAGTTGTCCTTGTGTCTGTCAAGATTCTCATTGAAAAACTCGCCGCAGTTCACGGTCCTGTGGTACATGTACTGCGACTCATAGGAGACGCGGTGGTACTCAACGATAATTGTAGACCTAGCCTCTTGTGTCCCAGTAGGCCTCACCGCGGGAGACTCGGGCATGCTTTCTCCAGAAGAGGAAGCTTCCAACGATCTGGACTCTTGTGGCGAACTAGGCAGGCGCTTGTACACCGATGGGGTGAAGTGCTGATGCTGCAGCTGTGCTTGTGCACACTGCTGCATGAAAGCCCCTTGAAAGCTCTTCTGGATTGGCAGAACCGGGGTTGGCACGGCCCCCGGCAGCTGAGCCCCTGCGGTGCTCCCTGGGCTTGACGGACTCACTGGTTGCGGCTGCAAGCCTGGCCTGACGAATACTCTAGGCGGGCCCATTGCTGCCTGAGCTAAGCTTCCTCGAACCACAAACTGCGCAAGCGGCATGAAGCAGATGACCTCGCACACTTCGCACAGTCGCCTTTCTGAGCCCCACGTGGAGATCTCAGTTGACAGCTTCAGGCTTTCGAGCTGCTGAAGCGCGAACGCTGACAAGACCAAAACTCACGGCAGATTGGGTACAAACTTTACCTCAAAAGCCAAACAGGCTCAAGCAGCGTCTGCATGTGGAGCTATCAAGGCGCCCTGCCAACACATGCTACCACCACCACATTCCAAGCGCTTGTAAAACGTGATCTTCGGTTACTAAAAAGAGTTCGTAGAGTGGAGAAGCAGCGCGTAATGTACCAGTACGGCGGTGCAGCAGTACAACATCATGAGATGGGCATGGGGCCCCGGAGGGTTCCGGGTTTGTAAGCATTAGGCAACGTGTGCGCACGAGCATTCTGCCAGAGGTGATCTGAAGTCATGTCTTTGATGGAATGTGAACACACTTGTGAGCCAACAAGGCATCGTACGGGTTTATACCATACTAGAATACTAGAAAAACAAAACCTAAGCCAGGGATCAGGCTTTTTCTGCGGCTGCAAAAGGGAACTCAAAATGCAGATTGGCATCATCACTGCATTCTTTGTGGCAATTCTGGTGCTAACACGCAATCAAGCAAATCTTGCGGAACGTTCCAGCAGGGGAATCTTGGAACACAAAAGCACAAAAGCTGCACGTGCGCATGTCTGATCATAGCACCGGGTCATCCAAACCCGAACAGACGTGAAGGGCAAAACTCATCAGAAAAGGTCCACAGCTACCATGACAACTCCGGGATCTTCTCTCTCTTGCCTGAGCCCTCGCTCCCGAAAAGATGCGCTTCATGGCTGTACCTGCCTCCTTCCACGGCGCGGGGTCAACACCATGGCAATCCATGGGAGGCACAAAAATAAAGCCAGATCGATAGGTCACGCTCACTTACAGATGATTGCGGCTACTTCAGTGGACCTGTCTGTGAAGGCACGCTTTGCAAGACAACCCTGATCAAGCCAGCAACATTGCGGAGGATAACAAGCTCACCCTGATGAGTGGTCGATCGCGGACGGGTACTGCACAGCCTATGCAAAAGCCGTAGCATGAAAAATCAAGACTAGCAGCCGTTCCGTCATGGGACGACGGACGAGCAGAAGAGGAGACTGCCAGTTAGCTTGGAAGTCAAAATCATAAGATTAGGTTGCAAGATGCTGCAGGTTCGAACGCAGGATTTTCCCACGGCGACTTCGCAGCATTTCACTTGATGGGACCTGCTTCGGGACTCTGTGTCATCGGGGGACTGTACTGCCATCAGCCAACCGCTGCCCTTTTAAGTTTGCTTAAGGGCGGTACGTGCGCAGCAGAACGAAATAACCGCTGTTGGTCTCGACTAAAAATAGCCAACAGTCTGCTGGCTGCTGCTCAGCAAGACCTTGTGCAATGGTCGTGAGTACGAAGGCGCCCTCGGACGCTGAAGTGTTCTGGCAGCTGCAAGTCGTTGCAAGTCATTCACTGCCAATCGACCCAACAGCCTTGACCGGACCGGCCACGGCTTTTGAAGCTTTTAAATTAAACTTGTCTTGAACACAGACAACTCCAAGCTCCAGCTCCGAGCCATTCGAAGCCCGTGAAGAAGCCACATGCCTCAAAAGCACATTTTTCTGGCCGTTGTCGTTTGAGACGGACACCGCGGCTGCGCGAAGCAAAGCCAGCCTGTGTTGTTGGCCTGAACCGCTTGCCCCTGATGCATCAAGGCAGGTTATCAACGCTTGACAGAGATGTTGGCAGAGTGTCCCTTCTGGATCTTCAACACCATCCTGAAGGGCCTCTAGCACCATTTCCTGCTTGGCCAGGAGAGCCTGAGCTGCTGCAGGCCCCAGCTGCTCCAAGGCAATCACTACTTGATGCCGCGTCATCCAATCTGGATCTGCAAGTGAATCCACCACCTTGCACACAGCCTCCTGAAAAGCTGGATGTGTCACCAAGCCTAGCTTCCGCATGGCTAGAGCTTTCTCCCTTGACATTTCGGCGGGCAACTCCAACAATGTCTGAACACAATCCGGGCAAGCCTTAAGAACACTGACACCGAAATGCCCCAAGGACTCTGTTGCAGAGATTCTCACCTCGAGTTCGGGATCTTTGAGCAGCTGAGCCAGCCTGCGCACGCCCCATGGACATGCCTCACTTGCTGAAGGGCCCAGCTCACCAAAGACCTGCGCTGCCCTGTCTCGCACCTCCGAATCTGAATCTTCCAACATCTGCACCAACAACTCTGCCAGCCTGGGAACGGCCTGTACGGCTTTGGGGCCCAATTTCCCCAAAGATGTTGCAGCTGTGATCCGCACCTGCTTGTCCGGGGCTTCGAGCAAGGTCTCCAATTTGCACAGAGCCTGCGCACAATCTACTGCTGTCGGGCCCAGCTCACCGATGAGGTCTGCCGCTTGCCATTCATCATCGCCCAATAAGTTCAGGAGTTTTTCAAGCGAAGGCCTTATTGCGGGACCCAGGCGTCGAACTGCCCCTTCTGCTCTTGACCGCACTTCCTCCTTTTCATCTTCGAGCAACCTAACAAGACCGAGTACTGCCTTCGGACACCCTTTCAAATGTTCGAGACTCAGTTCCCCGACCGCCTCTGCTGCTGCGCCTCGCACACTGGCATCTGGATCTTCTAGCAATTCGACTAGGTGGAACATGAAATCTGGGCGAACTTCAACCATTGCAGGGCCCAGCTGCAACAGTGCCTCTGCGGCATAGCAGCGCCCTGGCTGGTCTGGATCTGCCAGTGATTCGATCAGCTTAGAGATTGCTTCCGGACAATCAGTGGCAATTGTGGGGCCCAGTTGCTTAAGGGCCTGTGCTGCAGTGAGTCGCACATACAGGTCTGGATCCGCCAGCATCAAATCTACCAACTTGGACACAGCCTCCGGACACGCTTCGGCTGCCGAGGGGCCCTGCATGCCCATGGCCTCGGCTGAAAAACATCGCATTGATGCCGCTGGATCCTGGAACAGTTCCATCAGCCGTTTGGGCACACTTGCTGGGCCCAACTGCAATAAAACATCTGCTGCAATAGATTGTTTGTGCAAGTCGGAATCTGTGCGCCAATCCACCAGTTTGGATACCAAATTTTTGCAAGCGCCCAACTGCCCCATGGCCACCGCTGCAGATTTTTGAAGCTCATCGTCGCTATCTGACAGTAATTCCACCAACTTTTTCACAAACCCCTTGCAAGCTCTAGCTGAAGCAGGGCCCAATAATGCCATGGCTTGTGCTACACGGCGTCGGGAAGACTGCTCAAGATCGCTTGCTAGCAGCGCCAGTAGTTTTCTAGCCACCTCCGGACATGCCATCATGGGACCCAGCTCGCTCAACAGCTGACCTGCCACACTTTCGTCCGGATGTCGTATGAAAATGTCCACAAGCGCGGACACGGTCTCCAACACGTCCTTAGGTCGCACCTCAACGACTGTTGGGCCCATCTCTATCAAAGCTTGTGCACCGTACTCGACCGATGCAAAATCAGCAGCATGTCCTGACGCCATGGCCTGCGCAAAAAACAGTGTTGCAACCAAGATGTTCATGTGTTGAAGTATGTTGAAATGTATGACAAACACTTTGTTCAGGGATTGCCGTACTCAAACGTGCAAATTTGCAATCTGCCACAACACGTCGGCAAAACACTAAGCCAAGCAATAGCGACGATAAGACCCAACACTCGCATTCTCTTCTCGGGCGTTTTTTCACTACGGCTACTACGACTACTACGACTACTGAAAACTACGACCACTACGACGACGACTACGACTACGACTAGTTGACTACTACGACTACGACTAGTCGACTACGACTAGTCGACTACGACTAGTCGACTACGACTACGACTAGTCGACTACTCGACTAGTCGACTACTCGACTAGTCGACTACTCGACTAATCGACTATTCGACTAGTCGACTAGTCGACTAGTCGAGTAGTACTCGACTAGTCGACTACTCGACTACTCGACGAGTCGACTACTCGACTAGTCGACTAGTCGACTACTCGACTACTCGACTACTCGACTACTCGACTACTCGACTACTCGACTACGACTACGACTGCGACTCGACGACGACGAGGACTACGACTGCGACTACGACTACGACTACGTTAGGGTGAGTCGACGACAACGACGACGACGACGAGTCGACTAGCGGACGCCTCTTTACTGCATCAGTAGCACAGTAAGCCGTTCTTGTGGGTCTTGCAACTAGGTGTGAAACAGATCGCCGTGAGAAGCAAGAAGAACAAGAAAGACGAACAACACCACCAACCAAACCAACCGCAAACAACCCAGCAACAACCGAAAGAAACCAAAAGCGACCAAACTGCTGGGTTCCCCAAGACAATGGCAGCAACCCTTCATTCCCGTGGATAAGCGTGACGCCCGAAAGAAGCAAACGCCCGCCATCAATGCTTTTGTGAAAGTTAATAGCAGCGCCAATTTTGCGCGTTTCAGCCAAACGCACCTTCTGTGCATTTCCTGGATGCCCATACGGCAGGCCCTCTTGGCTTCTGTGGCCAACCAGGCTTTGGAGCACTTCTGGTCGATTTACAACCTGGTTACGTCACGTGTTGTTGTTTCCTTCCGTGGGGTTCTTCCGTTAGAAGGGCTTCTCAGCGCCATATGTCACAAAGCCCTCTGCAGCAGCACATGAAGAGACTCTGTTGGTTGCACACAGCAGCTCTTAACAAAGTCTCCTCTTGCCCGCTCAGGCTGAAAAGGTAAAACTGCAAGAACTTGGCGTTCTTGCAAGAAGTGGTCCATGTTGCACCTGCTCACGGCAGCGGGCCTCTCGGCTACAGCGCCAATTTCACAGACAAGTAAGACCTCACTATTATCTAATCATCCTCTTTCTAGCAAGAAGATCGACGATGCTTGCTGCCCTCTCTGTGCCTCAGGTCTTTATCCAGAAGTGTGAAAACACAGCAGCAGCGCGCTGAACCCTCTTTTTCTCACGACTTGAGCCAAAGTCATAAGCCGGAGGCTTCGTCAGTGAAACTCTTTACACACAGGTGAAAACTCTGCTCTGCCACGTGTTCTCCACAGCCACAACACAAACTCAAACGTCAGTGGGAGTTCTCGGGACCTACCCAACTACACCTAAAGCAAGCAAAAACGTGCACAGTCACTTCTACAGCTTCCAGACACACATCCCTACAACTCAAGCACTTCAAAAGGCTTTCCCACTTAAAAGCAGCACTCCCGTCGAGCCTCCAAGGCACAACTACGGAGTTCCTACAACTACACACACACAACTCTGAGCCAGCATGCAGGACAACAAAGTTAACATGTCCTTAGACAGGAACTTTCGTCTGCACGCTGCGTCGCGTAGCCACCCGAAGGGGCCGTTGGTCAAAGTGAAACTAAACTAAAAATTACCTCGCTTGAGGTGTTGCGTTCTCAGCTAGGCCCTCTCTCAGCTGCAACCCTCAGCACTCGCGAGGCCGACTTTGCCCTCCGCATGCATTGCTGTTGAGGCACTTGTTGTGGCATCAGCCTCCCTAAGTTTGGCAATCCCCACTCAGCACTGGATGTTCTGTTCGAGGCATATTCCTCAGCGCATGCGAGGCCGCAAAGTGAAACACGTGAGGTATGAAAGACTGCTACTCCAGGTTCGTCCGCAGCTCCGGCTTTCTCGCACTTACTAACCGTGCCTTGCAGCCTCCCCCAAAGTAGCGTCACCCTGGCTTTCTCGCTCTTACTCACCAGTTGACCAATAATGCATCTCACGCGGTTGCTTCATGGTAAAACTGCAGCTCGAGGTCCCGGCGTTCTCGCTCTTACTAACCCGGACCGACACTGCAGAGAAGCATGGACTGTTGTTCCCTCAGCGGAGGCGAGGCCGAACAACCATTCCGCTGCATCTGCGCAGCCAGGCCCTCAGCTCCTCACTGAGCCAGGGCTATCTCTAGACAGAGTTCCCTTGCTGGCAAGCCCTCTATCTCTATGTGACCCCCGCGGTGCCACGTATAAGCAGCTGCTCCGCGTGTCTTAGGACCACAGTTTTCATTCGGATTTGTTGTTGTAGGCCTTCCAGTGCTTGAGGCCGAATCCAAACACCACATCTCACGTCACACGGCTAGGCAATTTGGCTCCAACATCTGAAGATAGTGACACATACTCTGCGTGGCGTCCGCGTGAGCTAGCCTGTCCTAGAGTTTAGGAGTTCGGCTCCTTTCATCGCTTGTCTTACCACAGGTCTCTTTCGGTGGCCCGTACTCAGCAGCCAGCACATGTACCATCCTCAGACGCCAGAGCCGCCTTGCCCCAGCAAGTGCCCATACAAACCACTCACCAGATAGTGAGAGCCAACATCTTCAAACAACCTCCAGCGGCCGTGCCGCGAGGACCTAAACATCTGCAAGGTTCCGCCTTGTCTGTGTGCACGGACAGACCCCAGCCCTTGCAGGAGACGTGGATGTAAACAAAAGCAGGCCTGCCATGTCCAGCAGGCTGATTACCATTGGTTGCCTTCAGATGGGAAAAGCGCGAAGATCGGGTAACCTCCATCTGAATCCTTTCCGGCCAATACCAACCCTTACAAACCCTCAGCACGGAGCGAGGCCGAAGGAGGCATTCTTGGACTATTGGTTTTCCGGGGAGCAGCCACCACAGCTGCTCTTCAACTTGCACTGCGCCGCACCACAGTCCTACTGCAAGTTCTTTGGCAACGGTTTCTCAGTAGCACCAGTCAATGAGCTTTACGACACTGATGCCTTTGGTTATTTGTGTCCAGGCAGATCCACCAGGGTTGGGCCAAATCTGTTCTACCTGATTCTACCTGCGAAGAATATCCAGTTGTGCTCAGCTTGCAGATCCCCGAAAACCAGCAAACTCGGGCTCAAGCACACCGCTATTGTTCGGGACACTCCTGTCAACAACTGCAAGGATGCCGCTTGCAGTGCGACGTTGGCCTGCACTGTCTGCAACGTGCCTTGGCCGTTTTCCCCCGTGTTTCGGTCTCACCTTCGTTCTCCACACAAACGAGCGAGGAACCCAAACTCACCCTAACACACAGCCCTCAATCCAAATGAGGGTCGGCGGGTTTTGTTCACCCAGAGACAGCAGGAATCTCTGGTGAGCAACAGGCTCTAGCGTCACCCCTCAAGCAAATCGAGGCTGCAACTCTCACTGTGACCCAGAGCAGACTGTAGGCCACAAGGTTCCCTCAGCAACGCGAGGACGAAAAGCTTCCCTCTAGCGAAGCGAGGCCGAAAACTGTGCACTCGAACGTCCTTCGTCGTCGGCAGCAGTTGGCGGGCCGCCGCTCTATGACAGCTTAGCCGGTCAGCCGGCCTACGAGCAAACACAGTTTAGCCAGGGCCTCAAAACGGAACCTACCCTTAGTTACAAGCCCCAGGGCCAGCCACAACGGCACTAAAGACGCTCTCTACCTGAGCACCCCACCGGGGTTGAGCCGAAACCTTGAGCCAGACAGGAACTATCACACCCCCGCTTGGACTGTAATGCCTCAGAGCCACGCACTTCTTCACAGCTCGGTGTTTCCAGTGCTTAAACATCTCATCCCAGGCAAAGTCCGAAAGCGAGCACTCCTACTGCCGACCTAAGAAGGTGTTCCTACAAGACCTAACGTGACTTTCGCAGCACGCAAAAGAGCTCTACCCAGTTTAGTCGGATAGATACCTGTTTCTTCGACACTAGCAAGTGAAACATGCTGATGACTTTTGTCACAGGGCTTTCCAGAGAAGATTTCACTCCACTCCTCTCGGGTTGTAGCAAAGAACCACCGCTTAAAGACCCCGTCGAAGGCACAACCGTCCACAACCCTTCCAAAATTCAGACCAAGGCGCTTCTTTTCTTTCAGATAACTTTCCTCCTTCCAAAGACCACAGTTCTTTGGCCATTCCTGGGTAACCAGGATCTCTTTGCAGCGGTCCTCCAGAAGTCTTCCTAAAGCTTTCCAAGATGCAACATGCTTCTTGACCTGCTCTCGCCACCGATGTCGAAACTTCGGTCGATGCCAGTTCTTAAAGCGGTAGCTACATCCAGCGGTACACGGGGAAGCTATGTGGACATAGATCTGGGGCGGTTTCCTACTCAACAGACACAGCAAGACCTCTCCTAGAAACATTTGAGTACTCTTGCTTAAGAAGTCTTCTTTCTCAGTTATGCCTATATATGCTACTCGGTCACGAGCACACGCTCGGCACAACGCACTGTCCGTTGAACAAAACACCTCGATCACAAGCAGAGGAACAGATCCCAACGCAAGGTCTCTTGCCACTGGCTCGTACTTCGCCAGGTTTGTCGGGATTTTCTCAAGCTTTTCACATACTTCTTCAAGTTCTTCCATTCGTTCACGAAGGTGTTCAGGAACTACAAGACCCTGAAGGTCTTCTTCACACACTCTTTCCAGTCCACACGCAACCAGCAAATGCTCAAGCAACAACTCCTCAGGAGATTTCGTCAGTCCATCGGCTGGATTCCGTTCTCCACTGATGAAGCTTAGAATCAGCCTTTCCAGGTGGACTAGCTCTTGAAGATAGCGATGACGAAGCTCCAGGTGCCGAACACGGCGTAACAACCCCGTCATTTTGCTAATCGACAAAGCGGCTTCCGAATCCGAAGCCAGGTGAATCGGAAACTCACCGGTCTCTCCTTTGGGCATTCCATACAGGAGCGTTTCCATGAGCAAAGACAAGTACACCGACTCTTTGGCTGCCTCAGTCAGGGCTGCCAATTCGGCCTCCGCCGAACTCAACGCGGTCACCGACTGTTTCCGCGAGAAAGTTTTGATCATGATGCCATGCCACTTCACGATAGCACCAGACACAGAGCAAATGTTCCATGACGCATCCACAAAACCAGAGAGCATGGTTTCCGAAGCGCAGCAAGGATACTCAAACGCTTCTGCCGAAAATCGCTGAAGGTACTCAGGCAAAGCCATCACCCAGCGAACCACGCGTCTCAAGCAAGCTTCTGCCTGGCTATCTGGGTCACTCTGATACCGGCCCAGAAATCCTACCGGGTAGGACAAATGCGGCAACGTCAGGCTTGCCCACATCAACTTACCAAGCACACGTCTATAGCGTTCATACGCCTCAGTGCTGATAGGTGTTCCAGCCTCCTTCTTCCGGTACTCCCTCTCGAGGTTTCCCAGCACTGGTTTCACACCTTTTCCGCTAATGCCAAACTCTTCTCCAAGCGACTTCAAGTACCCCGGCTTCAGGCCAAAGAACACAGGCCCGTGCTCAGTGGTTCGGGCGATCACTCGACCCAAGAACTCGAGCTGCCCAGTCTTGCCAGGTTCTAGAAGCCCTGTCTGCTTCATTTTATAGATCTTCGCTAGCTTAGCGTACAGATCCTTGGCAACTGGCGGATTCTGGGAAAAGATGATGAGATCGTCAACATACACTAACACCAAGGTCAGCGCACCATCCTTCTCAAGCCGGTGATGCACAGTAGGGTCGGCAGTCTCACCAAACCCAAACTGCTTACGCAGCGTGCTTGTAAACTCTAGGTACCAGCTCAGTGGTCCTACTCTCAAGCCATTCATGGCTTTGTGTAGCTGCGCAAACAACGGCTTGTTCTCCTCATCATACATCCCATTCGGAAACCGGATACACTCTACTCCCTGCACAGGCGCTTGCATGAAGGCAACGCTCACATCTGCTGACAACAAGGTGCCACCTCTGACAGCATGAATAGCAAGGACACCCCTCAAGGCTTCTAAAGACGTGGTGGGGGAATATATCCCATCAGCTAGAGGATTGGATCCAAATGCATAGTCTCTTACAACAAGACGAGCACGAACTCGTTCAGGGTTCGTGGCCGACGGTTTCGAAGTCAGAACCCACCTAGTCGTATGGATTCTCCGTGTAGCTCGTTTACGGGCCTCAGCTTCTCCTATAATCGTAGCTACACCAAAAGCATCAAGTTCTGAGAGCTCGAGTCTCATACCTTCTTCGAGATGCTTACGAGGCAAAACCTTGCCAGAAACTTCGCAAACCGCATTGTCCGGGACATGGACCCAAATCTTCTTTCCACCAAACTTCATACGGAACCACTCTTTGACATCATCTCCCTTACGGATTTTTGTTGTAACTCTCAAGTCAGGCCCATCAAAGAGTTGCCTAAGGCCATGCTCATAGAGCCACGTCAGGCCCTCTTCCATGGCATCGTCTTCTCCTGGATCCATAGGGGCGTCGAGGTCCTCAAGACCTACGCCTCCGGGAGGCTCAACCTCCATGCCTGTTTCTTCAGGCACGTCCGAAAAATCCGGAGAATACCCATCCAGCTCTCCTTCTTCTTCCATTGCTTCAGGGCCCTCAAGAGCAGGTGGTTCGGTGCGTTCAACAGGAAACTCAAGACTTCCTTCAGGGATATTTGGGGAATCAAGCGGCGGACTCGGACCATCGATTGGAACATCGAACTTGATGGGTCTTTCAGGGTCTTCCTTATTACCTCGAAGGTCACGCAAAGCAGCTTTGTCAAACTCCACTGGATCTTTGGCACGAAAAGAGCTGAAGATTTCCAAACGAGGGGGCTTTCCAATACCTATTGGAACAAAGACCCGAATCCCGGATCCATTAGCACCGTGAGGTCCTACATAGAGTGCCCTCACCAAGCGCTTTCCGCGGTGCTCTGGGTAGTCCTTCTGAGGCTTCCCAAAGCCCACAACCCCAAACTCACAGCTCTTCACTGGCTGAACTGTCGACCCACGCAGTCTCTCCAACGGCGTGCTGTGTTCCTTGGACACATGAAACAAGTTATGCATCCTCACAGAGTACCTCATGGCCTCAACAAACAGATGGCTCCCTAGAGGCAACTTTTCACCTACACGCTCTTCTAAGCCCAGCCAAACAGACCAGAACGCTTCTTTCACAAGGCAAACATGGCGTTCAACGATGCCCTTCGCTTGAGGTCTGTTTATCGCGAACGGGACCCAGTGCATTGACCTCCCCCCGAATGTCCGGTGTTTCGCTGCATTGCGGAAAACACTCTCGAGGAGATTTTCTTGGTCCCCGTGGACAACAATGTCCAATCCACTCAATCCCATTTCCGTAAAGGCTTTGCAAACCGATACAGCGGGCACTTCATCCTCAGGTCCTAAGACCACGGTATGTATGTACCCCGACACCACATGAACCATGAGAAGGAAACGAACATTCTTTCCGAAAAATCCAAAGTCGACTTGCAACTCTCCGGGTCCGTGGTGGTGTTTCATGTGCTTCCTACGAGCCGGCACTCTCCCTCTAGCGCTTTGACATGTGTCACAGCAACTAAGATAAGGTTGGTGGCCCTTATTTCGGTGCGCCTTCAGCCGCTCCGAGGTCAAATAGACCGGAACCTCAGGATCCAGAGCATCGCTCACCACCTCCGGGGAACTCAGGGCACCTGGTTCACCTGAGGGAACATTCTCCACACGGGGTTTCTTTCGAACATCGGAGGGCCTAGGGGGTTCACTTCCGCTGGGTTTCGCAAGTTCAGCTTCCAACGGATCAGGAATCAACTCTTCCTCCGACTCCGAATTCACAACAACCGGGGTCGGCAAACCAGCAAGCATACGCAGGGCCTCAGAACGTGCCACGGCCTTCTTTTGCTCGGACCCCTGCAGGGACCGAAGCCCACACAAGGCCCACTTCTTAAAGGCACGCCAACGTTTCATCATTGGCCCTTTTGCTTCCTCGCCCGGAGGCTCAGCTTTCAACTCACAAGCAAGCACGCCACGCAAAAACAACAGGCGGCGCACAACACTCCAAGACCTACGTGGCACACGTCCTACCAAAGTTACACGCACAAACTTCAGCCTACTCCTACGGCGCACACTCAAAAGCTTCACGCACCTACGCAGCCAACCTCTGAAAACCAAACCCAGAACCAACCCTCAAGCCAAGGCACTGCTTCCTTTCCATGAAGACCTGGGCACAGAGGGACAGTGTGCAGACCCATTCGCGGCAGGCAGGCTGCACTCACAGTCACCTACCCAGCACTCAAACGCTCCTACCCTACCTCCTAATGCACACAGCCAGTCTCCTACTGCAAACAGCAGGGCTTTCAGACCTACTCCTACCAATTTTGTGCATTGCGGCGAAGATCGGAGCAACTCATGCCCGGCTTTTAGGCCCTCAGGGCCCATACCCAAGCATATCAATCCATCTCGGAGCCAGAGTCTCCCACATCCGAATTGTCCATAGGTGGGTTTGGAACCACCATACTCGTCTCTGCCGGCGGGGTCAAAGGAGAAGCGCTCCCCGGACTTCCAATGCCACCGACCATTGGCTCCATTGGGACCTCGGAACTCACGTCCATAGGGGTCCCAGGGGCACCGAATGCCTCCACGGGCGTCATCGGCGTCTCGACCTCCATTGGAACCTCGCCCGCAAGCTCCCTCAATGTATCTGGGTGCGGTGTCGATGGAGGAGGTAGAGGAGGCGGAGGTATAGGCAGGCCTGCTTCCATAGGCGTGCCTGGTGCCCAAGATGGAGGAGGTAGAGGAGGCGGAGTTAGAGGCATGCCTGCTTCCATAGGCGTGCCTGGTGCCGAAGATGGAGCATAGGAAAAGACGGACGGCGTAAGCGGGGAAGGAGGGCTGAACGGCAAGAAAGCCGGAGGCCCTGGTGGAAAAGCGGGGCCCGTCGACGATGATGGAGCCACCTCGGCTGTTGCAGCTCTCTTCATGTCGGCATGCAATCGAATCATTGCCTCGGCTTTTGCACGCGCTTGGTTGAGCAAAGCCCACCCCGAAGGAGGTGGAGCTGGGGCACTTTTGTGAAGAGGCGGTGCCGTGCCACCCGACGCGGATGGTGCAACATCCGGTATTATAGTTGGCGGTTGAGCAGCCAAAGTCACCCGGCGGTTGCTCTGGACGAGCACGTCCGCCAAAAGCGCTCTCAAGTCGGCAGCCGGCACACGCTCGACCTTGAGCTCGTTTGGCAGAATGCTTGCTAGCCCTGCCTCGAACAATTGGTATTGGGCAGGATGGCACCGCAACTCCCGAATCGCCTCCAGGTACAGAAGGAATTTCTTCAAGGTGAGCTGGATGCCAACCTGATTGTTGCGCCAGTACCCCCTTTGCTCGCATGGAAGGTGCGGTTGGCGGATGGTAGCACTCACATCGGCGACTACCACCCCCATGGTGGTCAAAACATAGCCATACCTTGCATACTCTGCACGACGGTCGTGCTCCTCGATGAGGGTGTCCGTCAAAACCGACTGGTCCACCGTCGGAGCAGCAATGGCTCGCAGCTCGGCAATGAGCATAGGTTGCTTCACCGGAATGCCGCTTGTATTGATCACCAACTCCTGTGTCTCCAACTCCCCAAGGCAGGCTGGAATCCCCAACAGCCGTTCGACCGAGCCAGGGGTCGAGGTAAACAGGTCGATGTTTTGGAGAAGCTGCCTCGAAAGAGACAGCTGACCTTCCTCCTCGAAACGGTGCGCAAGACGAGCAATCATGCTCGTCGAAAAGGCTTCCACCTGGGCCACACTCCCACTTTGGGAGTTCACAAGACAGAGCGGAGGCGAGGCTTCCGGAAGCTCCATCCTTTCCAAGGTCCCTTACAAAGGCTCCAGGCTTTGAGCAAAACACTCCTAGAGCACACAACACCAGCAATGCTTTCAGAAACACTCCTGGCCAACGCAAGCTCCGAAAGGCACACTTCCTCTCTTCACTCTGTCCCAACAAACACTCAGGCACACAAGCGCTGGGGTGCAAGTCACTCCTACGTCCTACACGCAAGACACTCCTACTCCTAATGCAAACACTCTGAGGCTGGAGCGGCACAGGCCCTACCCCTACGCACTCAAAACCCTTGTCTCCACAGCGTGTGTCCCTACTGGTTTGCTTCTCCAAAGACGTGTTGCTTGCAGACTTAAGCAAAACAGCTGCGGCGGAACATAAAGCTTCAGCACAACATGCAGAGGGTGGGGTTTCCAGGTCTACTCCTACTTTCGCAACTGCAGCATGCTCACATCCACTCAAACGCTCCTGTAAAACATGCTCATGCAGCTCGTGTTCCCCCATATGTTGCTTCACTGAAAATGCTCGCAGCAAAAACTTAAACGGTGTCACCTCCAATGCTCTTCCTACGTTGGGCGGTGCCTTCTTCTGCACCTTATCCACTTCCATCGCGTCGTCGTTCGGGCTCCACCCCGGCTTGGGTGAGTCCCCTTTGCTTCTTCTTCCTTTCGGCTTTGCCTTGGTAGGGCCAATCTCCTTAGCCAACGCCCACCAGCTCCTGGCTTCACGAACCAAAGGCACCCACATCGAGGAACCTCGTTCCGTCTGCTTCACCAAGCAGCTTGCTCCAGGCTCTGAGGTGAGCCAGGTATTCCATCCCGAGAGGGATGCTTGCCAAGAACTGACTACGTTGAAACCAATCTTGCAAACCAAGACCTGTTGAAGCACTACGGGCCCCAACTTCCCAAACTTCACCCGAATGTCAACCAACTTGACACATTCCATGGGCGTATCGCTAGCACTCATGAGCACAGGAAGAGGTCCCGAATGCTCCTTGACGACTTCGTAAAAACCCAACGCACTCTCTGACAACACGTGGCAGGTGGCTCCACTATCAATGAGCCATGCGAAAGAGCTATTCCTAGAGGAGGACTGGTTCAGTCTCTCGATCTCTCCGTTCGTCATGGTGAGACGAGGGGGCTCAGCTTCATTGGGCTCATTAGTTCTTGTCCCCGGACCCAAGCCACTCAGATGATGAGACCGCATCGCCATCACCTGGTCAGACTGCTCGTCTTCCACAGCTCGGCCCTTGGGCTTTCCTTTGTTCTTGGGCTTCCCCTTGGGCTTTCCACCCTTTCCTTTGTCTGTCTTCCCTTTGCCTTTGCCCTTGCCTTTAGGACTCTTCTCTCGATTCTTGGAACCAGAAGGCTTTCCACCTTTCGGTTCATCCCTCTTCTTCCCTTTTCCAGAGCTCTTGTCGGGGCACTGCCAACTCATATGGCCTGATTTGCCACAGTTCCAGCAGAGGCCGCGCTCCCCAACTGCATTCAGCGAACCGGCATCACACAATCGGGTTTGCTCCTCGTAGAACCGGATGCTTTCAACCAGTTCCTCCCAGCTCCCAGACTTCCCATGCAGGACAACGTAATGCCTACACTCTGGGCTGACAGATTGAAGAAGAAGGGTTGAACGATCAGATGCTCCAAGCCTCAGTTCAGGGAACCGATGCAGCTTCTGGTCTACCTTCCCAAGCTCGTCCTCAAGGAAGCGGACGCAGTCAAGCGGTCGCTTGTACGAACTCGCCTTCGAAGTTAGGCGAAGGGCTTCATCTCTCACAGCAATGGCCTCCATGCGAGAGACAATGCTGAAGGTCTGGTGCATTTGACGCATCACCTCATAACCACAAGCAGCTTGTCCTTGACGCATCGACGTGCTTCTCACCAGTTCCATCCCACGTTCGAACTTCTGCAGACTTTGTTGCAGGTAGTAAAACAACCTTGCCGAACGCGATGCTACCGGAACTGCCATGTCAGACTGCTTGATCTCACGGTCATGCGTCATTGCCTGGCGCAACTCATTGACATAGTTGTCGTCTATCAACGCCAGCCAGGAAGCAAGCACCTCGCACCACCGATGGTACTCCTCCAGCTCTCTCACACGCCCTTTTCCCATCGACACATTGTCGATGAGCGGCAATGCTGGCAGATACTTCTCTGCACGGTTACTTCCAACATGCAGGTTCTGTGATGGCGCCGGTGGAGGAGAAGAAGCCTTTGCCGTAGGACTTCCAGCAGCTGCTGCACTTGAAGCACCCCCAAATGGGTTGCTCACAGCTGCAGACAATGCTTCCTGCTCACGTCTCCTTCTCTCGTCGGCCTCCATCTTCGCCACCAGAACTTGAAGTGTCTGTTGCTGATTCTGCATCATCATTTGCTGACTCTGCATCATCTGGACCATCATCTGCTGGAGTTGAGGGTCAAGTCCGACGACCGTGGCGGGTCCTCCCGCTGGAGCAGAAGCTCCAGGGGGTTGTGTTGGCGGTTGTTGCCCGTCCTGGGCACCACCGGGGCCAAACAAAGCTTCGTCGTCTTCGTCTTCAGGCACAGGGGTCGACAGCCCGGGGTCAGCCATGGCTTCTAGTTTCTACGAGCGTGCTACACACGCTCCGCTACCATGTGAAAACACAGCAGCAGCGCGCTGAACCCTCTTTTTCTCACGACTTGAGCCAAAGTCATAAGCCGGAGGCTTCGTCAGTGAAACTCTTTACACACAGGTGAAAACTCTGCTCTGCCACGTGTTCTCCACAGCCACAACACAAACTCAAACGTCAGTGGGAGTTCTCGGAACCTACCCAACTACACCTAAAGCAAGCAAAAACGTGCACAGTCACTTCTACAGCTTCCAGACACACATTCCTACAACTCAAGCACTTCAAAAGGCTTTCCCACTTAAAAGCAGCACTCCCGTCGAGCCTCCAAGGCACAACTACGGAGTTCCTACTACACACACACAACTTTGAGCCAGCATGCAGGACAACAAAGTAAACATGTCCTTAGACAGGAACTTTCACAAGAAGAGGGAAACATGCACTAGTGCCAGCGTCTTGCTCTGCCCAACTTCAGCTTGAACTCTGCTGCACCAGTCCACCTTTGCAGCTTAGTCCGAGTAAGGCCTTTCTCAGTAAACTTTTTCTCCTGGTTGCCAAACCTTTGGCTTCAAAGCACCACGGCAGCTGTGTTTGCTCTGAAATGTGGCAAGCATGCCACCTTTCTATTCTGCATCTCTGCTTCGTCTCTCTCCTCTTGCGCAAGCACTTCTGTCAAACATGGCTTGGCTGTGCAAACTTCTGTCTTTAGCTGGCATTCAAGACAAAGCACTCTTGCATTGTTCGCGTGCGATCTTTCTTGCACTGTGGAAGTCACTTCGGCTTCTCTTTTTTGAAGTTGATTTCTTGCCCTCTTTTGTGTCTTCAAATCCACACACCTTTCACCACCACCCGCACACTTCCACACTTGAACAGCCAGCAGAACCCAGCCAACACACACGCAAACGCACACCACCCACTAAAGCCACTTTGCACCCACACAATAACACACACCACACTCCATGACACACACGAATCTCTGCCAAAACGTCGAACACCCCTCTGCAACTTCACCCGAATTGGGCAGACCTTAGCTACGGACTCCCACCTCTCAACTGCGTCCCTCGTGGCTTCACCACCTCAAGCCAAAGGGGCTACGGATTCAATGCCCAGCAACCACCTTAGCATTGTTGCGGAACGTGCGCATTGCAGAATTTGCAAACAGGCACAGTTGGCACGGAGCTGCAGCTTGTGCGTTCTTGTGGCCATTTGCCAACGTCAATCTGCAGAGATGTCCCGCAAACCTCAGTCAGCGGTGCCACCAAGCCAAGCATAGATTGCTGGCCAGCCCTGAGCAACAACATCAAACAATGCTTCAAGCTTCAAGGCAAAGCCAAGAAGCGTTTTAACGGCATTTGTTGGTTGTCTTTCCTTGACAACGCCGAGCCTCGTCTGATAACCTCGGGTTGACTAACCGCTGCGCACCAGTGGCTACATGATGGTGATTTTGTGAATCTGGCAACGTTGCATTTTGCGAACCTTCCACAAGCTCTGTGCTTCCTTGTGCACCGAGACTTCATTGACGACCTTGAGTGCGCGATTGCTCGCTTTGATTCTTCGGTGTCTGTTCTTTGTGCGCTGACTCTGTTTCATCCTTTTCGTCGAGCCCAACAAGACCGACCGACTGTGCTGCTGATGTAGTAAAGGCGCCAGTCCAAAAAAAAACGCGTATCAACGGCCATTTTTTTGTTTTCTTGAGTGTTGATGCAAACAGTGTCGAATGGAAAAAATCTTGTTTGTGAGTTGATTTCAATTATATTTGAACTCAAAATGGGTTCCAAAAGCAGCTCAATTCTGGGCACCGAAAACGGCCCGAGATTTTGGATTTCCTGTGTGAACATACAAGGCCACCCAGGTTGAAGCTTCAAATTGGAACCTGGCTTTTGCAGCTTCTGGTTGCAAGTGAAACAAAATAAGCCTCTCAGTCGGTTCCAGTTTAAGTCTTGTGTCAGTCTTCCTCCAAAATTAGAACAGCAGGCAGCAAAGTGTGAACTTGTTTGGCGCCGGAACTTTCTCTACTGTGGAGGTCACTGGAGCTTCTCTACCTTCTCGATCTTTTGCTGCCCCTCATCTTGGGTTTCAGATTCTGCAGGTTTTGGTGCAAGGCCTGAAGGCAGAAGAGGAGAAAAGAAGAGTGCAGAGTCAACGTCGGTAGAAACTGCAGCTTGGAAAAGTTCAGTGCTTTGAAACAAGTGTTTTTAAAAGTCTCTGACAGTGCCGTTTGGACAGAAATCAACTGCAGGACGAGACAAGTTCAACCGTGGTGTTGATTCGTTGAGGTTGCGCGCGACGTCCAAGCCAAGCCATTTGAAAATTGCAAGTGTATTACCCAGAATGTGAAGAAGTTCAAGCGAAGCGAGCGAAACACCAGAGTAAATTCAACAAATTCGACTGATCAAGTGTTGATTTTGAGGGTTTTTTCTACATTTTCGGAGACTTCAGAAATTTTGAAAGGTGCTGAATCCAGGGAAGAATTGCAACACAGAAAGAAGGGCAACCAGCCTGAAAGATGCTCAATCTTCTGTCAAATTTCAGTGTGCCTTGAATTTCTGTTTGGCCATTTTGGAAAATCAAAGACAAGAGAAAGCAATCGAAGCTTTGTCAAAAAAGTTGAATGGAATGGAAATCGAGGCTGGGCGACTCTTAAGTCGTTCTGGCCATGATGGGGAGAGGTCAGTGTGATTGTTTTTCAATGTTGGCAAGAACTGCAAAAACATTGGTTTTTCTTTTTGAACTTTGGAGAAATCGAGAAAACTGGAAAGAAGCCAGAGTCGTGAAACTTGAACAACTTTCTTCAGATTTAGTAGCAGACTTATGCACAGCAACACTTTTTATTTTGTTCAGTTCAAATTGCCTTTGCCCGTCTGAACAGAATTTTTCTCTTGCTTTTTGCTTAATGTTTTCTTTGTTTTTTGTTGGAATGATCTCTCGGTTCAGTTGCAAGCTTCAGAGAGAGAGTTTCCAGAAACCGCCCTGAACTAAAACACAAACAGATCGTTCAGCAAGTGTTTTGGTGAGTGCTGTCAGCCCGGTAAGCTGTCGGACAGTGAAAAAAATTGCAATCGGAACTTAAGATATCCATAGTTTCGGCTGTTTTTGTGCAAGAGTTTTGTGGATGTGTGTGTGTGAGCATTTGTGGTTGCAAAGTGGTTTGCGGGTGCATGTCTTTGGCTTCAGTGTGCAAGGAAAGTGTCAGTGTGTGGGTAAAGGGTGGTAACGCATGAAGTCTTAGAAGTAACACCAAATAAAAAAAACAGTGACCTTGCAGTGTCTGTGTGTGTTTACCTTGTTTTCATTGTGAATGGGTGTGGTGTGTTCTGGTTTTCGGCGTTTTGGCAGAGAGTCGTGTGTGTCATGGAGTGTGGTGTGTGTCATTATGTGGGTGCAAAGTGGCTTTAGTGGGTGGTGTGCGTTTGCGTGTGTGTTGGCTGGGTTCTGCTGGCTGTTCAAGTGTGGAAGTGTGCGGGTGGTGAAAGGTGTGTGGATTTGGAGACACAAAAAGAGGGCAAGAAATCAACTCCAAAAGGTAGGGAAGCCGAAGTGACCTCCACAGTGCGAGAAAGATCGCACGCGAACAATGCAAGAGTGCTTTGTCTTGAATGCCAGCTAAAGACACAAGTTTGGCAAAGCCAAGAACACGCGTATCGACGGCATTTTTTGTTTTCTTGAGTGTTGATGCAAACAGTATCGAATGGAAAAAATCTTGTTTGTGAGTTGATTTCAATTATATTTGAACTCAAATGGGTTCCAAAAGCAGCTCAATTCTGGGCACCGAAAACGGGCCCTAGATTTTGGATTTCCTGTGTGAACATACAAGGCCACCCAGGTTGGAGCTTCAAATTGGAACCCAAGTTTAGGAGCCATTTTTGGGCCTAGTTGCGGCGTTTTTTTCACACACGGGAAGCCAGATCTGGCTTTCACAGCTCCTCGTTGCGAGTAAAACAAATAAGCCTCTCAGTCGGTTCCAGTCTAAGTCTTGTGTCAGTCTTCCCCCAAAATTAGAACAGCAGGCAGCAAGGCGGCAAAGTGTGAACTTGTTTGGCGCCGGAACTTTCTCTAACTGTAAAGGGGGCTTTAAGGGGGGGCTTAAGGGGGGGCTTAAGGGGGAGCTTAAGGGGGGCTTAAGTGTTAGTTAGAATATAAGGTCACAATTGGCATGCTTCAAGAGAAGCATTGGCACAGCGACATGCTCAACATGAGCATTGACTCGATGCTTTGGCTCAAGGCGGCACAAACAAGATTGCTGAGTGAGTGATTGCATCAAGTGACTTTGCTGTGCATCTTGTGTATTCTGGATTGTGTGATCAAACCAGTCTGTGAACGTTGATCTTGTAAAATTTCATGGTAGCGGAGCTCTGCGGCGAAGCCCAGGGACTCCTTAACTGTGATTGAGCCCTACATTGCTAGGATGGCTGTTTTCGGCGATTTCCAAGGACTCGGAGGCGAGATTAAATTGTTCCCACCGCCACACTACCATGGCGAATCAGAGAAGTGGGAAGATTGGAGTTGGCAGCTGAAGTCCTATGTAGCATTGTACAAACCCATGGCTCTTGAGATTATGGGCAGATTGGAAGGAGCAGCAGTACCGTGCACTGATGAACACCTGATTGCTTTTGAGCACTCGAATTCCCCGAACTCAAACCTCATTGTGTTCTCAAAGCAATTGCACTATTTGCTTGCACAGATCACAGATGGACCAGCAAGATTGGTAGTGAGATTGAACGAGCACGGAAACGGTTTCGAAACTTGGCGACAGTTGTATGATCGGTTTTCATTGCCTGACAGAGCAAGGGGGGTGAGCCTGTTGAGTCGGATTTTGGATTTCAAGCTCAGAGACGCCAGTTTCGAAGCGGATTTGACTGAGTTTATCTCATTGAAGAACAAGCGTGAGAAGGCCACAGGACGAGCATTGGATGACGACCTGCTTGTCACATTGATGGTGACGAAGACGTCAGGTTCATTGCAACAACACCTTCGGTTGAACGTAGATGCATTGACAACATTCAGCGATGTGCTGCAGATCATGAAGCAGTATTACCAGAGCCGACATTTGGCAAATTGGCAGACAGCATCAAACAATTCCCAGGGACCAGCGCCAATGGACATTGGGGCGCTGAAAGGAAAAGGAAAGTTCAGAGGAAAAGGAAAAGGAAAGAATTGGAATTGGAACAAAGGAAAGAGCGGCAAGAGCAAAGGAAAGGGATTCAAAGGCAAAGGAAAAGGAAAAGGTGGAAAAGGAAAAGGATTCAAAGGAAGAGGAAAAGGAAAAGGAAAGAGCATTGGAAAAGGCACAGGTTGCTTTGTTTGTGGTTCACCTGCACATTGGTCAAAGGAATGCCCGCATGCGAAACAAGGTGCAGTGTACGAAGAAGGGCCCGCCACGATTGCCGCGACACAGGAAGGAAACGTAGAGAATGATTGGAACTGGGATTGGAATGATGATGATGCCAGCTGGTGGTACGGAGATTGGCAAGGCGCGCTTGTAGAGGATGATTGGTGGTATGACGATTGGTGCGATGATGACTACAGTTGGTGGTCTGATGATTGGTCGTATGATTGGTTCGAGTCCGGTCTTGCAGATCAGTCACAGTCTCAAACATTGCTCCAACCTCAGACAGACATTGCCAGAGCCTCAGGTGCGATTGAGACTGCAGCGGCAGTCATGACTTCGCCTGTCATTGAGAGCCGAGAAGAAGAGATTGGAGAGACAGAAGAGCTCGCAAGTTCCTCCAACCCATTGCTCTCTCAAAGACGAACGCGAGGTGGCATTGCAAGGCCATCACAACCTGGGTTACTGAGCAAGATGTTCATTGGAGCTTTGATGCTCATTGGTGTTCTGTCGACCGGAGTGCCAGCGAGAGTTGAGAGCATTGAGCAGACTACCGACGACTGTTTGAATCGCATTGAACAGTCCAGTCAGTCGCTGATTGACCCACCTTCAGACACGCTAGCAGAGTTTCACTTGCAGTCTGGAATTGTCGACAAGAGTTGGATTTTGTTCGACAGCGGAGCATCCGCGAATTGCTGTCCTCCGTGGTTTGCAGAGGACTACCCATTGCTCCCTGTTGGTTCTGATTGTCCAGCCCTTAGGAGCATTTCAGGCAAAACCCTCAACATTTTGGGCAAGAGAGTTGTTGAACTCGATTGCAATGGTCATTCAGTGTGTATCCAGTTTTATGTGTGTGAAAACATCCCGTTTCCATTGGTTAGTGTTTCTCGTTTTCTCTTGCAAGATTTCTGGACAGTCATGTCTCGCGACTTCATGGCATTGATCACTCCCACAGGACTTCCGGTGCCCATTGTTCGTCAAGGTACATTGGTGTATCTTACTCCTACTGTGATTCCTTTCTCATCGTCCGATGTACCCAAAAGCGAATTGGAGATTAACTCTCTCATGGCAGAGATTGACCTCACAGCATTGGATGTGGAACTTCGCGGTGTAACAGACATTGCTGATCTTGCTTATGATCATGTGTCTAAGATCTCCTCGCTCATTGCTGCTGCACAGAAAGGTAGGAAGAAGCAAGACTTCAAGCACATGGACTACTGGGAAGTAGATGACAAGACACATCAATTGATTCGTCATCACGTGAAGCCCAGAAGTGCCATGTTTGACCTTGGCAGATTGAGCACAGAGATGCCCGTAGAAGAAGAGAGATTGACAGGTAGGAGAGAAACCCGTAAGTCCTACAAGGATGGCAGTCGTAAAACGGTGATTGACGCGGATTTTCGTTCATTGGAGGACTCCAAGGCTAAGGATGATCGAACGTGGACTGGGAGCACTCGCTTTGCATTGAAGCAAAGGCTGCGGAAGCGCCCGGAGACTTCGCAGCCCTCGACAGCATTGAAGCCTCAGCCCAAAACATCACCTAAGCCTGAGCCCTCGCAGGCATTGAAGCCCAGTTCTGAAGCGCTACAGCCCAGTAGTTCTTCCATTGAGCGTCGTGTGTTGAGCCGAGGGACCGAGGTATTGGAGACCTTGGACTCTGAAAACACGATTTTGAGCAGATTGCGTTCTGTTCAAGTGTTTGACAACAAGATGAAAGAAGATCTATTGCGGCTCTTCCACACTCCTGACCCATTGACTGGAACGGAGCGAACTACTGACTATTGGGTTCAATTGCCTACGTTTTGGATTCGCATGATTCACCAGAAACGAACTGATTTGGTTCATCCTGATGATGAGCCTTCCCCGATTGATGCCAAGCGAGATAACGAATTTGGCGATTCACTGATGGCAGATCGCTACACATACATTGTGGAATCTCAGTTCCCTGAATCGAATGGCACAGAAATTGAGGACTATTGGTGTTCTGTTCGTGATGAAGATGGTGCTGTGAAGGAACCCGAACAAGATCCTCGTAGGGATTTGTTTCAAGCATGGAGAGGATTCTCTGTTTTCGTTCCCATTCCGATTGAGTATGAGAGAACTGAACAGGAAACCTCTGACAGACACGCGAGAGTCCCGAAAGGATTGAAGGTTCCTGGAGAACCCTCCTCGTCCGAAAGAAAACAACACGAATTGACTCATTTGCCGTTTAGAGATTGGTGCCCACATTGTGTCAAGGCGAAAGGCAGACATGGCCCAGCCAAGAAACAGATTGACCGTCAGCCTGTTATCCAAGTGGACTATTGCTTTAGTGCCACGAACAAGGATTTGCCTCTGCAGAAGGTTCTGTCTGCAGTTGACGTGATATCTGGATTGGGCATGGCTGTCGTTGTCCCATCGAAAGGTGAGATTGACTACAGTGTAGCCGAACTGAAGAAATTCATCTTCGAATGTGGTAGGACATTTGGCGTATTGCAGTACGACCAGGAGAGTCCCCTCAAAGCATTATGTCAACGTGTTTGCTCTGAGTTAGGTGGATTGAGCCTGCGTGCAGCCCCAAAGGAACATTCCCAGTCAAGTGGATCTGTAGGACAGATGCAACGCACATTGTACGGACAATTGCGTACGCTACTGTATCAGGTTGAGCACAACACTGGTTTTGCGATTGACTCCAACAGTGCATTGTATCCTTGGGCAGTCAAACATGCGCAGTGGTTGATTAACCGATACCTCGTGCATTCTGACGGATTCACATCGTACTTTCGTAGGTGGAACCGAAACTATGAAGGTGGATTGTGCGAATTTGCAGAGTGCGTACAAGCGAAGGTCATTACCCCTTCGAAAGCACGAAAGGCAGACACGCCCTGGAAGATTGCTTTGTGGCTAGGTAGAGACACCGAGGCGAATGAAATCATTGTGGCAACAGAAGACGGTGTAGTGAAAGTTCGCACTGTTAGAAGATTGCCACCCTCGCAGCATTGGCAGGTAGGACCTCTGAAGGAATGGAACGAATTGGATTTGCGGACAGGTTGGTGTAGCTAAGGTCACGACCAAAGATGGCATTGACATCCCTGTAGAAGTCAACTACGACAGTGAAGAATACAAAGAAGAATTGAAACTCTCGGAACCGATCATTTGGGACATCACCCGTGAATTCCCTGAAGAAGCCCAAAAGATTGGTATGAACAAAGAGATGAAGTCCATGAAAGACTTCACGGTTTACACCGAGAAGCCAATTGAAGAGTGCACTGAAGAGCAAATCAGGAATGCCATTGGTGTCAAATGGGTCAAGAGATGGAAAACAGACACGGATTTGCGGATGAGATTGGTAGTCCAGGGATGCTATCAGGACGCACAGGCATTGGACTCTGACACGCTGTTTGCGAGCACGCCGTCATTGGTCACGTTACGCATCATGTTGATCATGGCGTTGGCACGCAATTGGTGTATTAACCTTGCAGATGTGTCTACAGCATTCCTGCATGCGCCGATGACTGAAGACATTTTCATTTGGCCACCGGCTGAGTACTACCCCGATTTCAAGTGCCTGTGGAAATTGAACAAAGCTATGTATGGCCTGAAACAAAGCCCTCGATTGTGGCAAGAGCATTTTGCCAAAGTCATGGCTAAGCTAGGATTCAGACGATGCAAGTCTGACGGGAACTTGATTGTCATTCGTCCAAACAGCTGTATGTTTTGGCCTACGTAGATGACTTGCTGATTGTTGGAGATTCTGAGCAGTCGAAGTTGTTCATTGAAGCCTTAGGCAAAGAACTGTTGGTGAAGATCACTGGCTCATTGGAGCCTGGAACAGAACATTCGTTTCTCGGACGTCGCCTCAAGCACAACGGCGATTCGATTGACATGTTCATGTCGCAGGGTTACATTGAGGAACTGCTTAAAATCTACCAGATGGAATCGGCAAACAATGTCAACACCACTGGCACGACCGCATTGAAACGCATGCAAGACGCAGACACGCCATTGGAGCCAGCTGAGCACGCTAAGTACCGAACCGCAGTAGGGAAATTGCTCTGGCTAGCTTTCGTTCGGCCGGATTGCTCTTACGCTGTTAAGGAACTCTCACGTGACGTGAAGTCGCCCACATTGGAGAGTCTAGCTAAGCTGAAGCACTTGTTGAGGTACATTGTAGGCACGAAGCAGTCTGTTCTACGACTACGCCCGAGCCAGATGCTGGTCGATTGGCGCTGTACCCTTGACGTTGCTTGCTATGTGGACAGCGATTGGGCAGGTTGTTCTCGAACACGCAAGAGCACCAGCGGAAGCACGGTGCAGATTCTTGATTGCGATGTCATTCACTCCTCGAGGACGCAGGCCACTGTGGCATTGTCTTCAGGCGAGGCTGAACTTTACGCCATCGGCCAAGGAGTGAACGAGGCATTGTTCGTAAAGAATCTTGTCTTGGAAGCGGAGTTTGCGCGACGCGTGCAAATTGTTGCGTACACCGATTCTACTGCAGGTAAGAGTATGGCTACTAGATTTGGTGCTGGAAAGCGTACAAAGCACGTAGAATTGCGCTACTTGTACATGCAAAATCTTGTACAGAGCGGATTGCTGCAAGTACGTAAGATAGGAACCAAGTTCAACCCGGCAGATGTATTGACCAAATACGTCTCCACTGAGACACTGCACAACCTCATTGGAAAGCTTGGATTGGTCAGGAACCCATTTCGATATGGCTGAGCACTGGATCGAAAAAAAATTGTTTCATTTTTCCTTTGTTTCCCCTCCCGCCCGACCCTTCTTGCCCGCGGCCTTACGGGGCTTGGGTCATTGCATTGCTCTTCCGGTCCTGTTTGAGGGACCGAGGAATTGTGTCGTTTTCGCTTCGACCTCCGCGGTCTAAATTGGATTGCGTTGAGCATTGAGAGAAAGAGAGAGAGAAGAACATTGCTGTCTTGACAGTACATTGCATGTGCATTGACATTGCGGTCATGAGCACGACATGTCAGTCACTGCATTGTGCATTGTTCGGTCAGTCATGTTGTTTATTGTTTATTGTGTTTAAGATTGACTTTATGAGCATCGCTCAACCGCCGTCAACGCATTGCGGTTAGGAGCGGACCGCCATTGAAACGACATTGGCAAACAGAGACCGTCAAGGCACTGCAATTGAACAAATTGCTCCTTCTGACTGTCATTGTACATAGACCCCGAAATCCTGAATTGATTTTCCGGTGAGTGGATTGCATGAAGAATTGATTTTCTGCGAATTTTGAAGCATTGGTCACGCTGAACTGTGGCTTACATTGCGTCACATTGCGATCACTCATTCAGGTCTCGGAGCTTAGAGCTTTGTGTGCGTGAGACATTGGTCTGACATTGTGTAGCCTGCATCAGCCATGGCCGACGCACCGATGCCTCAGCAAGTGGCATTGCCAGCCCAGGTGCTCAGCTTGGAAGAATTGAAGGAGAGAAAGGAGAGATTGATCCGAGATGCCACAATGGGAATTGGGAATCTTCAACAGATGATTGTGGATTCCATTGGTTGGCTGCCGGACGAGCAGCTCTGCCAGTCCATTGCGAGACACGTCGCATTGGACGTCCCAAGGGCGAAGGCGGTATTGAAGAAATTGCGGCTCATTGAGAAGGGGATCTGCACGATGCTCATCAACGCATCGGATACCGGGAGCCTGACCCCATTGGAAGCCCTGGACGTCAATCCATTGCGGCTGGTGACATTGGATTGCCTCAAGTCCAGCAGGTGGCCCGATCCTCTGGGATGCGGCCCCTCAGTGGCCATTGCCTGGGGATTGATGCGATTGAATGCACAGCCTGGAAGAACATTGGGACAAGTCGCCAATTTCTCCCCGGATTGGCTGTGGCATGCTAACCAATCCTTTCTGCCATTGAGCCTTCGCACAATGCTCATTAGCAATTGGCGGATTGTGCATTTGCACCCGGTTCCAACAATCCCGGATGCATTGGTCTCCTTTCCCTGCTTCATTGCATTGCCAGACACACTTGCTATGCGATTGGTCGAGACAGGCAGGTTATTGGTCAGCGATTTTCCGTGCCAGCAGGCGAATTCCTTCCTTTCGGTGGCACACAGCCTTTCGAAGCTATTGATGTGGATTGATCAGATCCCAAGCATCAAGGCATTGAGAGATGAGAACCTGATGATCATTGGTGTGAACCATGCAGTGGGAAGATTGCCAGTGGTATTGAAGAATGCTGATGGCACTGGTGGTTTGAAGCATTGGCATAACCAGAGCTACTGCGGATTTGCCACCATTCTCGAGCCTCCACAGGATGAGGCTGAGATTGTCCTGACTCCGGAAGAGATTGGCACATTGGTGCTTTTGGACACGCAGACCACATTGCGCGAGCTGACTGATGGTCTCCATTGGGACATGGTGCACTCTGGACAGCATTCCATCCACCGGCACATTGCGTTGCCATCGAAGCTCAGCTTCCTATTGGGAGCGGGTCGCACAGCAGGACCCGGAGCATCATTGCAGAGCACATTGGCGAGCCAGCGGAATGCTTTGAGTCGGAACAGCATTGGCAGCTCAGAGGTGACGGTCGTTGATGATTCTGGGAGCCGATTGCGAATCACAACGACGATCAACAAGATCGATTGAGGTGCAGTGGCGCTCAACAATTTTGTCTGGCCTGGAAAGATGGGATTGCATTTGATTGGTTCTTGCTTTGCTGATTGGTTTTACAGTTGATGCTTTTCATTGGTGATGATGTGGTTTTCATTTGCTGCAGCTCATTGGACCCCGATTGGAAACTTTGCTGACCGTTTCTCAGGACCACTCCGTGTGGTGTATTGATTCGGATGCATTGGAGCATTCGGTATGCCAACAGAACATTGCAGGCTTCGCTGCAAGTTCTCTTTCGAAGCGATTGCGATTCGCTTGTAAAGCAAAAGGATTGAGCCGAGCCTCTGAGTGCATTGTTCACTGCTGAGCTGATTGGTAGTCGTGTGCAGTTGAGATTTTCTTCGACATACTCCGTTGATTGGTTGATTGAATCTTTGTTTTATGAAATCTTTTGAATTGTGACTGGAGAACAGCACAGACAAACATTGTCTCTGCTGAGGGACCGTGTTAGAATATAAGGTCACAATTGGCATGCTTCAAGAGAAGCATTGGCACAGCGACATGCTCAACATGAGCATTGACTCGATGCTTTGGCTCAAGGCGGCACAAACAAGATTGCTGAGTGAGTGATTGCATCAAGTGACTTTGCTGTGCATCTTGTGTATTCTGGATTGTGTGATCAAACCAGTCTGTGAACATTGATCTTGTAAAATTTCATTAAGGGGGGGCTTAAGGGGGGCTTAAGGGCCCCCTTTGCCCAAAGGGGGGGGACCCATTCTCGCAATATTGGCCGTGTGCTCGGGCATGGGATTCACTGTCTTCACTGTCTGTACTCTAAATTTGAGGTGGTTTGGCGTAGTATTGGAAATAAGCCAGGGCTTAATGCCATTAATGCTGTTAACCATGCGCAAAGGACCAGGGTGTGCAGGCGACTGCCCTCTTCTGCTGGGAGCGGTATGTCACACCGCCCCATCGAGAACGATCACTTCACTCCAAGCAGCCGGCTCGGTCCCAAGGAGCTGTCTCGCTGTCCTGATTATGCTGATTCAAGGACAGCTCCTCACCCACATTGTGAGGGTTCCAGCTCTCTCCGCTGGAGCTGGAGAAGGCAACCCACATGCACATCTTAGCTTTTGCCATACAGGTCGTTATGGGAAGCAGAATCCTACTCACGATTGGAATAGATATGTCAAGACCCAGGATGGTAGGCTCTTTTGGGTTCCAAGCATGCTGATAAGCGCAGACTACACTGAGCAAGCGGCCTGTGGCTCCTTGGGGGAACCGCGCTCGGAGTATTCGACCTGGGATTACAGCATCATGCCTGACCTCCTGCACATTGGTGAGTGATCTCCGAACAAGGATCATAAATCTGCGTGTTTCTGAGCGGTGGTGCCAGAGCCAACACAGATCCAGCGAGCAGTGGTGTACTCGCTAGCTTCTCTAAGTTTGGTCTCTTGCACGAGCACGATGTCACAATGCGATTGATCCAAGAACCCCATCAAATCCTCCATCCCCGAACCTAGGCCCCGGACATTGTAACAGTATACCTTCAATTGGCGTGACCCTCTTTGGAGGGAATCTCCAAGCAAAAGAGGTATCTTTTTGGTCAAAGTACACCGGTATGGATGTCAATCATGAAGATGGACTCTGGGCAGACTCTACTCTGCTTGAGCAGATTACAGGATTGGCATCTAGGAACTTGCTGAAGCTCAGGCGCATCGTTGCAACTTCCAGTCATTATGACATACGGGGCTTGCTGATCCAGAATGAGGTAGTGAATTTCCAGATCATCTTCATGCCAGATTATTTTGGAAATTCTTTGCCTGATGATTTTCGTCCTGACCTCTGATGTCACAGAGTCTTCCTTGGCCAACTCGGTCACTTCCTGAGTAACTATTGAGGAAGTGCTGTCTAGGATTTTCCGAAATATGGTTGATGGGCTTGCTAGCCCATCTGGGCGCATCAATGACCTCATCAGGACTCGACGTGCTGGCATTGATTAAAACTTCTTTGATTTCTGGCACATCCCTCGCATTTCCCTGCAAGGGCACTTGCAGTGAAACTTCGTTTGTGCTGCTGGGGGCAGTGACCTTCCAAGTGAACACGCAATTGCCTTGTTCAGGTCCAGTAATATGAAATCTGGCAGCGTGTAGAGCAAGGCTGTCAGGCAACGAGAGTTGTTCCCCTCGAAGCTCCATGACAACTTTCTGGAATTGATAAAGGCTGGCGTAAACCCTTAAGTACTTTCCAGGATAAGTATAAAATGCATTCAAGAGTCTGTGATCATTAAGCATACAATGGATCCTGAAAGCTTCTTCTTTTTTGTCGGCAGAGTCAATAACGTAAGAAAGGTCCACAAAAGTTGCTGTGCCTGCCCCGCCAGTAATTGTTTATTTTCAGATCCAGGCCGCCTTCCGCATCCTGCCCTGCCTCGGCCACTGAGATAGCCCATCCATCTTGGATGATAGGGCATTAGGTTGAGTCTGCGTGACTGCTACAGCCAAGCGGGCAAAGACCTAGAGGCGCTAGACAGCACTGGGCGCCCGTTTTTTGATTGAGAGAGCGGAGACGAGGGCCTGCAGGTGCAACTGGAGCACCAGGGGCGCTTTCCGCAAGTCTTCGAGGTGACGTCTGTTGAAGCTAGACCTGCAATACAAGTCACTGTTTCTGCCCACTTTGGCTGTCTGTTCTTGTGTCACCATGTCAGTGGCAAAATCTTTTTCGCCCACACCAGGACCGGCTTCTTGCGGCAGGCTCCACACTCACCTCAATCTCTACTTTTTGCTTGCTTCCTCTTTCAAAACGAAAGCTTCCGGAATCAACTCGAGACTTGACGCTTGGAACCTGGGATGTCGAGTTTCATAAGAAACGCACAAAAGATAGCTTCATTATCCAAGAACAAGTCGCAGGGAATGACCATTTCCCGTTTAGCGCAGTACCGATGATTCAGATTTGGCCACAGGGTCTCAAGTCTGCGATTGCTCTGTGACGGCGGGAAAACGAAGATGGCATTCGGCTTCAAAGTGGTGGTCGTTCTTCGAGGGAGCAGGGTACAATAGAAAAGATTGAAGTCTAGAATTAACTAGAAATGCTATTAATAAACTAATACGGATAGTCAAAGCTCTTGCTTGGAAGTAGTAGTTTTAACTTAGTTCTTTAAGAAAAGATGTGTTACGAGGATAAAGGCCTTATCCAAAACCCCAAAACCCTGTTCAAAAAGTATTAATTAATAAGAATTTCAACCGAATTACAAAAACTCACTCTAAAATGGCAAGAACTAAGCAAACTGCAAGAGGAAAAGTTTCTTCTATGTCATTGCCTCCAGGATATACCACTTCTAGAGACCCTTGAATCACAGGGCAAGGTAATTTGCAAATCCTCCAGGCAGTACTCAAAAGAAGGTAAGATCATAAGAAAGCCATGCAATGTAATGCTTACATGACAGAGTTCTGTTTTTCAGGAGATCCCATCCTATTTCCTGATGCAGATAATTCTATTCTGATAAGGACTGACATTCATGTTCCGGAGATTACGACGATGAACCCAGATAATACATCATAATTCTGAAGCCTGTATGATTACAATTTCTCAACCGGTGAACAATAAAAGGCCCATATTTAGTATATTTTTACATAGCCCTTTACTCATGTATTCAGTTCATTCTTTTTAAAAGACCCAATAAGAGAATCTTGTGTGGGGCCCGAGTCCAGTATTATTCTCGCGGTTTTGTCTCTTCACTCGTGATAATAACACCCTATTCAATAGTTGTTTTCGTGCATTTTCATAATCTTATAAGCGTAAAGAAATAACAAATATTCTGAAAATGAGCCCTAAGTTTAAAAAAGCCATTCACAATAATGTTTCCTGACGGGTAACGTCTGTATTACTTGCATTTAATTTCTACTAGCCCCTGTTGAACTGCGTAATATATATATATATATCTGTATATATGTATATATATATATACATATATATTGTTGTGTATAAGATGTAGAAACTGCGGTTAAGCTATCGTGTTTTGTCAAAAAAAACTATTATATGTGTAATTTGAAGCTAGTCCAAGCTACCCAACAACCGTCGGATGGACCTTTTTTGTCGAGCTTCAACTAGCTTCAAACTTCCCACAAACGCCAGGACTTTTGTGCTGTGTTTGTACCAAGTTAGTTACGGATGGTAGTTCAGTTATTTGTTCACTTTAGATCAATGGTCTAAGCTTCAACCAAGCTTGAAAAAATTGTTGACAACCCTCTTCTCGAGATTACTAATTAATGCATCTGAAACTTGAGCATCATCGAGACAAATTATATCCATAGTTTTACGTCTTTCAGAAACAATCTTTGCTTCAGATTTTTCAAGCGGTTAAAACACCGGCAATAAGAAGAAGAATGAAATGTCAAAATGCGACCATAAGATAGAAAGTTGTCTACAGGAAATTGACCACCTACCAAGTAAATGAAAAAATGAAAGAAACCAAAAGTACCGACAAAAAACCGCTAAATCTACTGGACGTCTTAATTACACAATAGAATGATATTGAAAGACGTTTCGTAAAGCAAAATAGGATTATGAATCTTGCATTTTTATTTGGTACAGCTTGTTAACATAGCATATTGGCATAAGAGGGAAGTAATCCACATGCTTCTAATGCATTCTCTGGATGAGAAAGAAGAATAGCCGAAATGATTTTGAAGAAGGTATAGATAGATAGACAGAGAATTATTACCTTTCCATAGACATCTGTCCTAATACATAAAGGAAAAATGAGTCGTTACGATTAGTATAATTGCGTAAAGGATTATTGGAACATAAAATGTAGAAATGAAAGACAAAGAACCTCTTTGATGTTGCATTGTAGATATAATGTCCTCCACAAAGCCATTCTATTGGTGATGGAAAAGCGTAAAATGAATTTGTAATTGCTGTAACTCCTCATTAAACTCATTTGTCCTAAAGTAGCTAAAACATAACCCACAAATGCCCCCATTAAGAAGAAGTACAAATATCCAGAAAACTAAGTATTGGATTGGGGCCGGATCACCCCACATGTCAATGTCAGGTCTGGACGAAGCGACGGGACACGTACAACACGTGGCAGAGTCTGCTAGAGTCTAGACTGATGCCAGTGTTTGTTAGCTTGCTGTTAGGCTGTGGAGCCACAAGCGTCAGTTTTCCTTGCTGCACAAACATCGCGGTTTGTTCTCACAAGCGACCAAAAAACACCAGTCTCAAACCTTCAATGGCAGTGGAGGTGGTTGAAGCTTCCCTGCCACTTTAATTGGTTTTGCTGACCTTCATTTTGCATTTCTTGCTCACACCTCCAGGCATTCTACACGCCTACAGGGGCAGCGGAATGCAGTGGACCAAATATGAGGCGCGCAAGTGCACGTACATGGAATTGTGTGCGCCAGCACACACACACACACACACGGTTGCTGCTGGCAAACCATTATGAACATGTCTACACTTGTTGCGCCCCAATTGTGTTGGCTCATCTTCGCGCCGCCCTTACAGTAGGGAAGCTGTTGATGTTGCCTCGTTGAGTTTCGCAAGTTGCGGGCGCAAGCGCACGCTGGCATGTGCCGGGCATGCTAATGAGCATGTCTGCGCGTGATGCCCAGTTGCCTTAGCCATGTGCTATCACCTTCAAGAACAGGAGATCTTATTTTTGGATGATGAATCTCTGATATGTCTTCATGTCTTACATCTCTTAACTTTTGGAAAACATTCCAAATCTGAGATCCTATTATCTGACATTAAAGACGATCCCATCATTTCCTTGAGCTTTCTTGATTGCAGCTTTCATGCTTTATTAACATCATTAGCATTACCAATCTTATCTGGTACACTTGTTTGAGTTATGGGTGATCTCATTCTAATGCACTTTTCTTTGATCCATATTTGGAGGAGATTCTATATTCTATCAACGTGTATTTTGGTTTTTTGGACATCCAGAAGTTGTGATCTCCTCAGCTCCCGTGCCTGATGTCTGCCGATGCAGCTGGAAGGGAGATCATGGCCCAGTGGGAGGAAGCTCGTCACCAACTCGTAAGAAGGTTGAGGTGCCACAGTTGTTAAAAGTGAGCCCTGCCTCCACAAAGCAAATCCTCGCTGTGTCTCACCGAATTCAATCCTGTCACGTGTTCATCCGGCAGCGATTGGGCGACGAAGAAAAGTGCATTGTTGAATTCAGATACCGATATGGTGATCCGACTTCTGAGTGACGATTTTTTTTTCAACCTCAACCTTACAACCCAATAGCTCCTCAGTATTTGTCCCACATGCAGCTCAAGGGCATGGACTCTGCGATGGGCTCCTCCGCTCTTTCAAAGCCCACTGAGCAACGAACACACCCAAGAACACTGGGAAGGCTTTGCATGTCAAGGCTTTTATTATGATTATGATTACGATTATGATTATGATTTTTTTTACTATAATTATTATATTATGATTATTATGATTATTATGATTATTATGATTATTATGATTATTATGATTATTATGATTATTATGATTATTATGATTATTATGATTATTATGATTATTATGATTATTATGATTATTATGATTATTATGATTATTATGATTCTTCTTCTTCTTCTTATGATTATTATGATTATTATGATTATTATGATTATTATGATTATTATGATTATTATGATTATTATGATTATTATGATTATTATGATTATTATGATTATTATGCTTATTATGCTTATTATGCTTATTATGATTACTATGATTATTATGATTATTATGATTATTATGATTATGATGATTATTATTATTGATATTTGTTTCTAAGCAGCCGCGGGCTTCGAGGCTCGAAGTCCAGGATGTGCACTCCCTTGGCACCAACTCGAGGGTTCCAATCGGAACCTGAACGGATCTTCTTCTTTTCAATTCCCGCGATTCGGGGGCATTGTTGGTGGGGGGGGATCCCGTGCTCTTTTTTTCATTGTGGAGTGTTGCACTCTGTCTTTCGTGCACAGCGACAGCAGGAGCAGGAGGAGGATCTTGAGCAGAAGGAGAGAGACAGCTACGTGCAATTCCAGGAAATCCTTTGTGGGGGCAACGGTGATGCTGCAAAACGGCTTTTGCCCCGTGCCCCTCCCACGGCCCTTTACCCCAGCCTCCTTCTCAAGACGAAGTTTAGCATTGCGTTTGATGTGACCTTTTGGCTTACAGATTTTGCCATTCCTGGGACACATCCTTCAATCAGAAAGCAGCATTGTGGGATATTCTGGCCGGCTTGACTACGTTAATGAGATAACCGCTTGTTTTGTGTGTTGGCGCATTGTGGTATATTTTGTGGGCCGCACAAGAAGTGCAATCCTTCGTGCTGGTATCAAGATGGAGGTGGGCCATTTCGCTCACATTCATTACCGTTCTGGACATGGCCATTTCGTTCAGCAACCAAGCGCTTTGCTTGACTGGCCAAGGCCTTTGAACTCATGGCTCTGACGCGCGTTGCAGCCTTGGCGATAGTAGTGGTCACGAGGGCATCGCAGGAGAGGCATTTTGGATGCACCTGCCGTGGAAGCAGCAGTCTGAACGGCATGCGACTTGCAATGGTTAACTGCACGAGGGTGCGGGAACAGTTCTCTCCCAGGCTCCCTCTGCTCCTTCAACGCCAGCAGCTGCAGCACCTGCAGCCAGGGCCGTGGCTGCAGCCAGGGCGGTGAGGGAATCGCCTCGACCAGGCTCGGGGCGGTGTCTGGGTTCTTTTTCCGGTGCTAGCTCAGTGAGCTTCAGTGAGTTCAGTGAGCTGTTGCTACTGTTGTTTCGCAGAATCGAGTAGCTCGTTATACTTGGGCATCCTTTGCATTCCTTAGCTGTGTGTCTCGTTAACTTGCAGCATGTGTGGCTAGTTACCGTGTCCAAGTGGATGGTGCAGGCCGGTCGTGGATGCTGCCGGCTCCTGTCATGGTGCTACCAGTCAGAACCTTAGCCATGCTTGGGGCGGCGAGGGGGGGGGCGACATTCTGTGGCATTCTGGGAGCATGCTGACGATTGCTGAGGCGGGGGTGGGACCCTCTTTGGCTAGACTAGACGTTGAGGTGCTGGGCTGGCGCAGGGCCACGCGGAACCGTGGGTCGCGCCGCAGACTTGGGAGGAGTGTTGCAGAAGAGTCTAGAATCCAGAGGTGTCCGGTCAACAATGGCATGTTTTATGTGCCTTGCACTGCCCTCGCACTGCCTCGCGACAAGCTGAGGATGCCTGCTTCAGGCAGGCCCCTTTTGAATCCTGTTGGCCACATTGGCCAAAAAGGTGTTCTCCTCACCTTGCAATTCTGCGAGGCAACTGTGGAGGTCGAGACTCCTGTGGAGACTCCCTTGGAGGCGCTGTCCCTGCTGTCGTTCACCAGAGCTACGTAGCTGGGAGCCGGACCCGACGAAGGATGTGATCATTGGCTTGAGAGGTTGTATAGCTAGCAGCTATGAATTGTGAACAACACGCTCCAAGACCCCACCGTCACGTTCGCCAAAACAAAACGGTACCGAAGTCACGGGAGCTGAAGTTCTAGGATGTGCAGCACAGCCACAAGCTCCTGCCAGGTTTCCCCTGCCAAGGCGGGCTGACTTGCAAGAGCTATGAAGGAAATGATTAGGATGAGAAGATACCTGGATGTACACCAGCATGCGGTGTTATTGGGTTGCTTGTGTGCACGTCGCTGCGTTTTTTTTTCTGCCGAATGCAGCAACTCTTCAATTGGTTGCAGGTGGATGCTCTGAAGTCTCTGTTGAAAGATGTGCTTGAAGCAGCTTGGCAACATCATCAGATAGGACGATAATGGATGTCGCAGTGGATTGTTTTCGAAAGGTTTCCATAGGACATGGTTCGTACCATGCTGCTGGAGGATTCTGCTACAGGCTGCATTTCGTGACTACAAAACCAGCATCACGCTGACATGGGACATGGCTATTGGAACAGCTAAGATTGATAATTGTCCGTGCGCTTGTCACTAAATGCGGACGAAATTCAGTGTACCCGCAGCCGTCTCTGTTAACTTCGAATTGTAGGCCACAATGCCCTCCAATTCCCGCATACTTTGTCAACCCACTCCTACTGCGGATATCTGGCGACTGGCATGGCCCAGGTCAAGCCTCCACGACAGCTGGACACATTTCTCCAAGTTTTGCAGGCCACCGCAGATGCAAGGGGCACAGGGTCTGTGCCCATGGTTTGGGATGTTACAAGGCAAGTGGCTACACGATCCTGGAGGACTGGAGGGAGGCAGGAGCTTTCGTACAGCATGTTTTTGTGTCCCTTGCCACCTTTCCAAGCCTCATAATCGCTATTCCTGACAGTTGCTTCATCTCTGCTTGCTGATCATAGCGTGCCAATGTTTGCTAAGCTTCTGGGTAGCGCAGCTTTCAGACGTGCTTTAGTTCACAAGCCTTCGAGTTTAACTGGCCAGAACTACAGCTCTTGAGGCACGGGGCTCGTTGAGGACTTAACACTCACCTCCCTGACCTCAACCTGAGATCGGCGGCGATCTCCACCCGTTCCTCCTTCCCGTTGTGGGCTGCCAAGTTTGTCTCCATCTGAAGTTCTTTGGTTTGGGCTTGATCTCCCCTGACGATCTGGGATTCTCTTTGGCTTCCCGCCTCGGAGCTTCATTGCTGGCTGAAGCTTTGAAACGTCTGAAAGAGCCTGAAGGCTGGAAACACAGACAACTGGCGCACTACTGAGGCGACCAGAGGCGAATTCGATGACGACCTGGAGGCACGGCTGTGGAAGGGCTGGCGGTTTCAGAAGATGCAGCAGCAAGACCTTGTGAGGCTCCGCAAGACTGCCTTCTTCGTAGATTTCCGAGCCTCTGTTGGACAGGTTTGCGGCCTCCTGATTCGCACTCCGAATGGGAAGCAGCTGCGGCCAGATGAGTGGCAGGTGGGGAGCTTGAACTCTCAACTTCCTCAGGTGGTCCGTGGGCATGGTTGCGTTTAAAAACCTCGAAAGAATCAGGTGGTCACCCAGCAGCCCCGCAAGACGAAGGTGGTCCAGATCTCAGGGCTTCCACGCTTGCGCAGGCTCAAGACAAGCAGCTGAGGTGAAGCTGGTGGCGCTCGACATCAGCAGGTCCGCTGAGTCCGGTTTGGACTGATGCCGTTACAGTCGTTACATATATAGATCACATCTATCAATTACGTGAATTCGTTTAGCTTCAATGATCTGGCCAATCACAGCCATCGACCAGAAATTCGATGCAGGAGGGAGAACATGCCTCAAGCCTCACGATGGATGCTGCATGTCGGAGTGCTCTCTCTGAAGCTTCCTCAGGTACATCGTCAAGCAAGCTGAAGAGGCGACCTTCCGCAACAAGAAGCAGGAGAGTTTAGCAAGCACCACTAGCAGGTCGACGGTTTAGCATACACCTCAACACGGCTCCTTAGTGCAGGTGGACGAACCTAAGTTCATGGGCTGAGATGTTTGAGTGGGGCGTCCTCAGAAAGTAGATTTGCCAGGACCTGCCCATTATCGAAATCACCAAAGATGTGTGCGCCCAGCAGTAGTTCTATGTGGATGCAATGGGGTGGGACGATGGTTCTCTTTTTGAGAGGAGCGTGCTTTGCGTGATGCCAAGAGCCTCAGGTTGATTCCGACTCACAACACGAACCCCTCAACCCTAAGTCCTCGTCTGAAGAGTCGCTGCCCTTGTCCTGGTCTTCTTTTCGGCCAAAGCCATTCAGCCATGGAGGCTCCAACGTGCTCTCACGGGTCCCAGGCATTAAGCCCCTTAAGCATGAGATTAAGCATGAGGTCTTGTTTTCGCTTGGATGCTTTGCCAGGCTCGGAATTCCGTGAACCGCTGTATTCGATGTTGTTTTTCGAAAGAGTGTCCAGCACAGCTTCCCCGAAAGCTCATTGGAAAACAAGCAGGCTGGTTGCCCCCGGATTCGGCATCCTGCAAATCGTAGTGTTACACAAAAAACATTGCGTGGGCCTCATGGGCAGGTCCCTGCAAGTGGTCACAGGTCCGAGGCTGCACGGTGGGGTACATCATTTACAGCACCCGGCCGGACAACCCTGCTCACAAGACCCACAACTCAGCTTCATCCAAATGCTTCAGCTTGTATCACAAGCTGTGCTGGCACTGTGACACATGTGCACATGCGCAGAGCGTGTCAGAGAACAAAGCTCCGAAATCATCCAGTAGGCCGGTGTTTCAACCCTGGCAGTGCAAGCTTGGGAAGAAGCCTTGTGGATGGTGACCTGGTCAGGTACGACGTGCGTTTCAAGGGCGAGGACAGGAACGCTCTGGACAAGTGGCTGCTTCTGGAGGTCGGTCATGGGCTCGCATTGCAGAGCTGGCATCGAATCTGCTGCAATCCAGGTCGGCGCATTTCCTGACGTTTATAAGAACCTGGTCGTGACCCGAGTTGGGAAGAGTGGCATCCGGGTGGAGCTTACGGACGTCAGTTGCGTGCCACTTTGAAGTTCAGTCCGCTTCCAGGCCATGGAGCACATCAGCAATGGTGATCCCATGCTCTGAACTTGGTGCTTCCTGTCACACTTGAAGCGGAAAATGAAGCATTCTCAAAGAGTACTAATGTCCAATGAAGGGTGCCACACAGCGCGATAGGTCCACTCTTTGTGCCAAACGGACATTTGTTTTCGTCCAGGACAGGCCTCGTCATCGCGGACACGATGCGGGAGACTTTTGGCTACGACTGGGCCTTTCCCCATGCGCTGCTGCCCTACACAGCTGACGGACATTGCTCACTCACGCTTGATGACACTTGCCGGTCGTCTGTCGGCAGTTTCGTGTTGCATTGATCCTTGAGGAAGAGCACTTGTCAGTGACTCCACAACTGTGCGACTGCGGGTTTGAGTTTGTGCTGGTGGGTACAGGTTCGTCAGCTCACTGCTCAATTCTTACTTCAATGGCAAGAAGGCTGGCTCGTGCCAGCTTGATGTGCATCTGCATGTGAAGGATGCAAATGCTTTGCTTGTACGGGATCATATCGATGCTGCTGCGGTCAGGGAGAGAGACACTGTCCTGTGTCAAGTTTCCCAGTATGGTCAGGAAATGGAAAATCGAACCATCGAGGCTTCGACATGTCTCCACATGATGGGGATTTTGTCTTTCTGCTTGTGTGCAGCCCAGTACAAGCAGTGAGTCCGTGATGATTGGACACTGGCATTCTGAGTTGGCAGGGCAACCACTGTGCGCAACAATGCTTTACAAGTGGTTATCCACTTTGGACGCTGGAGGCCCTCAAGGGCATCCTTTGCATCGTAAATGGGTTTAGTTTAGTTCGATGAATTCTTTGTGCAGTGTGAGCGAGCGGTGCGCAAGCTCACATGCCATGCACTGCACGTGCTCACATCCGCACACACACACACACACCCCACGCACTGACGTGGTCTCTGCAGAGACATGTGTGAAGTGTGCAAACTGTTGAATGACAGCACAAGCACAAGACAGCCCAACACATGTCGCATGTGCCCTTGAGCACTCTTCACTGCCTGCCTGCAATCCTGTTTTGAGACCCTCGTGGAACACATCATCAAATCACCCAACCGGCCTGACAATAAACAGATTTCACGGTTTGCGCAGGAAACGTTTTCACACCAATCATTGGAGGTTTTCGTTTGCCGCAGCTCCAAGGATGGGCTTGCGGCTCCCTGTGCAATGAAACATGTATGCATGTCTGCCAAAACTGGTCCTCCCAAAATGCAAGACCCGGCCCGAAAGGTTGTTGCTAGCATGCACAATCATTGAGCTTACCCACAAATTCAAGCATGAACAGCTGTTGCAGGATGTGGACACACACGCGCACGCATTCACGCACACATGCACGCGCACACGCCTGCACTCGTGCACGCGTATGCGCCCGCGGGCCCGCGCCCCTGTGCGCATGCGCTAACGCACGCAGGCACGCATATATATATATATATATAAATATGTGTAGATATATATATATATATAGAAAATGGGACGCTGTGGGAGTGCACTTTTTCCACAAAAAAAAACACGCAAAACTTCAAAAAACCCTAAAAACATACGAAAAACGTGCAACAAGAAATAAACTACACAAAATCCCTACAAACAAAAATAATGAAAAAGAAACAAGAAAACCAAAAAAAAAAAACAATCCTGAGGGACTCTGTTGGGGAGCCGGACCCCTGGGAAGAGTCTCTCAGGATTGGTTTTTTGGTTTTTTGGGTTTTTGGTTTTTTGGGGATTCTAGTCCAAGAGAACCAAAAAATCCAAAAAAACCAAAAAAACCAATCCTGAGGGACTCTGTTGGGGAGCCGGACCCCTGGGAAGAGTCTCTCAGGATTGGTTTTTTTGGTTTTTTTGGTTTTTTTGGTTTTTTTGGTTTTTTGGTTTTTTGGGGATTCTTGTCCAAGAGAACCAAAAAAACCAAAAAAACCAAAAAAACCAAAAAAACCAATCCTGAGGGACTCTGTTGGGGAGCCGGACCCCTGGGAAGAGTCTCTCAGGATTGGTTTTTTTGTTTTTTTGGTGTTTTTGTTTTTTTGGTTTTTTGTTTTTTCGAGGATTTTTGTGTATTATTGGAGATTTTGCTGTACCATTTTCTTTTTTACGGTTTTTCGGTGTCTTCTGAAGGTTGTTTTTTGGTTTTTCTTTAGGCTTTTAGGTGTTATTTCATTTTTGTACGCTTTTTTTGTACAGTTGTTTTTGGTATTTGTGTTTTATGTGTGTTTTATATTTCTGAGTGCCCTTTTGTAACGAACATTGATATATTATCCATGAATTTCGTGCTCCCAGCCACATGGTTTGAAAAGCATGGATTTTTTGGAAAACATTGGCTGTACCGACGTTTTTTCGGCTCCATCCTTCAAAAAATGGTAAAACCAATGTTATCCATGAATTTCGTGCTCGCGGCTACATGGTTTGAAAATCCTGGATTTTTGGAAAACGTCGGTTTTACCAATGTTTTTCGGCTCCATCTTTCAACAACATTGGTAGAACCAATGTTTTCCATGAATTTCGTGATCTGAGGCGCTCTCCCAGCCACCATTTCTCGAGGAGGTACCAAAAAACAAACTCGAATCCTGCAAAATCTCGAGAGAGTACCAAAACCTCCATATAATCAATCGCGCCCCAATACGCAAGGCATGACATCTATCCTAAAAACTATACCTTAGCTAGGATGAGTCAAGCAATCATCCCCAATAAGCAAAACCTAATATCTATATTAAACACTGTACCTTCGCAACATATTTTAAGACATCACGCCCTAAGGCTCCTACTAATGTAATAAGGTTCCTATCAATTTAAACAGGGTTCTTATTCATGTTACTGGGATTCGCAAAGGGTTTTAATTAATTTTAAGGATTAGGCTCATATTAGTTTAGCAGGGTTCCTATTAGTTCTTGTACAAGGATTCTATTGTTTTGCAGGCCTATTGGTTCCCATTCATTTTGGTAAGATTCCTTCTCGTTCTAATAGGATTCCTGTGAATTGTAACCCGGGTTCTTTTTGATTTGTCAACGGTTCCTATTCATTTTAATAGGCTTCCGTCCTATTAACTGTTATCCGGTTCCGATAATTCAATAGAGGATCTTAATTATTTTAATAAGGCTCCTACTCATGTAATAAGATTCCTATCAATTTTCATCAGATTCTTGTTCATGTTAATGGGATTCGTATTCATATTAATAGGGATCTCATTCACTTTAAAGGGGTTCCTATTGGTTTAGGCTCATGTTCATTTTAGTATTTCTAAGGGTTCGCCTGATTTTTTATAGGAGTCCGATTGGTTCGTATTAATTGTAGTAGGGTTCCTCTTCAGTTTAATAGGATTCCGATTAATTCTACGAGGATTCTCATCTTTTTGTGAGGGGTCTCCAATTCATGTTAAGAGGCTTCCTATTGACTTTACGGCTCCGATTATTTAAAATAGGGTTCCTACGGATATAAATAGAGGATTCCTATTGTTGTTTCTAGGATTCCAATGAAGTTGGCCAATTTATTTTGAAAACGGGGACAGGACATACACTGTATCGCTGCTTTGTGTTGGCGCACTTGCATGTTGTGCATGACTCGTGATTGTGTTTATATAAAATACGGCTGCGCTGTGAGAGTGTTTTTGAAATATCTTTAAACAAATAGAAAAAAGTGCACTCCCACAGCGTCCCGGTCTCTATATATACATATACACATATTATATATATACACACACGGGACACTTCACTCCTGCCCAGGAGCTTTTGACTGACCAGTTTCTCTGTTCTTTTTTTTGCAATTCTTATCCTGCATCGAATAGTCGACTTGGGGCGCCCCTTTTTTTTTTGTGCTCTTTGCCCCCACCCCATGCCCAGGATGTCTTGGCACAGCCCCTGGAGCCCAAACGTGTTTGGCAGGATGATACAGACGAGACTCTCAACGGCTTGCTGGGTGCCGCGCAGTGGTTCGGCATGCAATGTGCAGCTGCGATGCAGAGGATTTTTGGGCGCAAGGCGACTGCAGAGGTCTCCCCGTTGAACGCAGAGCCCGTTTACGACCCCCGACATTCCCCGACTCTCCTGAAGCCAAGGATGCCGCAGACGGGGCCCCCAGGGGGTCTGGTGTGTTTGCTTGTGTCTTTCTGGTGGCACTCGCGCCGTTCACAAGTTGTAAACTTGTAGAAGTTGTGAGAGGCTGCAGTCGACGGAATGGCCGTCGAAGCAACATTTTTCTTTGAGCAAGATTTCGCGATTACTTTCCAAGGGAACATTGTGATACTATATGTGTCCTCTGCTGAATAGAGACGAGTTTAGGGCGCGACTGAAGGGTTGGTTCACAAGCTTCAGAACACGAGGCCCAAGGGTTTGCTCTTGCGAGCACATCTGAAGGTTAAACTTCCGCCAACGTGTAGCTAATGCAGGATGCTAGCTAGTGCAAGATGCGTGCATACATATATATATATATAATATACATATATATCGATATACATATGTATGTCAGCGCATGACCAACACAGTCTTGGGCCTGCCTCAACCCTTCAGCGTTTGGCAGACAAGCCGCATGTTGCCTGAGGCTCGGATCGATCTCCTCGTTGAGGGTGCGCTCAGGGTTGGGGGCGGTAGCGTCAGCCAGTGCACTGTGCACGGACATGATGTGCACTGCCTTCTAAACGCTTTCGAGAGACATGAGAAGGTCCTGGTTTATACATCCTAAAACACCAAACATGTTCCAAACACAACGGTGTTTGAACATTTTGCGGACATTGTGGCCTTGCAAGCCACGTGACTTCTCGGGAGGTTGGGATGGGTTAGGAGGGTACGATGATGAAACGCACCGCATTGCTGTTTCGTAGGAAAGAGGAAAGTGAGACTATGGACTCCACGGACGAGAAATGACTTTGGATCCCCTTAGGTGTGGAAGCCTACTCTCTTACCAAGCCTGAAGCCAGTGAAGCCCCAGCTGGCCCGGTCCGAGTTGTGTGATTGAGCTGTCAACCTCGACCTGAGATGGTTAGGAAGCTAAGAGAGTCCTTTGCTTCCGAGTGACGTTTTCCGGGAGTCTCCTCCCTTGCTGTGGAGGCATTTTAAGACCTTTGTTGGTGTAAAGAACTGGACCAAGGTGCTTTCACATGCGCTTGAACGCAAGTTCTACGTCGGGTGGCGTTCATGGGGTTGTTTCGAATTCGATCACAACCCAGGGCGCATCCCTTGCACCACCTTTCTGCAACGGCAGGTCTTTTACCTGAAGCGCTCCAATGATGACCAGCGACGGGCAGTTCGAACTGGGAGCCCAGTGGTGATTGTTAGCATGTGTTAGCTAGGCTACATCAACAGAAGATGTCGAAGTCTGCCCAGCGCGCCGATCCCACCTTTTTGCTGCTGCTTTCGGCCGCGTCGGCCTCATGGAGGTGGACAAAGCATGGCATGAATCGAGTTATGGGCGCTCATCTCCAACACTTTGGTCGCCAAAGCAGCCCCACAGACCCAGCGACTATACCTGCTTCGCAGTCAAATGGCAATGAGCACCTTGACCAAACCCAGATGTAAGTAAGAGGTTGCAGAAACACTCGCGTGCGCTGCTTGCGAGCCGTGCCCCATAGCCTCCGACGCCACGTGCACCAGACCAGGCAGGCAACGTCGACACCCTTTTTCCCAGTGCATCTCTGATTCATGAGATGGACATACTTCCTGTGAAGTTAAGAGAAAGCAATGAGATAATGGATGCTGGTCGCTGCTCGTCGGTCAGGTTCCTCCTTGACGCGGAGGGAACCTGAGGATGGCGGCGATGCGCAGCTGCACAAGAAGCTGCACAAAAGAATCCTAAGAGTCCTGTGTGACAGCGTTCCTTTCTCGCTGCAGCGGGAGAGCCTCTCAGGATCTCTCAGGGCTCTCCGGGCTCTGCTCTCACTTTCGCGATGTCCCCCCCACGCCGATTCCGAGGAATGGTGTTGCTTCGCCGTCTCCGCCTTGGCCTTATGCCTCGGGTCGGTTTCAATGCATCCAATGGCCCGTCGTATCTCTTTCAAGCTGGAAAGGCGGATGGCGGCACGGCAGAACATGACTCTGAGCAGCGTTCTTTGGCAGCATCAGGTAACAGATCTGCTGGTACTGCCGATGATTTCCGACCCCCCCCCTCAGAAAGCGAGAGCAAGGGATGTTGTGCCCGAAAGCTAGAAAGCACCACGTTTGGGGGTGTCCGGTCCAAAAGATACTTTGCTGACATGTTGACAGATAACATGTTCAATGACATGCGTAGTTGCATGGTTCTGCTTTCATATCCGATACTTGTCAAGAGCGCATGCGCACGCGTGTTTGTGCGTGCGCGCATGCTCGACATCCTAGCCCATGTGAAAGTCCATACGGTTTCTGTGCGTTTTATGCTCAGGATGCTTTGGCAGAGCACCCCGCCGAAAGTGACGGCCACCAAAGGCGCCCCAGGGGAATGTTGTCCTCAAGCAAAGCGAAAAAGAGAGACATATACCAGCGTAGACATAAATCTACGCTGTATAAACCACATACACACTATAGTTGCTGCAGCCCTTGGATTCTCCAGGAAGGCCTCCCGGAGAACACCGCGAACTCCGAAGGACAAAGGGCTCACAAGGGATCTGCGAATTCCGCGAGACGGTCTCTCATGAAGAGGACATGCCTCCTACGCCGGCCTCTCCTCAGCGGAAGCACATGGGTCTGGGACACAGCCCGACATCCCGCTTTAGCTTTGCGTTGGGTTGCGGTAGAGAGTAGCGCTGGATCGTCACACTGCATGCACGTTCCCGCACCTGCACCTACTGAGACAGCGTGCTGCAGAGCATGGAGAGCAGGACGGGGTTTGACAGACAACAGTGGTTCGCAAGCCCGACCGACCCCCCGGCATTCGGCTTTGTTCTGAGAGAGAGGCTGGTGAGCTGTGCATGCTCCCCCCCGGAGTCGGGAGGTCAGGAGTGCGCCAAGAAACAAAGCACATGGCCCTGCACTTGGACACTCGTAACGAAGCACATGCGCATCATGCGCCAGCAGCCGCGAACGTTGCCATGTCTTCTTTCGCGTTTATGCCCGCGCCCACAAGAATCATAGATCTCCAGAGAGCATCTACCTGAGACACGACCTGCGGCCACCTCGAAGTGGAAGTTGGCGCGGCTTGCAATGGGCTCCGGGCTGACTTTTCTGCACATCTGCGATGTGAAGATGCTGCCTTACTCTTCACCACCCTTCGTTTTGCATGCGGAGGTCCGGCCGCCGACGACTCGCGTGTGACACTTGGTTGGCTGGCGGTTTTAAGCCGCTTGCATCCAGCAAGAGGAGTAGAGGTACATGATGGTTCACACGTGCACTACTAAGACCTTACCGAGATCCAGAAGGTCTTGAAAAAAGTCACAGGTGGATGCTTCTGCACCTGGAGTTGACTACGCACAGACTAGCTCTTCTTTGATGGCTGTCGCCATGCAGGTGAGTACACATCTGTCACACAGAAAGAGGACTCCACTGCCAGAACATTTGCAAGACACGGGTCGGTCTGCTTTGTCAGATGATGAAAAAGCAGAATGAATCTGAAAGGACGTCCTGGAAGCCATCATGGCGGAAGCGGCACATGCAAGCTACGAGTGTCTAGGACACGGGGAGATAGAGAGCGAGAGACAGAGATGCCATTGCCTGCTGCAAACCATGGCATGAACACGCAGCCCAAGACACATGGGCTACAGGAAGTGCAAACAGATACCATTGGGAACTTCAGGACGCTACGAGATGGATGTGTCGCACCGGGCCCAGAGTGGTACTGAAGTTTGCCTGAGCCGGAGCGTCGCATAGCCACGCTGGTGATCTTCTGGCAGATTTCAGGTACACGACTCGGACTGCCATGAACACAGCCGCCATGAAAGGCCGGCGAGCAAGCCTTGTAAGGGCGATGCATCTGCCCATCCCTACCCCGAGCCCAACTCTCCAAGGCAAGTCTGGAGAGATATATCGAATTTGCCAGAAGATCGGGGCAGCCGTGGCCTTCTCAGCATGACTTTGTTTCGGCGCGGCAGTCCCCCTCACTCGGAAGATACGGCTCTCCTAGCGCCTGAAAGGAACCTTCCATCTGTTTCTTCATTTTTACTCCAACCTGGCCTACACGATCCTACACGTACCTGCCTCAGATGCGCCCGAGGATCTGGATGGCCTTCAAGAAGATGACGACAGGCTTGTTCAGCAGTGGGCACCTCATGTTGCTGAGTGGTCAGGTAGGTAACCTTGGAACCGCCAGTCCTATCTCAGGCATGGCCTCCAGGAGTTTGCAGCGCAGCACCGGACCTAGGAGCTACAGTAGCCTGTCATCAGAAGAGGCAGCTTGAATCTTTACTGAGACCGGGAGAGATCACCCTCTTCCCGCCGGAGCTTCTCGAAGGCCTCCGGTGCAGGCCCGGGTCCGTTTCAGCCGTGGTAATGACTGTGCAGCCTGCGCGGCTTGGCCGGCTTGCGTAGCCAGGGATACTGTAGCTGCAAAATGCCCTTAAAATGTCCAAAAGTGGCCCAAGCCAGCCCAGCGGCCTAGCGCTGCGATCCGTGCCAAGCTCTGGCTTGAAGCCGTGGCGACCCAATCCTTGGTGCTGTCTGGGACTCCAGAAGCTCCGTTGTCAGACGCAAACGAAAGGAGCCTCAGCACGTCTCCAGCTGGTACCCAGGTCCTACGACGTTACGAATGGACGATGTGCTTCAATTTTTGTTAGGCATGCTTCATATGCTGCAGCAGACTTCTCTCGTACTCACCCAAAGCATTTAGCTCTGTTCAGCGCGAAGTGGGGAAGGACATGGAGGAGTCGAGCGCTACTACCGTGGTTTCAGGGTGTTTCGGGCATTTTCAGGCTCGTGACAGCTCGTGTTTGGACGCAGCCGCTCAGCTCTGAGTGATTTACGCCACACCCGTTTAGCGAAGCAATGGCAATGCCATGGGCTCAACGGACCCAGCAGCTTTTGAGCCCACCTAAGGCTCTCACACCTCTGCAGCCTATGCATCTTGCAATAAGGCGCTTCATTCTGTTCATCGTAGCCCTCGGCTCCCAGCCGAACGCCGCCGCGGCAATCTCTGCCGAGGGCGTAGTGCTGATGCAGTCGAGGCACCAGTCTCACATGGTTTCACACGTGTTCATTGCGGGTTGAGGACAGGACGCGTGAGGGCTTGTGGGGAAACTTCCTGAAGCATGCCTCGGGCAATCTCGGGCAGGCTCCGGGGCTCGAAGACGACAGAGACCTCCGGGGAGACGTCCATAACATTCCAAGACGCATCCAGGGAGCAGCTTAGAAGCAAGAGGACACAGGGGACCATTGGCATCCGTCATGAACCGAGGACCTCCGGGAATGAGGTCGGCGCCGTCGGTGCACGCCCGGTGCCTGGCGTGTGGGTTCTCTGGATGATCTCTGGATAGCACGTTGTCAGTTCTTGTTATCTTGAGCCGTGGCTGAGGCTACAGCGACGACGATGAGTCTTGCACAGCTGAAGGTTGGCTACAGCGCACAGGTTGACCCTTAAAACAGTTAAGGCTGGTTCAAATAAAGCCAGTGTCTCAACATCCTAGACACCCAGAATCTCTCGGCTTCGGCAGGGCTCAGCCCGGGAGTTTGCGCTTTGACGTCCCTGGCGCGACCCCTGGGGCTCGTGAAGACCAGGTGCAGCTTTAGTTGGCGCTCCGCACTTCACAAGGCTTCGGATGTGTTGCGACAGCCACACCCGCCTTGCATTGCAGTCTTCGCAAGTCCGTCGCGGACTGCGACGAGGAGGAGAGTCGTGCCAGGCCAACGCGGGTGTAAAAAAGCGCTCAAGGATCTTGAGGGTTTAAGGGGTTCCGGGAGTGGGGCGTCGTTGAACTGCTTGGGGGTGCGATAGGCTGGAGCGAGCCCTCGTCGCGGAGATCGAGTCTGCCTTGGCTGGGTGCCTTGGCAGCGCGCTCTCTTTGGTACTGCTCTCACCTGTGAGGATGACCCTGAGCCCTAAACTAAACCCTAAGACCCTAAAGCCTAAAACCCTAAACCCCAATGTGCGGCAAGGGGTCCGGTTTGTCCTCCAGGAACCATTCGGCCTTCAATGGCATCCGGCTCCAGAAGCTGGAGGAGGCAAGGGCAGGGGAGGAGCGAGGTCAAGCTGAGTGGTTCATCGCAGAATGAGCCGGGACTCAGGTGTCCGAAGAACAGTCAAAGAGTCCCTGAACAAAGAGACGTGTGTGGGGGGGAATGGGTGCCCTAGCATCTCGAATTTCCTATTCAGAACAAGTATACAGCATGGCAAGGATGAGTTGGTAAGTGCGTGTAGCCGGCGTGTTTGCTTGATGGCGTTTTGTCCTTAGGACCTGCGCCCGCTCTATGCTACGTTGCCTCACGAGTACCCGCTGGCTGACATCGAGGCGACTTCCGTGCACTCTGCGACGTGTGTGCGCTCTGAAGAAAGGGGGCCCACTTAGAGGCTCAGGGCTACTTACAAACCCAATTCTAACTGTACTTATGAGCCCCCAAGTCCTCTGAGTTGGTTACAAGTAGACTTACAATTGGGGGTTGCAAGTACCCATGAACCTCTAAGCGGTGGTGGCCTAGGGCCTGCAGATCTCCGCCCCGCTTCAGGGCGGATTGGGCCTTGCCTCCGCGCGGTACCTGCTGCATCAGTACTTCCTGCGCCACCACTCCTGGCCACCCGGTGTTTCGTTTGGAGATGTTTAGAGCTCAGGGGTCGAGAAAAGAATTTTTACAAACAGGGTGTATGTCGCATGCCCTTCATTATTGTGCCGTTCTTTGGATACACACCTGGCTTTGTAGGTTCGGGGCGTGGAACAGAGAATGACAGAGATGAACACAGAGTGCCTGCCGCGCGAGAGGTATGTGCGTGGATTGAACCCAGCTGGAGACGGCCGCCAGCCCCCGGATCACAAGGACGCGCGGTTTGCTGTGAGAGACCGATAAATGTCACCACAGGCCTACGCAGGTCTTCCCAGCAAGTTCTGAGGAAGCTCTGCGGAGCCGCGTGGCCGGGCATCTGCTACAAGCCGCCCGGCTTCAGACTCCCGCGATCTGCAACGGCGGAGCCTTCAGAGTCAGACGTTGTCGCCATCGTAGCCGTGCAGCCCAGGTTCTGGAGCAGAAGGCACTGGGGGCCTAGCAAAATACAGCCCAGGTCGTGGGATTGTGGTTGGGCTGAGTGATGCTGAGTGCTTCATAGGTTGGTGTCCGAGATCTGGGCCTTCAGCCTCATGACTGTTACATAAACTCTTGTTGAATGTTGCTGGTAATGATGTTGCTGCTGATGTTGCTGCAGATGATGTCATTGCTGTTGATATTGTGGGTTTAATTTTAACGCTACGCGACCCGCCTCGGCCCGGCCCAGCGCATCCGCGTGAGCATGGTGATTCCGCAGCGCCCAAGTCGCTGGACCCCAAGCAATAAGGGTTGGGTTGAGGGTTGAGGGTTGAGGGTTCCGGGTTTATGGTTTATGGTTTGGGGTTTGGGGTTGAGGGTTAGTTTAGGGCTCAAGGTTCACGCTTTGGGGTTGAGGGTTTTTTTGGGTTTAGGGTTCGGCTTGGAGTGATCGTAGGGTTGAGCCAGGCCCCTTAAGGTTTAAGGCGACTCTTGGGCAGGGTGGGGAGGTGGGGTGGGGGGAGGGGAGGGGGGGGTAGGGGGGAGGGGGGGGGGGGGCCGAGTGGGGTGGGAGGGGGGGGTGGGGGGGGGGGCGGGGCGGGGTGAACAACGGGGGTTCTGCTGAAAGGGCGACAGGATGGGTGAAAAAAGGGGGGGGGGGGGGCAACAGGTGGGGGTGTGGGGGGGGAGGGGGGGGGGGGGGGGGGGGGGAGGGGGGGTAGGGGGGGGGTAGGGGGGGGGGTAGGGGGGGGGGGGGGGGGGGGGGGGCGGGGGGGGGTGGGGGGGGGGTGGGGTTTTTGAGTGGGGAAGCGAAAAACGGGGGGCGCCCTGCTGGATGGGCTGCAACTGCCTCTGGTCCTGGCGAGACATCCGCTTGCGGACCCTCCTCTCCTAGGGGGGGTACCCATTTGAAGCAAAAAAAGGGGGCCGAAAAGTGGCTTTGGGCCTGGGGGGAGGATTTGGAGGGGGGTGCCTGTTCTGACAACCTATACACCTTCGGCCCGAGGCCTCGGCGGATTGGTGCTGGAGTTGGGAGAGGGGAGGCAGGCGTTGCGCAATGACCCGTCTCCAGCTGATTCTTCTTTTTCTTTCTCAGCATTTTTAGTTTACCTGGCTGTGTGTCCTTTTGTTTCGGGTTTCTTATTCAACCCAAGATTCTTGGGTTGAATAGCAGGTTTCTATTGCCTTTCTACTGAACAGTTTTGATGTTTCAATGGGAAACGAAACTCCATTTCCGCCAAATTGTGTTGGGACATCTTCAACTTCTCTGGCGTCTGTCTGGTTTCCTCCCTATCCTCCCTTGAAGGTGGGATCCGGCCTGAATCTCAAGACCTTGGTGCCTTGCCTGCGAGGAGGGTGGCTTTCAAGGAACAGTGCCATCGCCTGGCTCGTGATCCGAGGCCGTCTTCGTCGCCACGCTGGAGCACTTGCTGCATGGAGATGAAAGACTCTCAGCTGCGCTACACGCGGGGCAGCTTCTGGGACTCCAGCCCTGCTGCGTTTCTTCTTGGGCACCATCATGGATCATGGCAGTGAATCCCTTGCCGTTTCGCAAAGCAGTCGGTCCCCATGACTTGATGTGCACAGTGCTCGCTGGCAAGGACAGCGCCTCAAGCAGAGCTGGTCCGTGCATGACCTGAACCTAGAGGCGCGGGCAGCACCAGCCGTGTTCAGCATCTAGTTCTTACACACACGTCGGTCATTTTCTGCGGTGACGCTCTGCGTGATTTGCGGAGGACGCCACGGATGCCGCAGGCCTGGAGAGCATCTTGGCCGCTGGGCACAAGAAGCTCCATGAACTCGCCGAGCTCGCTCCCCGAGTTTTTTGCCATTCACCGATCAGTGCTTGCCTCGACTTCCCGACTTCGGTTCGGGGAAGTTGTACCGAGCGACAGTTGTCAGGAGGTCTTCATGGCCCACTACGTGTTTGTCAGCCAGCGGGCTGACAGCGGGTATGCCTTGACACTGGAGAAGGGGAGGGAAGAGGTGGCCTTTGTCCACAAAGTCTACGAGGCTTGGCTGAGAATTGACGCGTATGGTGGCATAATCTCGTGCCTGCACGTGCTGTTACTGTTGCTATACTTGTAGGTGCTGAAAGCGTGGTGGCTGTATGGCTGTCGGCGCTTTTGTGAGCTTTTGCAACCCGCTGAGGAAGGCTGGGGCCAAGTCCGAGACTCCATCGCCAAGGAAGCTCAGAAACGAGTCTTGGTGTCAGGCACCGGGAGCTTTGCACAGCTGAGTCTTCACATGCTTTCGTTTCGAGACCGAAACTTGCTAGAGGTGCGCCAGTATTCAGATGTCAACCCCTCAAGTGCCGCAACTTTGTTTTTGGTGCGCTGCGCCGGAAGTCTTCGGAAACGCCAGGGGCCGACCTTTCCTTCGATGATGCGGCCGCAGCTTGCGAGAAGGTTGGATGGGGCACGGTTTGTTCAGATAGTTCTTCCAAAGAAAGAAGAGAGTATTATGAGTAGTATTCATATGATTAATACTGTTAGTATTACAAAGAATATGAATAGTATTAGTATCACTTTGGAGAGTTTGCGGCCTTCTCCAGGGATTTGGGGTTGACCCTCGCAGGTGCTCGAAAGCTTCCGAGAGGTCTCCGGGTCAATGTGAGCCTGGGACGTCCAAGCAAGATGATGCCTTAGAAGTTGTGTATATTGCGTGCAGTGTACATTGAACGTGCTGGGCATCTAGGCTCCCGCAAGCCCCCTAAAGCCTTAGAAGCCCTACAGCCTTACACCCTAAACCCAATCTCAAATCCTACGCCCTCAAGTCAACCCAAGAACTCAACACTCAAAGGCACCAGCATGGCCAAGAGCCTCGCTGCAATGTCCGCTGGCACGGAGGGCAAGGCATCACCGCCACCCCACGCTCAACACGTGGGTTGCGGAGTTTAAGGCTCTTAGGGTGAAGATAGATCCGGAAAGCATCCCCCTAGTATCGGCCTCGACACACCCCTACATAGACCTTTCCGCGTTTCGGATAGGCCGCTAATCGCACACCTATCCTCACCCACCACCCTACTGATAGAACCCGATCCGTTTTGGGCAGACCCTGTCCAAAGACCCTTATGCCAAATCCCATACCCTGTCTGAAACATATGTCCCTATTATAGGTCGGGAGACCCTGTCGATAGGGGTCTATGGGACTTGGCATCGGCATAGGGGTCTTTGGATAGAGGTCTATCCAAAACGGACAGGGTTCTATCAATAGGGTCCTATGGTCGGTCACGGTCAGGATAGCTGCGCGAATAGCGGACAATCCAAATTGCATAGAGGTCGAGATAGGGAGTTTGTTTAGGGTTTAGGGTTTGTTTAGGGTTTAAGGTGTTATTAGCGTTTTGGTTTGTTTAGGGGTTAGGGTTTGTTTGGGGTTCAAAGTTCTGCATAGGGTTTAGGGTTTGCATAGGGTTTACGGCTTGCATAGGGTACAGGGTGTGTTCATTTTTTGTTTCAATTTAGGGTTTAAGGTTTGTTTCTAGGGTTTAGTGTTTGTGTATGCTTTGTTTTAGGGTTTAGGGTTTGTTTAGGTTTTGTGGTTTGTTCAGGGTTTGAGGTGTCTTTTGGCTTTGAATTGGCTTAGGGCAGAGTAGCACATTCAGGAAACACGGGCCACATTCACCGGCAAAATTTCGGAAACACCCGGGGGGGCAGTCAGGAAACATCCAGGCAACAGTCGGCAAACAGCACGGAGACCAGCGGGAAACGGGGAAACACCGGTTTAGGGTTTAGGGTTTAGGGTTCAGGGTTTAGGGTTTTGTCTTGGATTTTGTGTTTCTTTTTTTTTTTCAAGGCTGGTTTGGGGTCTAGGTTCAGGGGTTGTTTAGGATTAAGGGTTTGTTAAGGGTTTGCTCAGGGCTCCGAGCTTGTTTGGGGTTTGCTTAGGGTTTTGGGGGTTCCCTCAGGGTATAGGGTTTGATCAGAGTTTTGGGGTTTGTTTAGAGTTTGAGACTTGCTTCGGGTTGAGGGTTTGTGTAGGGTTTGGGGTTTGCTTTGGGTTTGCTTCGGGTTTAGGGTTTGCTTCGGGCTTAGGATTTTCTTTAGGGACTTTAGGGTTGAGGGTTTGCTTAAAGTTTGGGGTTGGTTTAGGGTTTAGTGGCTATTTAGGTTTGCAGGTTTTGTTTTGGATTGAAGTGCTGTTTAGGGTTTAGGGTTTGTTGAGAGTTTTGGGGTTTCTTTCGGGTTCAGGGTTGGTTGAGGGTTTAGGGTTTGTTTAGGATGCAGGGTTTGTATAGGGTTCAGGGTTTAGGGTTTAGGGTTTGTTTAGGGTTTAGGGTTTGTTTGGGGCTTAGGGTTTGTTTCGGATGTAGGGCTTGGTTAGGGTTTATGGTTTGTTCAGGGATTAAATCGAATTTGTTTAGGGTCCAGGGTTTGTCTAGGGCTTGCTTAGGGTTTAGGGTTATTTCGTCTTGGGGTAGGATTCGTTTTAGGGGGTTACTGTTAGGGGGGAGAGGATTGCTGTACATCTGGGTCAACTTGGCGCAGAAATGTGGACCAGGAGGACTTGTTCGTTGCCTCTGCAGAGTTATAAGTACAGTGCTAATTGGTTAATAAGTACCATGAACCCTCTACTCGTACCAGGTGGGCTTGGCGGCCATGCGCAAAGGCGACCTCTTCCGTGGCACAGACGCAGAGGGGGCAGTGCTGAGGGAAGCGGGAGTCTACGAAGATAAGGGGCCCCCTATAAGGAACCCGATTCCCTTGTAATAGAAACCCAATAGGTACCCCTAATGTCTGAAACCCCCAAATCTGGAGTCTGGAGTCTAGAGCTCTGGGATCTTGTGCAGTCGGAACAGTCCCAGGAGAGACGACGGAGTACTTGCGGATGGCTGGCGCACTGGACGAGAAGAATCCGTCCCAACCCATGGTGCTGGTGCCCAATTACATGTGCCCTTGTCCAAATGGCTTCTAGGGTCGTGGAGGATAGAGTAGTCACATTACCAAGTAGTTACGTTGGGGTCGGGGTAGCATGAGGTGGCGGTGTTGTGCTGTCTGTGATCGCTGAAGGCTGGCACCCTCCAATTGCGACGGGACCACGAGTGCCTTGGCAGTCTTCAGTGAGTCTTCAGCACCCTCCATTTGGGAGATTCTGGAAGGTGTGTTTCGGACAGGAATGTTCTCCAACAACGCATCTTGCTACTCTCTCCACGTCGCAGGGAGACACATCGCGTGCTTGATGAGGCTTCTATGATCTCTGCTGCCCCAACACCTGCGAAGGCAGGTGCTTCGGCAGTGGGTACATGTGTCAGAGGTAGATGACCTTGGCCAGGTTAAGTTTCCCTTAGTCGCAGCCCTTGCACTGCAGCAACTTGCTTTGATCGGTGCTCCTTAGAGCGACCCAATAGTAGAAAGCAATGGGCGATGAACCCTAAGCCCTAAACCCTTAGCAATCCCAAGCACCAAAGATGGCTGTCCTCGCCACGATGCCACGCCACACCAAAGGCGTAGTACCTTGTGCTCGTTTCGACTCCTGATGCAGGGCCCGTGGGTGAATGGTTTAAAGTTGCGGCTTTGGGGTGGGGCTCTTCCCTTCGTCATAGCCCTGCTTTAGGGAGGTCTCCCTTACTCACAGCCTTCAAAATCGAAGCAAGCTGCTTTGATGGTCTGTTTAGGACGCACTAGTTGAAAAAAACAACTACAAAAGCCCTAAACTTAAACCCTTGCTAACACCAAAAACCCAGGATGTCCGTGTCCTTGCCACGAGATTCCACGCCACGCACACCTGCCATGTGCCAGGCCACAAGGCCCAGTTCGAGGCTGCCATTGCCGAGGGCAGGGAGGCCTTGGATGCCATCGAGGCTCTGGCGGCCGAGATCCGAGGCGCCGGGAGTCTACCGGATTACCGCTGGAGTTTGCGGGCTGAAAACTTGACTCCCGGAACGTTTCGAAGAACGCAGGCAGCCCGCTGCCGCCGGCGCGCCTGCGCGCACTTCGGGACCTCTCACAGGATGGGGTGGCCACTGGGCAGGAATAGGGAGCTTGCTGATCAGCCTGTGATCGAGCAGGGCCTTTTCTGGTCACACGGCACGGTGGCCGGCCGAAACCGCTGCTCTGCGCAGCTACAGGATTAGAATGTGATCAGTAAGGTGATGCTCCACGGCCACCAGTTTGCGCAGCGCCGACCTCAATTGCCAGGGGCTCCCAACTTCAGGGCTGCCGCATGCTGCCTCGGCCCTGTCAGGTGGCTCCACGAGACCTTCCCGGCTGACTGCCCGCGGCCCCTTGCCGAGGAGTTCCCGAGCGCAGAGGCGGCAGTGCCAGACGCGCACCGGGATTTCCAGAAGGCGGCGCAGGCAGGCGCTCGTTGCACGGAAGTCGGGGAGAGGAGGTCTTCCTATGTCTATCTAGATCATGCCATGTTAATGGTGAGACCATGGCTAGCCGCAGAATGGCGAGATCAGCAGCTACTGTAGCCTAACAATGCCCGACGCAGAGCCAGGCGGAGTCGCTCTTCGAGTGGTAGCTTACGGGCGCCGAGGGCGTACTGCGCGAGTCTTTCCATGGAGAAAGGGCGACGTGCTGCAGATCTCTGCTGAATTGTGAACGAATCCTGTGATAACGTGATGCCCCATGGTTCATTTTCAAGCAGTTCGTCACAGTTTCAGTCATGAGGACAAGTGCTGTTCACCTCGATGCTAAGACAGCCTTGCTGCGCCCACCCCCTCATTCCCATCAGGCAGAGTCCAGAGGTCCTCCATCTTAGAAACGGAATCGGATCCTGTGTGAAGAGCCCGGTGTCTGTGTGTGACACAAACCTTCTGGATCCTTCCTGGGTTGTGGTTGTCTCAAGTCATCTCCCATGCCAAAGTTCCAATGACGCGAAGCTGCAGGTGTGGGCTGGCACTTCCACTGCAGCGAGGGAAGAAGGTCCACAGTGCTTGAGCTTGTATGATCATTCACGAGTTTATTGCCAGCACCCCACGGAAGCTCAAAACCGTCCTTGTAGCTCACATGATGAGAGAATGTCGGCACGTGCGGACATTCAATGTCTTTCAATCAGGCAACCTTCACCAAAGCGCTGTCGGGCCTCATGTCAAAGAACAACATCAAGGCCCTGGGATGTCGGTGGATGTCGGATGCGTAGTATGCCTTGTACTTCCCTGCTGACCATATGCCGCAAAAAATATGCTTTCGAAAATCGGTGCTTGTGGCTCTAAGTTGTGACAGGTGTGATGAGCTAGGCCCCAGGCCCTTGACCAGCCCTATACAGACGCAGTACGACCGTGAAGATGCCGGCCCGCAAGCGAGCGCCAGCCAGCGCGCAAAACCTGGATCCGACCATGAAGTGCCCAGTGGACGTGCAGCCAGAGGACAGCCTGGCTCTGGGCCTTTGTGGGCCCAGCGAGTTGCGCGGCCTCGCGCGAAGCCGCCAGGGGCTTGCGCAAGCGCCTGCTGCTGCGTCGTCGACGGAGGCACCTATGCCCGCCAAGCTCTCCATGGAGGCGGTGTTGAGGCGCAGGCTCAGGTGCCTGGACAAGGAGGCGTGCGGCAGAATGCTCTGGCCCAGTGTCGGCCGCCGAGATGTGGTGCGGCTCATCCTGTCCTTCGTCGAAGCGGACAGGCCACTGGCCGACACGGAGGTCGGGGGCATAATGTTCCAGGACACAGGCTCTGCAAACGTGGACCTGTTCTTCCAGTCGGTGCCCCAGGGGACACCCAAGGACAACATACAGCTCAAGGAGCTGCTTGAGAAGGCTTGGGCCGAGAGTCCCGAAATCTGCCTCAAGCAGATGTTCCTGCTGGGATCCCGGGCTGGCAAGCAGGACAGGTACTCCTTCTACGATGCCATGATGTGGCTTTGGTACAAGGACCCTGCCACGGTCATGGCCAACCTGCACCTCATACCCGAGTGCAACTACTGGAAGGGCCTGCTGGAGGTGCTGGCGCGCGTCTGCGAGGGCCCAGCGCGCAGCCTGCAGCGAGACCTGGCCTTACACGGCCACTACAAGCGCTGCCAGAAGGTGCCGGAGGAGCGCAAGCCACCAGCCGGCACAAGTGGCTCTCTGTAATACGGGAATCTGGGTTTAATCGTTGGGTCTTCTGTTCGAGCCAGAGCGGTTAACAGCCACAGGCTGGCGCCATCTGGTGCCAGGCTCGGGGATCCTGGACAGGGCTGGTTAGTGCAGAAAGAGGAGTGAGTGAAGGACCCTGACATTCTGGTACAGGGCTCACAGTCACTCTTTGACATGTAGGAAGTTCTCTGCAGTATGCAAGCCCACAATGACACTCACTTTGACGTGGCCCCCGAGCCTCTTCAGCCTTTACAACCCTGGAGTCCTGAAAAGACACAGGCATCCCCGACCCCAAGCTTCAACCCAACATCTGTGGCCCCTCCTGGCGGTATGTGCTTGAACTGCCCAGGTACCTGAAGACGGATGCTGGCCTTCAGGGCGAGGGCAACTACCGGCCAGGCTCTCGCTTGGAGATGGCACGAGAAGCACTGAAACTTGCCTGGCAATCTATCCGGCGCGTCCCTGCTTGAATTTCAGGTAAGAGTGTTTTGTGAAGCTTTGGTTTGCTACAAGGAAGCGCTATGACAACGACCCGGTCTACCGATCCCTGTTCGAGCGCGTCGGCCAGCTCTTTGCCGAGCAGCTGCGCACGGACCTGGCATCCATGCATCGAGGTCAGAGGGTCAGCCTGTGCGCGAAGTGGTGCCCCCTGCTGTACCACTCCTTCGATCGCAGGACGCTGCTCTGCGAGGGCATTGCCCGTTGGCTCTTCCCGGCGAGCCTGCCAGAGTTCGCTGGATGCACCGAGCGGCAGTACGCCTACCGGGCCCGCGACCAGCTCAGGAAGCGGCTCTCTGAGCTGACCGAATACATGAAGCTGCCAGAGCGGCTCATGTGCCAGCACCGCTGGGCCGAGATCCGATACCAGGCCCTTCCGGCGGCGTGCCTGACCAAGCACGTCAAGAGCTTCGAGAAGCATGACGCCGTTCGCTTTCGGGAGTTTATGGACAAGGTCGAGGGTGGGAAGGTGCGGGTGAACACCGGCGCTTTGCAGCCGCACGAGATCCTCAAGCGTGCTTCGCGGGCCGACGCTGAGAAGGGCCTGGCACAGGCGCAGTGGCGTGCCATGGTGGAGAGCATGCGGGAAGCTGGCCAACTAAAAGACTGCATCGCGGTCTGCGACGTATCGGGCTCAATGACCTGTGAGGCTGCCCCTGGCATCAGCTGCATGGACGTGGCCATTGCGCTGTCTCTGCTGGTGGCAGAGCTTGCTTCAGGGCCCCTGGCCCGGCAAGTCATCACGTTCCACGAGAGGCCGAACATCGTGAAGCTCCCGAACACCTCTGACCTTGCCGAGCTGGCCGAGTTTGTGAGGCGCTTGGACTGGGGTGGGAGCACGAACTTCCATCGGGTCTTTGAGCTGCTGCAGCAATCTGCCGAGCAGCCCAAGAAGGTCCTTGTCTTCTCCGACATGCAGTTCGCCCATGCCGGTGGCAACATGCCCGTGCTGAGGCAAATCCAGGCGGACTACCGCCGGAAAGGCCGGACGATGCCCGAACTGGTGTTCTGGAATCTCCGAGGAGCCTCAGGTGCACCGGCAGTCGCCACTGACACCGGAGTCGTGCTGATGTCAGGCTTCTCGTCCCGCATGCTGAAGCTGGCCACCGAAAGCGGCCCCGATCCACTGGCAGCCCTGATCAAGGCGCTTGACAATCCGCTCTGTGCCAGGGTGCGGGTCATCCGAGATGCCACTGAGGCGAGCGAGCTCTTGGCTGGCCCGAGCCTTGCCGCACATCCCTTCGCTGAGGAGACTGCAGAGGCTGCGGAGGTTGCAGAGAAGGTCGATGTAAATCCAGCTGGGTGCGCCGTGCTGGCACCGAAGCAGCGACCCGAACCCAGAGTCTTGTCGATCGTGCTGGCTTGGCTGCCGTGCCGTGTCGCTGAGGCTGCACTCATCGGCAAGGGTGGCCAGAACATTCAGCAGCTCAGGAAGGCCCTGCACAACCACCTGTGCAAGGAGCTGGATGCTGGTCGCTTTCGCTTCTGGCTGGATGTTCGGAAATGCAGCTTGGCTGCCACACTGCAGGCAGCCCCGACGTCGTTCGGGGAGGAGAAGCTTCAAGCCGCCCTGGACCACCTGAAGACTTGCATCCCACGCAGTGTGGTCTACAACAAGGTCCAGTATGACCTTCGGATTGACGGTGGCCTTCCCGAGGGCCTTCCTGCTCTGCCGAGGGCTTCTGCCTTGCTGGGAGCTTTGCCAAATGGACGCGCCATCGGTGCATTCATCGGACGAAGGGGTGCGACCATTCGGAGCTTCCAGGAAGAGCTCCGGAGGATGCTGGATGAGCAGCTCGAGCATTGCAGCTTCTCGTTCCGGCTGGACGTGCAGAAGACAGGGGCCCTCTCGGCGACGGTGAATTCATACGACATGTCCGTCACAAAAGAGCAGCTTGTCGCCAGCTTGCAGAAGCTGAAGACTCATGTCCAGGACAACTCGCTTTACATCACTGCCTGTCGGGCTCAAGCACGCCAACCTGCAGCAAAACGGTGCCGGAACAACTGCGACATTCGAGGCACCCTTGCGGCGAAGGATGACCGCGGGGAAGCAGCCAGGAGAGGTGCCGAACTGGCAGGGGCCAAGAGGGCACGAGCAAACGAGGTTGCAAGGGCACGGAAGCAGAGGGCGCTCTTCAAGATCAGGAGAGCTGTCCGAGCAAGGGCTACTCAGGTCAGGGGGAACTCCAATGTGAAGATGGCATCGTTGAAGCATCGAGTGGCGAGGACACACAAGTTGTGTGATGAGAGCTTCTCTGACTCTGACCTGTAAAGACGTGCCGAACTCACGCATCCTGTTGATTTTATGGTGCACCCCTTGCACTGCGGAAGGTCCTCTCGTTGGTGAGAGCGTGTTTCGCCGGTCACATTATATAGTAGATATTGTACAGTGTGCAGAACTGTGACTGCGGCCGCGGCCTGGGGTGTTTTTGGACAGGTTCAGACAGACCTTCAAGGGGCAGCAATCCATTGCTGCAAAGAATCCTGTGCTACTGCCATGTCTGCCACGGTTGTTACGACTGCCAGGTCTGCGAGGGTCTCGTCGCATCGTTTTCTCACTTGTCTTCTCGCTTGTGTGATGTCTGTTTCTGTTGATTGTCTCCAGGTCTCCGGTGCTCTCGGCCAGGCCAGGCAAAGAGGGAGGGTCACACATTCCTTTCAGAAACACATGGTCCCTTTTCAGCGCGTGCATGAGGAACTCTGCCCCATCATCCGATGATCGCTAGTGGCCTTGGGGGCAGTTTCTGACAGGCGGCAGCTGCAGACCTCATCGCCGAACGCGGCTTCGTGTCCCGTCGGGGGCCTCTGTGCATCTGTTCGAGTTTAGTTGGATCTCTTCTTGTGCTCTGGTTTGCTTGAAGGCTGTGGCGATTGGTGCCTCATTGGTCTCGTGAATGGCCAGGGCAGCCCAAAGCAGTGCCCTCAGAATTCGTCAAGCAGATCCCCCTTGATACGCGGCCTATCCCCATCTGAAGCAGGGTGTCTGGCGCCCTGACCATGTACGTGGCCCAAGAGATGTGCGCCGCCGGGCTTGTTGAAGTTGCTTTTCGAAAGCTCTGCGCAAGTTTTGGTGCCATGAGGGCTTCTGTGACCTTCGTGTCGTAGGCCCAAAGCCATCTTCCGGAGCCCTGCCTTCGTCAACAGCTTCCCCGATGTGGCCGGGGGCCTCAGAAAAGGGGGGCTTCTTGGAGTCACGCGTAGCACGGCCATGGCCATCACAACTCGAAGCACAGCCGGAAACCGAGGCAAAGGGGCTGACCGACGCCTTCGCGAAGGTCGGGGGAAAAGGTAGCCGAAGTTTAGAATAGCTGAGCTTCTTACGTGGTTTCAGAAGGCGATGCCCAGCTGCCATGTGATGTCTGGTAGGTTCACACCTCTGCTGCAATGCAGCTGGACGTGACGCTCACAGGAGACGTTGGCCTTACGATTTGCACGATGCGTTTCCACAGAGTAGTCGCCCTAACACCAACACGAAGAAGCCTTCGATCTTGAGAAACAAATGAAAGCGGTGTGGCTGCGTTCAGAGTGGGGCCGTGCGTCGCCGCCAGGAGCTTCGGTGACCGTCGTTCTGCTGAACACAGAGCATCTGCCCTAGGGACCCAGCCCAGCTTGGCAAGGAGAGCTGAGGAGGTGAGGAGTGTTCACGGAGAGGATCCTCTCGGTGCTGTGCTGCATGAAGTTGTTGGGATGTGCAGTCTTCCGTTCGAGGCACGTCTGGATCGCCCATGTGGGCGACTGCCGCTGTGTTCTCGCAGTGAAGACCTCGGCCTCGGCATTCTTTGCAAGTTGCGCATCGCCCTCACGTGCCGGTGACATGGGATGAGGTGCCCGACACCAGCGGCAACGCGCGCGAGTTCCACATGCTCCCTCAGCGCCTGACAGAGGAGCTCTTGCCTTTCGCATTGCTGCCTTGCTGAGTTTCAAGCTTAGTTTCTGGCTGACTGCGTGCTATTGCTTAGCTTGTGGAACCCCTCCTGGAGGATCACAAGCTTTGTGTCAAGAAGGAGTTTGATCGAGCGAAGGCAGGCTTGGGAGTGCCTAAAGCTTAAATCTAAACCTTATAAGCCTTAAACAACTTGAACCCCCAATTGGCCAAGGCTAACAGCATGTTTGCCTCCGCCCAAAGCCCCGCCAAAGCCAAGTCAACCCAAGCATGTTTCAGCTGCTCCCCCCTTCACACTTCGCAAGCAAGACCTCCAAGAAACTCGTTGTAACTGAGGGTTCAGGGTTTAGGGACACTTTTCAAATTGCGGCGCTGTTTCTCAACCCCCCCCCCCAACGACAAGAAAACAAACAAGAGCCAACTCATGTTTGTACAGGCCGGGTAGAGCCAACCCAACCAAATAATTGCGCCGCTTGGCCCACTTCCCGACCCCTACCCCCCGCCCCCCCAACCCTAAACAGAATCCTCAGCCAAGCCGTCTTGCACCCCCTGAGCGCGGCGAATTGAGAAGCTTCCTAAACCCTGCAACCCCTACAACCCCTACAACCCCTACAAACCCTACAAACCCTACAAACCCTCCAAACCCTGCAAACCCTGCCAAACCCCTACAAACCCTAAGACCCTACAAGCCCTAAAAACCCTACAAACCCCTACAAACCCCGGACCCCCCTTTGCCCGACAAGAGAATGCCGCCGCGACTCAAAAAACGATGCGGGGGAGAGGGGCCTGGCAGGATGCCGGAGCCGAGGTTCGGAAGCTCGTGGCTTTGGCTGCCATATTTTTTTTGGGGGGGGGGGAAGAGTTGAAATTGTTGGTGAGTTATATTTCATATAAGATAGTAGAAAGTGTTTGTTATAATTGTTTTTAGGTTGTGCGTACATGATATGCATGAGTTTATTGCATGGTACTCGTATGCCGGCTGCAGGGAGCCAAACGCCAAACATGTCCAGGAAGAGGGGCTTGCAGTATGAGCCCGCTCTGACCTTCCAGGTCCATGACAAGGTCTGCCGCCTCTTTGTGGGTGAGTCGAGCTATCCCAGCTGGGCGCCCGCATGCCGTCGTGATAGCAGGGACACCTTAAACCCTAAACCCTTAGAACCCTAAACCCCCTTAGAACCCTAAACCCTTAACCCGTAGAGCCCTTAGAGCCCTAAACCCTTCACCCTTAACCCTTGGAACCCTAAACCCTTAACCCTCAACCCTTAGAGAACCCTAACCCTTAGAACCCTTAGAACCCTTAGAACCCTTAGAACCCTTAGAACCCTTAGAACCCTTAGAACCCTTAGAACCCTTAGAACCCTTAGAACCCTTAGAACCCTTAGAACCCTTAGAACCCTTAGAACCCTTAGAACCCTTAGAACCCTTAGAACCCTTAGAACCCGAAGCGCCGCAAGCTGTAGCCCTGCCGAGGTCTCGCTCTGACCCGCGGCCTGGGGCATCGGCTGGGACACACAGCGCGGCGCCACGGTTTGACCTCGACATCGGTTCTCAGGATGATGAGGATACCCTGATACCAGGCTTCTCAAGGTTATGAACTACCCTTACTACCAGGGAACCTTCATCTTCACCAGAATTCAGAGGGCTGACCGCATGACTGGGACACCACGCGGTTACCCGAGAGCCGTAGCAAACAGCAGTGTGTGTGGCTTGTAGTGACTGGTGTTAGCACCCCTCCAAGGTCGGGGTCAGCCACAAGCCTAGCATCTGCAAGCTCGTGCGCAAGGACGGGCTATTTTTCATGAAGATATACGATATACAACGTGGAAGAAAACGCAAGCACTATAAGATTTACAATGTGTTGCATGTAGTACTGAACTTTTTCGAAAGCGTATACCCTACAATCCAAAATGCAGTATACATTAAGTAAAGTCTGTTTGAAAATGTGGAGTGTATAACGCATGCTTTCGAACATATGATTTGTAATGTGTAAATGCCATATAGTGAATAACATTGAAGACATAATACACAACATACAACAACGAACATTCAATGTACAGTTTAAATGCGATCGATAGTACATGTTGCTTTTTTTAACATGCCATGAATATGTGTATACAAAGCATATCAAACACCACATCTCATATCTCATCACATCACCTAGAACAACTAATACATAACATCATAACATGCACCTTTTGTCATGTAGTAGTACATACATATATTGTTCGTGGGCAAACGTTTCCTGTGCAATTGGCAGCTGGAGACCGTTGCAGCCTGGACAGCATGCCTTCTGTGCTGTGAGCTAGCCATCCGTGCATCTCATTCATACTGTAGTTCGTATGTTCGTAAATATTCGCTATTATTGATCTTTTATAGTATGTTTTAGATACTAGATGCATTGTATAGATCTGTACAGAGTGTAATGTCCGTTTGTACATGTTCTATTCGATGTTTCATCCATTTGACATATTGCAGATTATAGATAAAAGACAACCTTGTGCAGCACGTATTTCATATTCTGTGTTGATAATCACGTTCTTTCGGCAACCGATATTTGGCTTAGGAATTGTATGGTAAACACTGGACATTTTGCATTTTCGTTTGCTTTTAGTATATGTGGTACTGTTCACAAGATACTGTATATCATGCATTACACACTACTTGCTGTGTGCAAAACATGATATTTCCATGTGGCGTACTGTGTCTTGCAAGTTGTATAGTGTATACTCCACATACATATTTGTGTATACATATATACACGCATATTTCATACTACACACCATAAATCACCATAACATACTCATTTTGTTGCTATATATATATATATGTATATATAGGTATCATATATTCATATGTTATGATGCGCTATACTATGTATGTTATATACGTTTTATGTTCCCCCCTTTTTTGGGAGCAGGACCTGCCGGAAGGTAGCTACATGCTCCTCGGGTGTGGTGCCCAGCGCAGGGCAAAGTGAGTGCAACATTGTGCTAGCGCCCCCGGAGTTGTCGTGGTTCCGCCTGCCCAAACTCAGGGTCAACCTAAACCTGCTAACTTCTCGAAGCCCTACACCTACTAAGCTTCCTGAGCCCCAAAGGCCGAGGGTCACCGCTTAAGCCCGAGGAGCGGAGGGGTGTGGGCGACTGTGTCAGACACGACGGCCGTGAATTGGGTGACCAGGCAGGCCCCCCTTGAATCTTTTTGGGAGAGTTGGGACATGAAGGGGTGTGACATGCTCCGAGTCTGCTGCAATTAAAGTGGCCCCCCGATTGGAAGGCAGGGGTGTACTGGCCCCTGGCAGGAATTTGGATGATCCACAGCAGGCGGCGATGTCCCTCGCGCACGAAGCCATGAGCCGCTGGCAGGCACGGAACTTCTCCACGCGGAAACCGTCCTCGACAGCAGCTAATGCAGCTAATGCCCCCAAGCTGAAGTTTCGGTCCCGACCAGGAGCCTGGCAGCCTGGCAAAAGGCCTGTTCACCGGGATGTGTTGGAGGGAGAGGCAGATCCTGGGCGTGAGATGGCTGACCAGGCAATTTGAATGGCACCATGCCGGGGGGCCGAGCAGGGCTTAGCAAGGAATGCTGCTCGGATGCTCGGATCCAGTGTTCGGCTGGGCGAGTTGGGCCGCAAAACCACTCCCTAGTCACCATGGGCGGCTGAGCAAGCGGCATCTTGCTATGAGCCGGCAGGCATTCAGAATGATGCGGCGAAGTTTAAAGTTAGGAGGCTTGAAAGATGTTTTTTGGCAATCTGCCCAGGCCAGATTGCTTTGGAACTTTCATGATCCAGCTATCAGAAAATGACAAGGACACAGTGCTGGTAGTTGCCATAGACCGAGACATGCGATGGAAGATGTGATATGGTGGTTTCCGAAATTAGGGGTACCTTTGTAGGGTCCATATTAGAAGGGAATCCTAATATTTGGGGGTCTAAGTTAGGGATCCCCGTCGGGAAACACCATATGACAGAATCTCTCATTGCTAGGAGCTGCAGTCACTCAACCCTCGCAAGTTCGTCGTGCCGGCGCGTATTTTGTGGCAGTTTCTCTGCTTGTTCACAATTCGTAGGGAGAGTTGCACGAGCTTACATGTGAGTGAAGTCGACCAGGTCCCGGGGTCAGAAGACATCACTGATGCCATCAAGCTGCCTTGGCGCCAGGCCACCGTTTGAGCAGCGTTTCGGCTTCTCTACGAACATTCTTCTTCCCCAACCCAAGCCCCCTTCGAGCGCAGCGTGTGTGCGAGGTGAAATCGCCAGGTCGACAGGAGCAGCTGAAGCCTCCTCCTCAGCCCCAAATTATGGATGGCCAGAAAGAAGAAGTCAGCAGTCATGCAGCTCCAGATCCGCCCGTTGAGCATAAACCCCTCAACGGCGCCAAGCTCCCAAACCCTACATTTCCTAACGTGCCAAGGCAGATCATGACATTGGCAACGCCAAGAGAGGGACTGGCTGCCCGTGTCATGGACATACCAAGCAGGCGCTGAAAACGGTGCCTCGCCCAAAGACGGCAGACGGGAGCTGTGATCCCGCATGATAATGACCAGAGCATGTGAGCCCATCAATATTGACGAGTAGACACTTGGTACCTTGCCTTGGACAGCAAAAACGCGTTGATGCACATAACAGCTTGGGGGATTGTACGTAACGAATTGACGTGCCCGCCGAGGGGTAAGGTTGCCCGCCCCCCCCACCCCCCCCTCTGAGATGCCCATCGGTACCAGGCAGAGTATACTGTTCTCTCACTGCATTAGTCCCAAGAAGCAGGCGTGTGTTGCAATATGACTCCAAATATTTCTTATCTGTTGAGTGTTTCTTGTGACTCGTAGAGGTCATGCCCACCGAACATTGTTGCACGTCGAATGAATATGTTTGAATAGAAGTCACCTGCCACCAGGCACTGCTTTCAGATCGATATAGGTTTGTCAAGCTTTAAGCAGTGTTGCAAACGCTTTCTTCCACCAAGCGTGTGAACAGGTCGTCCCACCTTTTTCGGCATGGCATTGGTTTTTCCGACAGTTGAATACTACACAAGGAGGATTCTCCACCAAACCAAGCACTACATTGTCACTTTTTTGTTGCCAGTCTTGTCATATTGGTGGTTTTCCCTGTGCCTTGCATGGTTTCTGCTCGCTTGTTTCCTGCTATGCCTGCGTCGGAATCGACGCCTTTGTTCTTGGAAAGTCTTTCGCGTGTTAGTAGAAACCCATCACCCATTTCATGTGGCGAGCGCATGGCATGCTAGGTTGACGGGGTCATGAATGAGTGCTTTGGCTGGAGTGTCTCCTGGGCTCACATGCACGGCGCAGGATAGTTTGGCGGGTTGCTTGAAAGGCACCTGCTTCGTTCAGACAACCGAAAGGCGCTGAAATAGCGGCCAGTCTTCATATCCGGAATTTCGAGATCCGAATGGATTTCGCGACTTACTTTTCCGGAGTATTGTCTGTGCGCAAGGGCATCTCAAGCTTGAAGGGGGTCGGATTGATGGATGCGCATGCCCATAGTTGTTGCATCAGTGGTGAGTACCAGTTTCACCCAACAGCGACACGATAAACAAATGTGGCTAGCAGGACCGTAGCTTGTCTGCACCGGCACTCCAACTCAGGCAAGCGTGCTCTGCTTGCGTTTGCTGCGCTTTCAAGTGTGTACGCGAGGAGCATCAGTGAGGGATGTGTGGCAGTGTCGAAGGCGCAGGCCAACGGTTCGTCCCAATGATGTGCACAGTTAGCAGTCCAGGGGTGATTGCAGATCGTTTCCAGATCATTGTTCGACGAAGGCCTTGATGGATGCAGTTGTCTGTGGACATAAAAGCTACAACGGGATCCGGGATGAGTGGCCTGGTTGCAAAGGTGGACTGTGATCTGATACAAAAGCCTTCCGGGCTTCAATCCAGCTCAGGGGCACTCCCCCAAGTGTGTGAAGCCAACTGGCTGCTGAGGCTGAACATGCTTTACGAGGAGGCCGGCTGCCAACAGCTTGCCCGTCCCAAAGTTGGACCAACGCCCTAAGCCGTTTTCTTGGCTAGGAGGATCCCAGCCTATTTGTCATTTCCTTTGCACATGCTCTTTCAAGCTGTGCTGTGCAGAGAGACTCCGGCTAAGGTTTGGTAGGGTCATCTCGGGTTACGATTGTTGAGTCAACGTAAGAGTTCAAAGAGCAGGAACCTCCCAAAAATCTCAGAAGTTGAGGCCGCCAGGAACTCCCGCAAGAAACATTTGGCAGCGGAGTGTCTGTGTACGCATCCGATGCTAAACATCAAGCAGTAGGCCAGGGCCGCGGCAAACACCTGAACAGCCTTCGTCGTTTGAGCAGAATTCCGGTGGCCCGTTGGCCCAGGTTCCGGGATGCGAGCCTTTGAGCGCTATGATCTTGCACTTCAAGCAGACTTGAGTGGGCCCGTTGTCCCTGATGTTGTGGCCCCCCCCGGCAAAATCCAGGAAGGCCTTCCCGAACCTGCTATGGTTGAGCCATTGCTTGGAGGTTCAGGGTACGTAGTAACCCAACTATCACTGTACTTCTAACCCACTTATAAGCCCTTAAAAAGTACCATGAACTTATTAACCGATTGTAACTGTACTTGTATCCCGCTTGTAAGGCCCTATTAAGTACCACGAACCTTCAAGTACAACCTGTGCAGAGATGGGAGACCGCTCCGGGAGAGGCGATTCTCCAGATGCGCAGCAAAAGAAACGTGCGCACGCCGAGCAGAGGGGTTTAGGGTTTAGGGTTTAGGGTTGGAGGGGTTTACGAAAATAGGGGAGCCCCAAAATAGATCCCCCAAATTTTAGGATTCCCTTAGGGTAAGGACCCCAAGGTACCCCCCCCCCCTTGCAATTTCGGAAACCGCCATATCCTTGCAGCTTTTCACATGTGGGTTCTCCGAAAAGTAAGGTGGGGGTATCGCTGAGTTCGTTTTCAAGGACATTGTGGCGCAGTTGACTTGTAAGCGCCTCCCATTCTGTGGCTCCAAATGGCCAAGCTGCTCAGGGATTGATGTGCCCCAGTGTGTGTTCCAGCATGTGAATCGAAGCACCTTCCTAATCTGGATCCTAGATTCAAGACAGCACCCACCTGTGTAGACACTTTTGGCATCGAGATGGTAGTGTCTGAGGAGGACTGCCATGACAATCTGTGGACAATCTGTGAGATTCGCCCCCATATTCGCCCTGCACTTCAGGATCTGGTTTCGCAGATCTCGAAGCTCAAGCAGGCACCTCAACTCAGAAGCGGATGCGAGTTCTGCGGTGCTTCTGGCCCGCACCCGGCAAACGCAAGCTGATCTTCTGCTGCGCGGCAGGAGCTGAAGACGAAGAAGTCCTTCGTCAATGTGCGCCCACATGCCATCCCACGGCTGAGAGCAACCGTTGAAAGCGCGGACGTCGCAGGCCTGCGCGCAGCTGACACAAATCTCAGAGCAGTGGAGCCAGGACCGAGGTCGAGATTGCAGGTTCACGTATGTCCTAGTTGGGTCAGTTGGTTGAATGCGAATCCTGATGCCTTGATTGCGAGTTGTCAAACGGATGCAAGTTGGCATGAGCATGAATGAGCAAGAAAAGAGGTGCACAAGGGATACAAGGTGGGATGTTTCAAGAGGTCGTTACTTGATGACGACTTTTCAGTTGCCCATGTGCAGGACTCGTCCCAGCCCAGTGTACAGGCTCTGCAGGAGGCCCTGAAAGGGTGCTTCTTGGAAGGCCCCCGAAGCCCCAGAGGCTCCCACGAGATTGCACCAGGCTGCCAAAGCCGTGTTCACGGCGCTGCAGACTCGCTTTTCGAACCCAAAGCCTGCGACTCAAGCTGGGTTCTCTGAAGATCCCTTCTCTCTTTTTAGCTGTTTGGGGGGGGGGGGGGGCTGCCGTGTTGCTGGAGCAGATGCGAAGCGTTTTTGTGGAGGTTCTGGCAAGCTGGGCTTGATCTTTTCCTTGCCCTCGAGTTCCATGTGCCTGCCATCACAGACGCTGGCAAGTGGAGGGATGCAGCACTGGAGGTGGGATCAGGAGTTTGCTCTGCTACCTTTGAGCCCTATGCCACTGAGGAAGTCGACGAAGAAGCGCGAGAGCGGGCAAAGGAACAGGCCCGTGCCGGAGCTTCCGCATTCGTCTGACGCGCAGAAACGCCGAAGCCCAGCCGACCTAGGCCCGTCTCCGCCGCCTCCAGGAGGATAAGATGCACAACAAGGGCCAATTCGGCAAGAGCCTCGGGCACCACAGAGCCTCAAAGGCCCCAAAGGCTCCCCCTACGCCCCACTTGAAGGGGTCACCCCGCGTGAAGGTTCAAGGGTGCCCTCTTAGTTGTTTGAACTTCGCATCGTCACAATGTCATGATTCATGGTGTGCTCACCGCATTCATATGGTTGGTACCAGCTTAAACATTCTCTTGAAATCATTGACAGTATTATAAGCCTGGAGTTGTCCCTTTTCAGGGGATGCGGCGACGCCGCTGTCGCTTGGGGAGCTCCTCGCCTCGCAGGGCTTAGTCCTGGTGGAGGAGGCAAATCGAGATATGAAACAGGGTTTGGTGAGTAACCCCAAAGGTGAGTAGTAAAACAAGAGCAACAAGCCGGCGTGCATAAGGCGGGATGGTGAAAGTGGGGGGTGGGCAGGGTGGAGGTTGGGGGGTGCGGGGGTGGGGGGGGGAGCGGGTGGGGGTCTGCCCAACAGCTAGACAACCCAAATTGCGATCGTGGGTGTGAAGCCTGTTGTAACCCGCAGGCTCATGTGTAGACCAGGCACCCCAAATGCCCCAAATGTGGGAGTGGTAAAACAAGCAAGACAAGCTCTCGGTGGAGGAGGGGGGTGGTTTCTTTTCGGGGGTCTTCCGGAATCAGAAAGACCCATCTGGGTTGCTGTAATCACCGGTCCTTCAAGGGATGGGCGAGGGGCTAAAGGTCCCTTAGAGAAGCGAACCCTGACTAAAAAAGGGAACCTACCCAGTGGTTACTATGGGGACAAGATGCCACCAACTACCACATATGAATGCTTCAAAGTATCTACTGCGTTCAGGGTTGTTAGTGTGGGATGTCGCCGCTTTGAGGTTTAGAAAGCTCAGAAGAGTTTTTTGGGAGCTCAGATTCTGTGAAAGATCCGGCTTTCAGAAGCTGGGCAGGATGACAGGCGTCCTGGGATGTCCCGGGATGCTCGGGCGGAGCTCCGTGTGAAGACGGTTCTGGAGGAGGCTGCCCATGCTCTTTCCGTCCTCATATGTGTTGTGAAATTTCATATGTACAGATACATATGCAAATAGAGAATTATATATACATATGTATGTATATATATATATATGTATATATGTATATATGTATATATGTATATATGTATATATGTATATATGTATATATGTATATATGTATATATGTATATATGTATATATGTATACATGTATACATGTATACATGTATATATGTATATATGTATATATGTATATATGTATATATGTATATATGTATATATGTATATATGTATATATGTATATATGTATATATGTATATATGTATATATGTATGTATATGTATATATGTATATGTATATATGTATATGTATATATGTATATATGTATATATGTATATATGTATATATGTATATATGTATATATGTTTTTATGTATATATGTATATGCTCCGCTTTTATCAATGTACATACATATATGTATATATATATAGACATACACATATATCTGTATATATATATATATGTATGTATGTACATATGTATGTATGTATATACAAACCTCTCTATCTCTCTATCTCTCTATCTCTCTATCTCTCTATCTCTCTATCTCTCTATCTCTCTATCTCTCTATCTCTCTATCTCTCTATCTCTCTATCTCTCTATCTCTCTATCTCTCTATCTCGCGTATCTCTCTATCTCTCTTCTCTCTAATCTGCTCTATCTCTCTATCTCTCATCTCTCTATCTCTCTATCTCTCTATCCTCTCTATCTCTCTATCTCCTCTAATCTCTCATCGTCTCTATCTCTCTAATCTCTCTTATCTCTCTACTCTCTATCTCTCTATCCGCTCTATCTCTCTATCTCTCTATCTCTCTATCTCTCTATCTCGCTATCTCTCTATCTCTCTATCTCTCTATTCTCTCTAATCTCTCTATCTCTCTATCTCTCTAATCTCCTATCTCTCTATCTCTCTCTATCTCTCTAGCTCTCTAGCTCTCTAGCTCTCTAGCTCTCTAGCTCTCTAGCTCTCTAGCTCTCTATCTCTCTATCTCTCTATCTCTCTATCTCTCTATCTCTCTATCTCTCTATCTCTCTATCTCTCTATCTCTCTATCTCTCTATCTCTCTATCTCTCTATCTCTCTATCTCTCTATCTCTCTATCTCTCTATCTCTCTCTATCTCTCTATCTCTCTCTATCTCTCTATCTCTCTCTATCTCTCTATCTCTCTATCTCTCTCTATCTCTCTCTATCTCTCTCTATCTCTCTCTATCTCTCTCTATCTCTCTATCTCTCTATCTCTCTATCTCTCTATCTCTCTATCTCTCTATCTCTCTATCTCTCTATCTCTCTATCTCTCTGATCTCTCTATCTCTCTGATCTCTCTATCTCTCTGATCTCTCTATCTCTCTGATCTCTCTATCTCTCTGATCTCTCTATCTCTCTGATCTCTCTATCTCTCTGATCTCTCTATCTCTCTCATCTCTCTATCTCTCTGATCTCTCTATCTCTCTGATCTCTCTATCTCTCTGATCTCTCTATCTCTCTATCTCTCTATCTCTCTGATCTCTCTATCTCTCCATCTCTCTATCTCTCTATCTCTCTATCTCTCTATCTCTCTATCTCTCTATCTCTCTATCTCTCTATCTCTCTATCTCTCTATCTCTCTATCTCTCTATCTCTTTATCTCTCTATCTCTCTATCTCTCTATCTCTCTATCTCTCTATCTCTCTATCTCTCTATCTCTCTATCTCTCTATCTCTCTATCTCTCTATCTCTCTATCTCTCTCTCTCTCTCTGATCTCCCAATCTAGATCTATATATATATATATACATGTATGTGTATATATATATATGTATATATATATGTATATATATATGTATATATATATATATCTCCCTCTCTCTCTCTTTATCCATGCCCTCTCTCTTTCGCAATTGCTCTCTGACGTTTGCTCATACACTCGCTCTCTCTCTTTTTTCGTTTTCCCCGGGAAATGGCCCAGCTCAGCTTTGTCAAGTGGCAGCAGCAGCTTGAGTTCCTACTGCCGGCAGGACGTCTGCGTGGTCTGCCAGGAGGCAATGCCTGCAGGCGCCCCTGTCGGGCCAGACCCGAAATGCCTCAAGGCCCTGAAACCCTACAGCCCCTGAAACCCTGCAGCCCCAAAAGCCAAAACCCAAAACCCACGAGCCAAAACCCAAAGCCCCAAACCCTAAACCCTATACCCTAAACCCTAAACGGCCCTAAACCTTAAAGCCCGAAGCCCTGAACCTTGGTGGCAGGTTCCAAGGCCAAAGCCATGCCTTGTGGGCACCTTTTTCACGACGACTGCCTCCTCTCATGGGCCCCATCCTTAGAAGTTTGTTATTTAGTATATATGGATATTGTTTGTAGTATGCATGTATGTATGTATGTATGTATGTATGTATGTATGTATGTATGTATGTATGTATGTATGTATATGTAGATCTACCAAGCATATAATGTGTGTAGATATAAGTGTATACATATTTGTTGCTTTATTGTATCATCGTAGCATCACAAATGATATTAAGCACAACGTTCTTCACAGTGAGCCGAGCCGATGCTTCCGCCAAAAGATCCTGGCGATTGGCCGAATCTTCCTTGGGTTTGCAGATCTTGCAGATCTCGTCGAGCTTGCGCGCCAACACAGAACGAACTAGTGCTTGAGAAGGCCACACGTGGCAGCCTGTAGAGAAGAATGACGTTCAGCTCATTCCGTGTATTGATTTCCAAAGTGGCAACCCTCTTGGTGTGCCTGGCGGATCCCCACTGTCCTCATCACTCGAATCACCTTCTCGGAGCTCCGCGTGTCATTCACATAGTTCAGGACATCAAACATCCCCCGACTGCGGTCGTGCAACTCTCGCATGGAAACACGTTCGATTCAATCAAAGGGCCAACAAGCAAGGGCAGACGTAGGCAGCAGTGAGAGGCGCAATGCTTCCGAGCACGGATGCTGGGAGGAGGAATTTTCGTTGTGCTTCACGTGTCAGTCGTGCAATGCAAGTTCAGGTCATGCAGCAGGCTGTGTCATGTGGGTGGTCGTTTCTCATCCGTAAAAGACACGCCGCATTGCTTTCCTTTGCATTCGGGAGTGAAGGTGGGCATCCAGTCAGCTCTCTAGACCCTAGTCTGAGGCATGTTCTTGCGATTTCTGGCGTAGATGTTTTCGTGACTGCCATTCATGGTATCTGGCAGGCACGTGCACACAAGCAATTTCACAACACAACAAGCAGAGCCAAGGTCTGTCTAGAGTTCATGCATGTGGCCCTTTCCGTCAGAATCAACTCGTTCGTATATGAATTAAAATATGAATTACACAAATGAATAAATAAGTATATATATATATATACATATACATGCTATAAATATATTGTCGTCCCTAGGCCCTAGTCATTGTCACATCCTCGAGTGAGTCTTGCGCCTGTTGCGTGGGTGCGGGCAGCAAAGTACTCGTATCTGAAGCTAAGAGGAAGAACGTGGTCGGATAGTTCGAGCGACGTCGTGTGCCAAGGTCAAGAAGAGCAACTCCTGCCCCACCTGTCGCTTCGATGACATGCCCAGCGAGAAGCGTCACTATGACGACGTCCGCGCCTTGTACGTACAGCGGTGGGATGCCGACTACTTCGTGCCAAATTTTCTGCGGTAGAGGCGGCTTCTGTCCATCAGGTCCAGCGGCAGGTGATGGAAAGACAACCTGGGCTGTACTCCTGAGTGCCAGTCGTGAAAAGGTCAGATGCCTACGAAGCTGAAGAGCCCCACTCCTCCCGCTGTACAGCTACCTGCATCACTCTTCTGACCACACATGACCATGCCCTGACTGCTTGAGTTCAGAGCACGATGTAATCGCAGCTGTTTTCAATTTCAACGTCGCCCCTCCAGTGATGAAGTGGCTGTGGCTTGTGGGTGCCTGCCTTCTGGCAGGCAGGGGACTTCGAGTTCTGCATTGTAACGCCCTGACGAGCCCCCACGGCCCGAGGTGTTTCCACCAAGCTTGCAAACAACAAGCCCCTGTCTTTGCGGAGGCGTAACTGGAGCTCCATGGCGCCAGACGCTGCAACGGCGGCTGCACGACCACACGAACCACACGAACCACACGAACCACACAGATGGAAAGGGCAATGAGACCAATTTCATCAATGGCATGATTTCAGTGTCTCGGTGACATTCGGCGACATTCGACGACTCCCATAGCCGTTTTCATTTCCCATCAGAGCTCAGCCCGCTACCGGAGGCATAATTACACATGGGCAGTTCTCAAATTTGGGCTCCTCTTGGGGTCCTTTTTTTCAAAGGGTGCCGTACTGTAGACAGGGGAACCCTAGTTTAGAGAGCTACCCGGCTACCCAGATAGGCACCCGAAACCCCCAAACCCCAAAACCCGAAAACCCTAAGCCCGACTAAAACCCTAAAAGCCCCAAAACCCTAAAAGCCCCAAAACCCGAAACCCTAAACTCGAAACCCTCAAACCCCCCCCAAAAAACCCCTAAACCCCCTGAGGATTCCGTAAACCCCCCCCAGCCGCGTCAGCGAGGCGAAGTGCCTGATGATGTGCCCGAACCTCATGGACTTGGGCCCCAAAGTTGGTGATCTCCACGCCGCTCCGGCCCTGTTTTCGATCTACCACATGACTTCAAACGGTCACACACACATATGTATATATATATATATATATATATGTATATGTATATGTATATGTATATGTATATGTATATGTATATGTATATGTATATGTATATGTATATGTATATGTATATGTATATGTATATGTATGTATGTATGCATGTATGTATGTATACATGATATGATGTAGTATATGTGTGTATGTGCTACATGCATGTTGTAATATGTATTGGTAATGCATGAATATAATGTTAATTCAACACATCATATGTTAATATGTTAATATGATATACAATATGTGGTATAATGTGTTTTTACAACATGCGATATAGGTTTTTGTGGAATATTTGGTATAGCATAATATGTGACATTTTGTATTATATGTCTTATAACACATAATATGTTTTTTTTACAGAATATATATATATATATATGTTGTATAAAGATATAGTATCTGATGTAGTTTATTATATATATATATGTATGTATAATATTCGCTTGTATAATAAATGTAATCATCCCTTATGTAATTCAGATTTAATATTGAAAACTATATAATGTATTCATATATTACATGATCGCATCTACTCCATGACAAGATAATACGGCTAGAACGGGAGAGAACACAGTATAATGCAATGAACTGTACTGCTGAAAAATATGAGAGATTACAGTTCCAGTGCTAATGGGAGTTAGGAATGCGCATGGTCCGTGCCCAAGACGAGGATCGAATGGAGGGCATGGACTACTCCACGCCCACGGGGCACCTTGAATGCACTGGAGCACTCCAAGACTTCTCGCACCACGTGACTAGCCAAACCATCGCATGGTGACGTAGTACTTAGGACTCATTGCAGAGTCAGACTCTGCGAGACAGAGGTCATGAAAAATAATAGCACCATCAGCATCGATCCAGGCGATGGTGGCTGGATTGTGGTCTGCTACTAGGGGTTTTGATCAGGTTCCGAGGCAGGAGACATGAGATGACCATGTCATGCCAAGATTGCACGCGAGGTTGGCCGACAATGCTGCCAACTATGTCGCTCAGCCACGAAACGGAGAGGGGATGCCGGCAAACACCGAAATCGCCCAAAATGCATCTTCCAAGGGCATCATCTGTAAATTGCTGTTTGGTAACATGTGCATGGTGTTACACGCTACTTTACACCGCAGAGCATGCAGAGAGCAGCGCCCTCCGAGTTCGCGGAGATGTCGGGCATGTTCTGTGAGCACAGGTGCGAGGGGAAGTGTAGTGGGGGGTTTTGGAGTGCTACTGCAAGTTCATGTGCTGGAAATATGGCTTATCACAACCCAATGCCAAGTTTTTGATGAGTAGAGACGGATGCCAGCTTTCTGCATCGTCGCTGTAGCTTTTGTAGTAATTTTAGTAGCTGCAGAAGCCTGGTTCAGGACAGACGTCGCGGTTGGATGGTACAAATTCCTGGGAGTTTTCGTTCTGGTTTCCGTAGCCGTAAGTATAAGCCAACTAGGAAGTAATATTCGCCTCTGGTGAGGACGTTACTGGAATTCTTGAGGTTTTGTTCTTTAATGCTCAACCATGCTTTCGCAGGAGGCGAAGCAAATCAAGATTGGGTCTTTCCGGTTCGGGGAGTTTCCAACACTGAATGCAACTCATGCTCGTTGAAGTCTTCGTGCTAACGAAGCAACGCTCAAACCAAATGCAAGCCAAGTGACGTTGGTTCCGTGCTCATGTCATAAGCACATTCAGCATCCTGGGTAGATGTTATCTGGACATTTTTACAGATCTTGCTTCCCCAATCCCTGAACCCTTAACCCCAAACCCCGAACCCCAAACCCTAAACCCCAAACCCTAAACCCTACAAACCCTAAACCCAAAGACCCCTGTTGTTGGAATCTTGGCCCGGTGTTTCAGGGACCTGGCGGACTGCATCATGCAGCATCCGGCGGCCCGGCATGCCAGTCGTGCTTGGCTTTGCTTTGCTTTTCCATGCGGGCCATGTGGGGATTTATGAAAAATCGGGGACCCCTCGTATAGGCCCCCAAATATTATGATTCCCTTATGATATAGACCCAAATAAGGTACCCCTCATTTCGTAAACCCCCGTGTGGGCTGTCCTCTAAGACTCTCAGCTCTGTGTGTGTGTGTGTGTGTGTGTTTTATTTTTGGTTTTTGAATTTTTCTTTGGGTGCCCAAATATAGGGCCTCGCAGCCTCGCGTTTTAACGGGAACGCCCAAAGAAAAGTCGTAATCTAGATAACTGTCGTTGTAATGAAGTATGGGCGAGGTCGAGGTGTCGACGGCCTAGTCGGTCGGCATACGATAACATTTGCAATGGGGTTGTCTTCTCCTTGATCCAAAGCTCTCAATCCCAGTCTCTTCAGGTCAGTTTGGCGGAAGTGGATGCCCAAAGACAACAGACCCCACCACCATTTCGCCTTCTGTGTCGGACATTGCTTGTCTTGAGCCGATGTCCGGAAGTGATCTTTGCTGCCTAGGAAGAGTGTGGTGCGATGCCACCGCCGCCAAAGAAGCGCCGGTTAGGTTCTGGGATGGGACCGCGCGGCTTGGCAGAGAGCATGTGCGAAGTGCGAAGAATGGGACTTCGACATAAGGTTTGCATGCTTTGCATGTGGGGGTTCGTTTCAAATCGGGTCTCCTTGATTTCAAAACGCTCAACGGGCACTTTAGTTCAGAGCCCATGTAGCACGTGAGCCCCACGCGGAACGTGGAATTGGCGTTCGACGCGGGGTGACTATTTCTCAGAGGCTGCGCCTCAGTGCCGGCATATGCACAGGTTTGGCGGCGAAGCTTCCAAGCCTACCTTGCTCTCAGGCTATCAGCAACTGGTGCGCAGAAAGGCCCTATCGCTGCCCCATGAGGCATCGGCATGAGACAATCAATTGTTTCTCGTTCTCGCACGTTGGAGCTTTGTCATGTGGATACCGCGGCTAGGGCACACAACGCACTTGCACCTTAATGTAACCGCTAGCGCGAAGCCGCCTCGGGACGGGTATACCAAGGCGAACTAAGGGTTCACGAGGGGTAAGGGGGGTTGGGGGTAGGGTGATGATGGATGGGGTAGGGAGGTGGGTGGGTTAGGAGGGCGGTGAGGGTTTAGGGTGTTCATAAGAATGCGACGCAAGGGGGTGAGGGGCGGCATGTGGGCAAAGGAGGTTGGGGGTAAAGGCAGGCCACGTCCGCTGCGGCGCCCTGCAAAAGAGAGCTGTCCAAGGTTCCCGAGACCTGGATCTGAAAATTTCAGGCCTCCGGCCTCGGCGGACTCACCGCCTCTTTGTGCCACAAACACCTGCTTGATCTTCTTCGTGCTGTCACGTTCATGGTTTTGTTTGTTTCCCTAAACCCTAAACCCTAAACCCAAAACCCTCAACCCTCAACCCTGAACCCTAAATCCTAAGTTCCTTGAAAAATGAGAGCTGCCACGGAGGCGAGGCATCGGGTGGCCACTCTGGCGAAGTATGTCACGGAGAAGCATCGATCTAGCGCCCCCCTCTCAGCGGATAGACTCGAAGGTCGAAAAAACGAAGAAGCCCTGAGTCGGAAACGCCTGAGGGTTTAGGGTTTAGGGTTTAGGGTTTAAGGTTTAGGGTTTAGGGTGTTTTGATGTGTGTTTTGCCAGTTCTCGGTCGTTGCACGCGGGGCGAGAGTTGCGCCGGCGCTCAGGCACGCAAATTGAAGGTGCGGAAGCTTCGAGAGCCTCGGCTTGAGTTTGCTCGGGCTTTCTAAGCCCTAAGCCCGAAGCCCTAAGCCCGAAGCCCTAAGCCCTAAGCCCTAAGCCCGAAGCCCGAAGCCCTAAGCCCTAAGCCCGAAGCTCTAAGCCCTAAGCCCTAAGCCCTAAACACAGGAAGTGAAGCCTGGCCATGTTGCCATGTTGCCAGGGTTGCTCTTTTGTCCCCCCCTACTAGCGATCGAGGAGGATTCTTCGACGGGCACTAATTCGTCAGGCGAGCAGGCGCGGAGATCCTGCGCGTGGCTTTAGGAATAGCTAGCAAACTTCGGGCTTCTGGGTTCCAAGAGGTGGCTTGGAGTCTTTCTTTAGTTTTCTCTTGCTGCTTTTCTTTCCTACCATACCCATATGGCCCATATGGGCTACAGTGGCTACAGTACCTTTTTCTGTTCAACTTCAAATGCCGTCCCTCCTTGGTCACCCAATTCCCAGCGCCTGAATATCTCTGTTCTCCATGGAACAATCCGGAAACTTAGCAAAGAAGGGACCTGCAACAGTGAATGAAAGGGGTCCCTATAAGGGAACCTCCGGCGCCTCTGCCACCTTAGGTTGTGTGCTTTCATTGTTTTCTGGTTCAGGGTTGCGCTAACCGAGGGCCTTCGCCCCAGGCCTGCAACCTCAGGCCTAGTGAGCCTAGTGCATGTAACTTCGGAGTCCAAAATTGTTTTGAGCTTTTGCGCCTGGGGGTCGTCAAGCCAGGACGGCGAGTGTGACGAGGCGGGCTCGGGCATGTTCCGTGAGCACGAAAACGGTTGCAGGTGGAGGGCAGGACGGGGGGCAGCTGCAGTAGTCACTTTTGGGCTGAGCACGGCGCTCTCTTCACATCCACAGGCCAAAGCGGACGCTTGCGTTCCATCGGAGTTGCTCAATGTCACCATGGACGGCGGAGAGGAGCCCTTGCACCAACTCTTCCACTCCGAGTCAATACTCCCACCTCTCCCACATCCATCCCCCGGCCGCGTCCCCGACTGGCATCAGGACTTCTGGACGCAGGATATGTGCAAGAAGCTTGTAGGCCGGAAGCGTCACCCTTAGGTAGATCTGACATGATCCGAAGCCGAACTCGACTGAATGAGGAGCAGAGGATTTCAGGGTTCAGGTCAGTTTAGGTTCGCAGCTGGTAAAGTATTGCTACACATATAAGGTTTCTTGACGTAAGGAAAAGCCTTGTTCTCCGGAATGCGAAGCTTTGCTTGGCTCTCTTGGCAGATATGGTGGAATGCTGGGAGCTCGAGGACTGCTGCCACAGGGGGGCAACAGGCAGGGCTTCAGGCTTCCCAAGGTATATATATATATATATTGTGTGTGTGTGAGCCGGTGCATGCCTCTTTCCATCTCTGCCCAGCCTGAACCGGCGTGCAGTGAGAGGCATGCATCTCCGAAGCCTTGCGGCAGGTTACGAGATGGCCTTCGAGGTCTGCCAGAAAACCGTGCCCGATGCCAAGAACCCATGCCAGGAGGCTTGGCAAGGGGTTCTGGCCTAGCTGAGGCTTTGCAAACCCCCTCACTCCCTAGAGCCTTAAGACATCATCGCATCATCATGATATTGACGTGGCCGTGGTGGTTTTGTATTTAGGGTTTCCTGCCAGGGCGACAAGGACGACGAGGACGACGAGGATGACGAGGATGAGAAGGACGGCGGGGGGGGGAGGGGGTGGGGGGAGGGGTGGGGGGAGGGGTGGGGGGGGGGGTGGGGGGGACGGGGTGGGGGGGAGGGGTGGGGGGGAGGGGTGGGGGGGAGGGGTGGGGGGGAGGGGGGGGGGGGGAGTTGGGGGGAGGGGGGTTGGGTGGGGTGTGAGGCTATGTGCATGTGTTTGCAGAGAAGTTCCGTCTATGTGTGTTCGGAAGAGGCGTCGCAGTCGTCGTCGTCATCGTCTTCGTGGCAGCCAGAGTCATGTCCGTAGTCGCTTCTCTGGTACGCTGATCTGTGCAGGAGAAGGGATGCAAGGAGGATATGTGCTCCATGCAAGTCCATGAGCTGAAAGCCTTCCTGAATGAAACTTCCCGGCGGAACCTCACCGACGATGACATGACTTCCATCTGCCTGGAACCTGCCTCAGCTGCAAAAGCGACAGTTGCATGTTCCAAGCAAAGTGAAGCAAAGTGACCGACCCAACTCACTAAGATGGGTCTTGGAGTCGAGACCTGCCCCTCGGCCCACGGATGGGGCTTCGCTTTGTGTTGTGGTGGCTCTGTGGTGGCTCCTCGTGAAGCCTAAAGGCGTAAAGCAGCAGTGCGCGGCAGTTCAGGCTTCAAGAACACCAGCTGCTGCGGCGAGGAGACGATGAACCCCGCCGACTTGCCTAAAACAAAAACAGTGACTCAAACAGTGCATCCTCTGCCCTCCATCTCAGATGCCTGCAAATCATGAGAAGGAACCCCCCCCCCAACCCCCCCCCAACCCCCACCCCTCCACATGTGGACCCAGGTGGCGGAGCATGACATCGACATGTGGAAAATGTGTGAGGGCGGAGGCAGCGCTGAACGCACATGTTTTGACCTTGGCCTGAACGGTGCTGCACCGTCTGTGGAGGCTATAGATACGCCAAGATCTGCCACGAGGCATGCGCTGCATGAGTTCATTGGAGTAGGTGGGTGGTTTGGTACGCATATTTGGTGAATCCGCAGATATCAGACTTGTTAAGCTCTGTTCAACTAAAAGCTTATATCATGGGTCGGACATACAGAACCGATGCCAGCGTTTCTGCTGGTGCATGAGCGAGGAGTAGTGAGCTCGGCTTTCCAGTGCCAGCTCTTCACACAAGAAGCCTTGTGCAGGGACCAGCAGACTGGGACATGTGTGACGAAAAGAAGCTTGAGATGTGCAAGCCCTTGATTGACATGTCCATCGCCTTCGTAAACGGCCGCCGGGCTGCAGTTGCCGGAAGCAAGGATGCCGTGGCTCGGCATGGTCATCCGAGGCACCAACTTGACGAGCCTGGACTCCGATCAAAGCCGATATTACTGCGTAGCTCCCACCTTAGCACCTTAGAGCACGCCCGCCTCAGAAGCAGCATTCCTTGTTCGGGAGAACTGTGTGCCGTGTCGGCTGACATGTTGTGTGCAGCTGAGTTGTTCGACAGCGTGGAAGCATGCAGCCTGTCCGCAGATATGATGCGCCGAGACTTGTCCATGCTTTTTTGCAAGGGTCTTTAGAGTCCCCGCCCGATCAGGGCATTGGCATTGTTAGTGTGGCCCCGTTGAAGCAGACAGTAAGGCCTGTTCTCTGCCGGGTGCTGCGAAAACGCGGGGCGGTATTTCCCGGCGCCCTGGCCCAACCACACTTCAGCACAAGTTGAGCTGACCTGTCACACAGGTGCTCATTTTGGAAGGTTCACTTACACTATCTTGCACTGCAGAGAAAATGGCAAGCAAGTAAGAACCTCACGACGGCGATGCCAGGAAGCATGAGCAGCAGCAGTCGCAGTCGATGGGGTAGTCGTAGTCGTTGCAGTCCTTGTAAGCCGTGTTTGTGTATTCGTAGCAGCTCAGCAGAAGGAGCGCGAGCAGATTTTGGACGAAGACGAAGACCAGAAGCTCCCAAGCTGCCTTGCAGCTCTCACTACCCCTAAGCCACACTAAGGAGAGCATGCACAACCTTTCTGCGGCGCAGTACTGCGAAGCACCAGACTATCTCTACACCGGAGTTTGCCGTGAGGCGCGGGGAGGTTCGCCAGCTTCGGTGCCGACCAAGGGAGTGTCTGCAGCTGTGTGCAGGACCCACGCCTTCCGCCAAAGGATCCCCACGAGGACGTGGCTCTCCCACCTGTTCCACGAAAACAAGGGCTTGTTTTTCGGGGTTCTTCCTGGGCCAGGGGCATATAAGGTTCTGTACTTTGCGGGCCAGGGCATAGAAGAGGAGTTGTGTCACAGTCCCTTTAGAAGGGTTGGCAACATGCTCAAGGCCGGAGAGCAGTTGCTGTCAAGTAGATACCTTGTTGATCGCTCGCATGGCGCCATTCCCCCTTTGTTTCTCGGGCAGCTCGAAGGAGACCTGCGAGGAAAAGCTCAAGGACTGCAACCACTATGTGGCAACTTTGGGCTCCATGGTCAACAAGAGCACCACGGCGGCTGGCATCACGACTGGCACCGCGGCGTTGAAAAGAATGCATGCAAGATTGGGTCTTCCGCATTCATTTTGACGTGTGCCACTTGAGGCAACGACACGGACCAGATGAAGGACTGGTGCTACGTCCAGCCCTCGAGTAGACATAGTAGATCCATGTCGGCCCTTCTCTCGGCAAAGTCATGGCCTGCAAGACATCTAAGTTCGCCTTTACCATCGAGTCCTGCAACTTGGCATTGCAGTCGTCGCGGGGTTTTTGAAATCAAAGACCTTGGGTCTCAAGATGCCCCGATGGGCTCTGATAGCGAGGCCAGGACCTTGAGCTTAGATTGCGTCGCTCCCCAGCCCCCGGCCGTCCAGCAACCGGCACGGAGAAAAAACCCTGCTCGTCGATTTTTCCTCTTTTATGCCCGTAGTACCATGTCTCTGCAAGCAACATTCTGCAAGTCAATGAACACAGGACCCACCGTCAAACGTTGTGTTGCTATGTACATTCGTTGGATCATGTATCATTCTTCTACTGCACCGCTAGGGGACGATGGTTGAGCCCTTTTGCTTCCCCTTTCTTCGTAATCCTTTGAAACGGGGAGGCGGCAGGATGTCTGGTTGAGCTTGTGGAGGCCTGCTTGTCAACCCCAGAAAGCATTTTTCGGGAGCATGCCCAAACTATGTGAAACTGGCAGCATCTCTACAGGCATCTTGTGCCATCCCGTGTTGTCTTAGCTTTCCGCACTTTCCTTTGCTCTGCTGCGTGTTGCCATGCAGTGGTTGCGTCCCGTGGTTGCTTACATGTCGCGTCCTTGTCTCTGGCATGTCTCAACATGCCTCAGGGCAGCCCTGCTCCGACAGCTTGGCGCAGCATCCTAAGGTTCGAAGGCATCTGGGGTTTCAGACTATAGGGCTGCCTTAATGGAGTCCTTTTTATAAGGGGATCCTACTCTTTGGGGGTCGGTCTTAGGGGTCCCCTTCATTTTCGTAAAGTCCCGTCTGAGGGCTCCTGTCAGTCAAACATGGCCCCTAGCTGAGGCTTCGCAGCGGCCGGATGCTGCACAGAAGGTGGAAACCGTGTCCCGGTGTCCTGGATGCATACCTTTTTTGTAGCTCCGGCGACCATGTGCTCCACAACCCGAAGCCCCAGGCCCTAAATCCTAAGCCCCACACAAAATCCTAGAAAGCCCGGGTGCCAGCCATCTCAGATGTACCTGCGGGAGATGGACTTCACTGAAATCTGCCACAGCGCCGGGTACAACTACTCGCAAGGCATGATCTGCTCCCATGCATCTCGTGCCCAATAGTGGCCCAACAAAAAGAAGGGGGGTTTGAGGCTCTTTGACCCAGAACAGGCCACCATTCCAAAACCCAGACCCAAGACTGTGTGCATCATGGCTGCTACTCCACTACAGGATCAGCTAGCAACTGCAGTGCGACGTGGTGTGTGTGTGTGTGCCTTTATGGGTTGAGCCATGAGCAAGTTGCCGGGTAGGGGAGTCCGTATGCCGAGGCAATGGACTCCAAGGATCATGAAGATCACGGTGATGAAGAAGGGAAAGAAGACTCCAAGGAGGATGATGAAAATCACCGTGACGAGGATGATGAGGATCATGAGGACCATCCCCCACATCATGGGGCCCCCTGGCTGCAAAAGCATGCCTGGAAAGGGCTGACGACGGTGGCTGAGATGAAGCTCCGCGCGACAATCCTAGTAGATGCAAGGTGATCCGAGGGTCTCCAAAGCCTGTTATCAGTATGCGGCTGCCGGAAGCCACACGCAGCCCTCAACACATGCGAAAGTCTGCCCCTTAACCCCGTACTACGTGTACGTCGGTGCATGCCAATGCAAAAACCCATGTAAATCGACGCATCTCAAGCGAATGTCTATGTAGTTCGATGCATCCCAAGCAAAGGTGAGTCTAACCGGTTGTGCAAGAATTGCGCCTGCCACTGCCAGTGCTCTTGCCTGCGAACGCGCGGAACCACATGGTCCGTTGTGCCATCCTTGTTGTCGTTGCCGTGCTGCAGTTGTCGTTCTGTGTTGGCCTACGCCGCCCAGGAGCATTGCAACCAGACCACTCTGTGTGCGTCTTTGCAGCAGAAGAGCGTGGGTGTAGCCTCGGGTGCTGAATCTAATGGAGCTAGTCACAAAAACTGATCCAATGCAGCTTCATATGGTTTTGCTTGGTAAAAGTAACTGCCAGTCTGGTCAGGATCCCTTCTTCAACGATCTCAGCGCGTACCTGGCCGCCGGGGCTCGCATGGGACTGGACAATCAGAAGCTGTGCGTTGCGCCGACCTCAGCCTCGGGGTCTAAGAAGTCTCTCGAATGCGGTTTCAATCCCCAAGATGGGGGTTTCCGAGAATCGGGTTGAACCCGTTTTGGAGTAGAGTATTTTGGGGGTCATGTGATTACCTAAATCGTCTCAACCTCTCCGGGCATGCGTTGTTGAGAAATTGAGGCAAGGTAGGGCTTGAAGGGGTTTCGGGGGCTTATTCAAGCAGCAATTCCAACTCTAAACCCTAAACCCTAAACCCTAAACCCTAAACCCTAAGCCCTAAACCCTAAACCCCTCTCCCTACCCAGATGAGCATTGCGGTGGAGGGATGCCTCTTGGAAGCAATGATGGTTCGTCTGGTTTGGGAAGCACCAGCCCACGGCTTTGATCTTGAGTAGGAGCTGCGGTTGAACCCTAAACGCTAACCCTAAACCCTAAACCCTAAGCCCTAAACCCTAAACCCTAAACCCTAAACCCTAAACCCTGAACCCTGAACCCTGAACCCTGAACCCTGAACCCTGAACCCTGAACCCTGAACCCTGAACCCTAAATCAAGTTGTCACGTGTGGTCCCGGTAAGCTTGGTCCAGGCTTCGCCCAGTCCATGTGCTGCGGCAAGACACGGGAGCTGCACGCCCTTGTTCCTCGGCCTTAGGGTTTAGGGCTTAGGGTTTCGGGTTTCGGGTTTAGAGCAAAAAAGGAGGCAAAGAAGAGTCTCTGAACCTGTGAATCCTGAGCCGATGGAGTTGTCTCGTCTTGCGTGACCCCCGCTGTTCGCCCTCATCGGAGCCGCTCCAAGTGTGCCGAGGAGAGCCAGTATTCGCTCGATTTCGGCGAGATATGTGAGAATGCGACGTTCAAGCGCCCCAAAATGTGCGAGGCGGGGATGTGACTGTTCGTTTGAATTCTCCAGATTTGGGTGCCGTGTGCGAGTTGTTCGACTTCCTAGCATGCTGGTCATACTGCTCAGGACGAGAAAGACCATGATGGGCCAATGTGCAATCGCACAGGGGTGATGCAGTGCAACGCTTCCATAGCCAACGCAGTTGCCATGAACGTGATGAGCAATGCATCCAACATGTCCAGCCAAGAGATGGAGGCGAGGTGCATGGCCCGAGCCTGAGAATGGACAGCAACATGCAGAGGACCAAAGCCCCCAAAGCCCCCCCCAAAACCCTCAAAACTTCGGGGGGGGGGGGGGGGGGGGGGGGCAGAAGAAGCTGAGGCTGCTCGGGACGTGGAAGCATGTTGCTGGCCTGAATTTTGTACTGACCATGCAAGCATCATGCAGCCCCCCCTCTCTCGTGGCAGAGGCATCTCCGAGTACAGCTGCTGCCATGAAGCGGAGAAGATCATTCCGGCTGCTAAGCTGGGATGAAGCCTTCGAAGTGAGCTGATGTACCACTAGCAAGGCAGCTGTTGTAGTCATTGTAGTCCATGTTGAGGAGGAGCTGATGAAGGTGGATATCCGCGAGCTCTGTGATATACCGGGTCAGAACTACACGCCGCTGTGCGACGGGGCCGGGGTGTGCTCCGCGCGCACACTGCATTTTTGCATCCCAGATTGGTACCAATAACCGTCCGTAGCATCCACTGTCAAGCCAAAGTGAGAACCGTGTACCTTCACCGTTTTGCAACGTCATCACGCTAGCCGGTGCTACTGGCATGGCCAGTCGGTCACAGGAGGGCGACGATCACGACGACCATGAGGACAACCGACAACTCACTTCGGTTGACTTAAAAACAAGCATCCGTCAAAATGAAGCTGTTCTGGGGCGCTGGCAGGATAGATGCGGTCGCTGTGCTCCCTGACTCACATAGAGACGGTTGCCTGGACACCGTAAGCCTAGACCAGCAGCGCCAGCGAGCAAGGGGCAAGCTGAGCTGTCCAAGAGCTGCAAATCTGCCACAATTCCCTGATGCTAAGAACCCGCCACTGCACGACCTGGAGCACATGCTCAGCATGATGAACGTTTCGAGCGCGTCAATGATGGAGCTGGAGCTCGTTTGTCTCGTGGCCTCCTCAGCCTCCATGGGTGGCAGATATCCTGCACTCGGCTCTTCAACCCCCCCCCCCCCGAGTCCTGTTACGGAACTTGCGCAAGCCCGCTGGGGCGTTCCTGCACTGCCTGATGCAAAGCCCCCTGAGCCCTAAGCCCTAAACTCCAGACTCACCTTAGCTTCAGAGCTGCGCAGCTGAGATGAGCGTCAACGTGGACTCGTGCACCTCGGATTGTTGGGGGCCGTTGCGCATCTCTGCATTCTGTCCAGTTTCATGTCTTCGCCGACAGCCCAAGATGTGAGCAGCATGTCCGAGGAGAGTATTCACCAAAAGCTAGGTAACTACTCTGAAGTGTTGATAAAGGCATCAGGAGCGCAGCCAGACAATACATCTGCTGTTTCCAGGCTTTGCAAAGACCCACTGCTGCGAGAAGCGTCCAAGCTTACTGTCCCTGGCCACTCGACCTGGACATGGCTTTGGGTTCACTTAGTGGTGTTTAGGGTTTCGGGTTTAGGGTTCAGGGTTTAGGGTTTAGGAGGCCATGTGCCATAGGCTCAAGTCGATTGTTCAACCCAGCTTTACAAAGGAGCACGTGGGCACCGGGCGAGTTTTTTGTGACATAAACGCTGGCTTGCGACAGACCACCCGGGACGGCACCATGGCCGACTTCGACGGAATCTGCAAAAGCGCGGGCTACTGGCGACCGTCTGTTTGCTCGGCCTGGTCCCCAGACTCGGATCAGGCAGTGCAGAAAGGAGATTGTGCGTGACGCTGCACCTTGCTTCTGCACTCCATTTGATCTTCTTTCGTCGCTGTCTTTGTCTGTCATTGCGAGGGACCACGGTTGCAGGCAGATGGATACCTAGGGTGAACCTGCCACGTGCCACAAGCATCCCATCGGACGCGCTCAGAGCTGAGTGCTAGGTACTCTGGCCCGATGACAAGGACAAGGATGACGGAGACAAGGATGACAAGGATGACAAGGATGACAAGGACAGGACGCCGCAAATCTGCGGGCCTCGTGTTTGGCAGGTTCCATGCATGCCGGCAACAGGGTCAGAAATGTCCAACAATGCATGAGGTTCCAGCTGCTCAGCTGCTGGGTGCATGCCCTAAGTGCAAAAGGTCCCGTCAGTGGTAAGTACAGCATGTCTACCTCAATCTATGATCGAGCGTCTAGTGGCAGAATTCATGTTTTCGGTAACCTTTGATCGCAGGTGAAGTACTAGTCCCAGCTTAGTACCGGAAGCGATGTTTCCGTGAGCCGGCTGACTTCTCATTGATTTGTAATCTTAGTTGGAATCGCAGTTTAATTGAGTACAAGCATCCTGAAATCGACATTTCCGGGGGTATGAGTCATCAAACGGCAGACCTTTGCAGCACTGCCTTGCGAGACGTGCAACTTGTCAGGTTTTCGCACCGGGGGGTCCATTTGGGGATTCGCTGTGTCTGCCGCGCGGTGGGTCGATAGCCGCGGTCGGGGAGGAGGGATCCCCCTTCGCCTCCCCTTCGCCGCAACCCCAGACCTCAAAGTGGCCCAAGGAGCAGTGCAACCACACGCTTGTCGAGGCAGGGTCAGGGCAACCGGGGATGCTCGGAAAGGTTTTCCGCAAAGTCGTGGGGAGGAGTTAGGAGAGACCAGCGAAAGGCACATCATGACCGGTGAGGGATTGCATGCGCTCATGTACAGCCTGGGGGGTGGATTCGGAGTTTTCTCTCTCGAGTTGGAAGAGGTGTATCGGGTTTTCTGGCCCCATGGAGCCCGAACTTAGGCCTGCAACGGCCTCATCTACGAGCTGAACTATTCTTACCAGCGCATGACGCTCGGCCGCTGCCCGCGATATGGCTTTGAGACGCACGCTGAAGCACGCGCGCGGCAGCAAGAGTGCTTTTGTGCCTGCTATGCCAAGTCCGCAGCCGTCCTTGCACCGTGGACAGTTCAGGAATCATACATCTCCGAGCGATTCCGATGCTCACATGATTTGCATTGCTGCTTGCCCGGTGTTAGCCGTGTTTTGCTTGCGGGCAAGTGCTTGGCAATGTCATCGACACTTTGGGTTTAGTGAAGCTGCAAGCTCCCCTGAGCAAGCGACTTTGCCCCTGACTCAGTTGGGACAAGAAATTGAGATGTGAAGCTTGGTTGCAGAAGAGGCTTGATCGAAGGTCAGGGCTGGCATTCGCTTCTTTGTTTGGTGCTGTGTGTTCTGGCGCTGATGCAGCACCGTTGTTTTTTGAGCTTTGCGTGCTGCATGTCGTGGACAATGTAGAGGACACGGATGCCTGTTCTTGATGGAGCTTCAGTGATAAGGCTTCAACAACTACGGCTGCTGCCATGACGCAAGGAAGTACATACCGGCTCCCCAGTTGCATTGGATGGTGAGAGGCACTGTAACCTTAAAAAACCCTTCGGGCGAAGATTGGCACGATGAGCACAGGTAGTCCGCAGTGTTTTTGCTTGTCCAAGGTGCGTAGCGGCCCGGCGTAGCATCAACTCCTGCGTTTTTGTGTTTTTGCATTGCTCGCGTAACCTCAGGAGGCGCTGCTCGATTTGGACATTGAGGTCAGCTGCAGTCAAGTTGGCATGAATCAGACGGCTTACTGCCCCCGGGACGAGGACCTGTAAGTGCAGTAGTCAAACCAAGAAACAGACGAATTGCTTTATAAGTACATGGCATGGGACACAAGACAATACTTCTCTTTTCTCTTGCCTGCAGGAGGACGGGGAGGACGACAGAGAGTCACGCTGCGACAGACCCGCCTACGACACCTGTGGCGACGCAGCGCAAGAGCTCGCCGACATCGTCAACCGCAGTGGTCTGATCGTTCGTAAGCCCCCACACAAGCCGAACATGACGAACACGACCCATTCGGACCACACCAGCACCGACCATACCGACATGCCCATGCCCGAGATTGACATGATGGTACTGAAGAACATGTCTGTGGACGAGTTGGGCCAGATATGCCTGGCCCGGGCCCCAGAGCTTCTCCGGCATGCTGTTACAAGGAGCTTTGTAGCAGCTTGGAAGTCTTACCTTTTTCGGCCGTAGCTCCAGAGCAGACTCTTGCTGGGTGTCTTTTCTCAGATGGGCATCGGCATCGAGACGTGCCGCCCACCTGCACTCGATGCAAGAAAACAGTTGAGTGTTTGCGCAGTGCGGGCTTGTAGAGGGAGCTCCGTTGCTAGACCGCCTGGGAGTCGTTGAGCTATCATGCCCGGTGTGCCAGCCGGACTTTACTGAAAGCAGCTGAGTATCTAGTGATGAGATGCGCGGCAGTAATGCCTGAAGTGCCCTGCCGGCCACTCGCGATGTCATGAGGCCTTCTGAACACAACTTGCTGTGAAGACGCGATGGAAGTCCTTCCAGCTCATGTGCTGCAATTAGCAAGAGGGATGGAGGTTAGATCTAGCAGTTCCAGAAAAAAACTCCATTGCAAGTCCAGCTTGCCTAGTCCATTGTAAGAAGGAGTCTTGTCAGACGCCATGCCACGAATTCTGGAAGAGTTTCCCCGGGATGCATGCTAAGGCGGCTCTGATGACAGGTGAGGACTTCTTGCCGATTGTCTGTGACCGTGCTGGCTACAAATACGCGCCCATCTGTCGACAGGAGGGGATGCAGGGTGTAGCCGTGTCTATTTTCACCCCTTATGGCTGAACTTTTGAGAATATCCTTGAGGACCTGTGCTAAAAAGCCCAAAAGGAACCCGAAACCCCAAAACCCGAAGCCTAAAAGAGGGGGAAAATGAGGGTCCAGCCCTTCCAGGAGCCCATGCACTGCGACCACATGATGCTGGAAGAATGCCGGGGCATCGTGTCCCGCATGAAGGAAAACCTTCCATTCCTCAACTCCTTCCCGGATGACTTCTGCAGAGTGCCTTGGACCCAACTGGGACCCCGAGGTTAGGGGCTTGAGGGTTTTAGGGGTTGGGGGGGGGCGGGGGCCTGGGAAGGTTTAAACGTCCGAGTCTGTTCTTTGCACCTCCTCGCCCTTCTTGAGACCTCCTATCTGCCACCCGAGCAACAGAGAACAAACCCCGCCCGTTCCTGCTCAGTTGGGCGACGACGTCACCCAGTGTGCCACGGCTTCAAGTTCTGGACAGAACACACCATCTTGAGATATCAGGATGCCCTTCAGATGCTATTTGCGAAGGTTTTTTCTGTAGTACCCTGAGTAGCATATGACCGGAGATGGGGAAGTGATTTGGATGCGGAGGTGTTCGAAGAGCAGGATGCTGTGCAACCCGAGAGGCCGACGAACTCATACCAGCACCGTGGCTTTCATTCCGCTACTTCCAGAAGCCATGAGCTTCCAGAGGACACAGTCTTATGCAGTACAGAATATTACATCGTCATATCATATCATATCATACCATATCATATCATTTCATTTCACTTCAGAGAACGGGGAATGCCTTTAGTATAAGCAATATCGTATAGCATCGTTAGCATAATTGTATAATCTACTGCGCTGTGCAGTGGCGTTTGCTGTAAGGTGGAAGTTTTCACGGCGATGCCCACGTGTGCCGCGAGAGGATATGTTTTTGTTTGCGATGATCCTATGCTGCAAGTATGTTTCTTGAGCGGCAGAGCTTGATACATGGACAAAAAGGATGTACCATCTTCTCCAGGCTTGTTCTGCTAGCACCATTGAGAAGCTGTTTTGCCGGACGTGATGTCGGTGTGTTTATTAGTCTCTTTGTCCAAGGACGGTCAACGTGAGGAGGACGGTTGGGCCATGTTTTTGAGTCTTTGAGGGGCGAAACCCCTAAATCCCTAAACCCAAAGCCTAAACGCTGGTAGGCTGCAAGTGTGTTTTCCGGAAGCCTGGCACAGATCCGGGTACGGCCTCGCGATGCCCAATGTGTTGTGCTACACCAGTGTCCCAGTAATTATGCTACATGGCCATGATGATGGACATACGACGAAACCGACCCCCTCCCCTAAGAACAGAAAGATAAAATGACACATACTACAGCAAGCCAAAATCTAGAGCAACCCCGCTCATCAAAAATGAGCTTCTTGGAGGATGGCTGCGACAGAACCGAGAAGTTCCACTGCGACATGCAGCGAATGAACATGGTCATGAATCTGTCAAATCTCACCAGCTCTGATGCTGCTTACCTGCAGGTGGGCAACCTCCCAAAAATCAGACCCTGATTTGAAGGTCGAAGTGTGAAAGAGTGGATGCGCACCGCAACAAGTTGATTCCCGGCTTGCTAAGGGATCCATGTCGGACGAGTTTTGGGTGAAGTCATGCGAGGCCACCGCACGTGCCTGCCCATTATCTTGTCAAATGTCCACTCCCACCATCATGCTAAGCATGGGCAGAACCAGCAGCCATGTCCGCAGACTGTCAATGAGATTCCAGCAAGTCACTCAGCACGCCATACGTTTTGCTTCTCACCACTGCTCAATCCCTTGCCGATCGAAAGCTGGCGACCTCGTGCCCAGCCACGGCCAAGATGTCTTTAAAAGCCACAGCTGCGGCCTGGGATGCACGACTGAGAGCCAGGACACCACGCCGCCAGGCTTCTGTGACACGTGCAGCTCGGGTGCTGCATAAGACGACAGGTGCCTGCAAGCCCTGTAGGCTGGATGTGAAGGGGGTTCCTCTTCCTGCCTTGCAGGGGCCGCCCTGTCCTTGCCGTCTTCGCCCAAGAAGCGTTCGCAGCTCTGGTGGCGTAAATCGAACATTTCATGGCCAAAACACTGGAGTGGGAAGACACAGGCGGGCTGCTCCTGGACATCACCGTCTGGCTCCCTACGAGCTGGTCCTACTGGACATCAAGCAACCTGCTTTCCGTGCTTAACTTGCCCGAGCTCCCGAGCTCCAGAGCTCTTGCAGGAAGGTGGACCGCCTGCGCTACACCCTGGAGCCCGGAAGGCGCCGGTATCGAGGACTGTGCACTGGGGTTTCGACGTCACGAGACGGCGCGAAGGAGGAGGAACCCTGGCAAGGCTGGTGCTGTGGCAAGGCCTGGGTTGTCTTAACTTTTCCCAAGATCCGCGTAGAAGTGGCGCCTCGGCCACGTGTTTGGCCTGGCGCGATATGATGCCAGCGTGACACAAAGCATGGTTGCGACCTGGCCGATGTACTTGGTCAAGACGACCCACGAAGGCTTGCTGCTCGGAACTCCGCGCGAAAGTTAAGCTCCAACTGCATCTAGTTGACTAGGAAGCGCCCGGCTACAGCCATGTCCATGTTGCGCAAGGCGGTGTCAGAACCTTGCCGAAAAAGACCGAATATGAAGCAGGAACCAAATGGAAGGACAAAAAAGATGCCTGGAAGGCTTTGCAATGCCATTGCAGCCCGACGCTCCCTTCCTGTTTCTTTGTGATGCTGTGGGCAGGTGTCGAAGCAGTTCTCAATGTGCAGCTGGGCAGCAAGACGACCTGTACATACCTGTACATGGCTCTTCCAAGTCTGAGCACTGCTCCTCACGTTTTGCTTAAAGCATCTGGGAGGTTTCCCAGTGGGTGCTCAAGGATGCCCTCGTATTCCTGCGCCGAGGCTACGAGAGGGCCAGCTGCTGTGGCGAGTATGAGATGGAGCCTTCGCAAGCAACATCATTGTGATACGGAAGGTGGTGCTTGATTTGCCAAGCATTCCGACTGCATCTTGGTTCCCGCAGAGGCTGAGCTCCAACAGATGGATGGGATCTGTGAGGCCCTTTACATGCCCCTGTCCTGCATGAAGGACAGAGAATCCGACAAGGGACAGGAGACAGGTCAGTCAGGTATGTAGCTGGCAGAGGTTGATGCCCCAAAAGGCCTCTATGGCCTCTGCCCCTCAACCCCAGCAAGATGCGCATGTTGTAGCGAGTCAAGAAGTAGCGACAGGACCATGATGACGGCCATGAGCAGGAGTGGCTTGGGACCTGGGGGTGCCCTGAATTCCGCCTGGACAGAGTTTGCCTCTGGGTACCACCATTGTCGAATATTGCTCCCACATTCAATTATAGTGCCGCGCCTCGATCCTGAGAGTACTAAGCCCGCCAGGTGAGGGGTTTTGAGTTTGAGGCCCACCTCCCCCCCTCCCCCTTTTGAGAAGCTTCTTGCCCTGCCAGTGCGAGCCATACGATCTCGGAGCGTGCGCTCTCCAGCTGATGGCTTCGGGTTTGGATACCTCCAGCGTCAGCAGCTTGTCATGAAGGTCCTGTTGAGTTGCGTTCGTGTCAATTAGCCCTGTGGACTTTTTCGGTTCCGACTTGGCCCCTCTCCAAGATTCGGGGGTCCATGCTGAGGTGACCTGAGCGATTTGACACCAGAGGTTTGCAAGGCGCGCGCTTTGACAGACTAAGCCCACCGTCAACCTACTTGGTCCGAGTCGCTTGCGAGGCCTTCTCTGGCTTCTTCATGTGTGCCTTGGACACCAAGCGCGGCTTCTTGTTCGCTCTTGTTGACTTCTGCTTTTGATGCAGAAGGACTTTAGCCGCTAGCCCAGAGATGCAGGAACCCCACACTCAAAGCACACTCAGAGATGCACACAACGTTTTCTTCAAAGCTGCTCTGATGCACGAACTTGTGCCTTGGCCAGAAACGGCCAATCAACTTTGGACCCAAAATGGTCGAGGGCCATGGGAATCTGCAGATGTGCGTGCTGTGGGCAACGTGCAAGCGAGGGAAGGGTGCGCACAGAGTCCATTTTTTAAAGCCGCTTCTTCACCATGTTAGGCTTAGAAATGCTTAGCCACTTCCTGGTCTTCCAACTCTCAGGCGTCAAGGATCGCCACTGCTGTGGCCAGTATGGATGGCCAGTTCGTGGCGAACAGGCCGCTGGGGCTCTGCACCCCAACTTTGAGTTTTAACATGTTTCAACGCGGGTGCTTACTGAGGCTGACATGATGACTGACATCCAGAGCATCTGTATGGGATTTGGCCACGAGCTGCCGCAGTGTGAACAGGCCCGCAATGCTGCAGACTGCTCCGGCCGATTGCTTGCCCTTAAGGCCACATACGCCTCCTCTGAAATCTCCCTTGTCTAGGGATAACAAGAGTAGGGGTAGCAGCATGGTTCTGACACGGCCGTAAGTTTTGGTGGAACGCGCCTGATCAGGTCTGCGATTGCCTCTTGGACATTGCCAGCAAACCTTCGGGGGTTCTCTCTCAAGTTCTCAGCCTGTACTGCGCAATTCATTGCCTCCATTTGCAGAGTCTGCTGCCCAAGCGATGGCCTGCTCTGAGGTGAGAAGGGCAAGCTGGGCAACAAGATCTGTGACTGGGAGTGCAACACCATGGCGAATCCCGGCTCAAGCTGGGGGCGTGCCCAGAGTCGGGACGTGGCTGTATGACGTCATGTAATGTGGCCTTGCAGGGGGACCCTCAGTGGGAGCATTCAAGGCCCATATATGGTGCAGCGTTGCTGCCCCCCCCCCCCCCCCCCCCCCCCCCCCCCCCCCCCCCCCCCCCCCCCCCCCCATGGCCCTCCTGTGGGATGGTGTTGTTGGGGTTTGGGTTGAGGGTTAGGGTTTAGGGTTTAGGGTTTAGGGTTTAGGGTTTAGGGTTTAGGGTTTAGGGTCTCGGGTCTAGGGTCTAGGGTTTAGGGTTTAGGGTTTAGGGTTTAGGACTGGGGTTTAGGGTTTAGGGTTTAGGGTTTAGGGTTTAGGGCTTAGGGTTTAGGGTTTAGGGTTTAGCCCCCCTGTGGTTTGGGCCCCCCCTGTGGGGTGGTGTGGTTGGGGTTTGGGTTGAGGGTTTAGGGTTTAGGGTTTAGGGTTTAAGGGTTTAGGGTTTAAGGGTTAAGGGTTAAGGGTTAAGGGTTAAGGGTTTAGGGTTTAGGGGGTGGGGCGGGGGGGTGGGGGGGGGGGGATACCAGGGGGGGGGGGTGGGGGGGGGGTACCGACACGGGACACGGAACCATATGGGGTGTTTTTTTTCGAATCCCCTCAGAGGACCCCCTCAACATAGGGTACCCCTGTTTTTTCGGAAGCCCCCCATATATGAGCCAAGAGAGAATTCTGAGGTGTGGCTATGATGACGGTGACTGCGGGGGATCCGGAGGCTCCGGAGGCGATGGTGGCGATGACCACGACGAAGCAGCCTGATTTCACCACACGGGGGGGGGGGCTATAATGAGTGCTTCTGACTAGCTTCACCAGGGTTTTTCTGGGAAAGTGTGGGGGGTGCGGCTTCTGCTGGACCTTGAGCTGATCTCAGGACCGACCCAAGGCTCGCCCGGACAGCGGTGCTCTCATTTGGGGTTCTCTGAATTATCGTCCCGTGTCTTTGGGTTGCGCCAGTCTCTGGTCCCCTCTTCGCGACAGGAGTTCGTTTCCATCTACTGTGGGGACTCTTGCAGTGCCCTGGGAGTGCATTTAGACCAGGAAAGCCCGAATCAAGTTCGCTCAGCCCCTGTGGCTTAGGGGTGGAAGCCTGGCCCATGATGACCACTTGCCATGCCGGCCTCCATGCCGGGGCCTAAGCACTCGATGCTTTGGGTGAAGGCCACGTGTGATCGTACGGGCTCAGCTGCAGGACTGCGCGCAGTTTGCGATGAGCTTCGGAGCCTTTGCCTTCTCTACGGAGATGAATGGTCCCCATTGCCCAGGCAGGGCACACCCAGGGCACACCGTGGCCCACCCTGCGGTTGGGGCTTTCCCTGCTTTGGGAGTCTGGGGGCATACTGTAAGCCCTGGCGATCGCGCCACCCCACTGCGAGCCGAGCATTTGGTGGTGCTGGCAGCATGGAACAGTCAGAACGGCCGTGGGCAACAAGCGGTTGAAGAAGCAGCTCAGCACGCGGAGTAGCAACAGTACTCAGCAGCAGGCATGCAGTGGTGTGCACGGCTCTTACTTTGATCTGTTGGGAGAGGTGTAGACATCCAAGTGTCATCCGTGTGAGGCGAAAGCCAGTGCAGCATCTACACGGACTGCTGCCTACTCCCTCGCTAGACTAGACACCCCTGGCAGCTCATGCTTCGATTTGGGATGTATCCGCTTTGTAGGGGGTGAGGGTACGATGAGGAGTTTGGGACAGGGCGACAAGCGTTTTCTGCGCGTCAAGCTCTTTGCTGGATTGCGACAGTTGGTGCGACGGGGGTGTGGTTTGGTGAGCATCCTGTTCGCTTATGCTTTCGACCGAGGGGCTTCATTCAGATGGTGCAGGTTCTAGACAGGAAGATCCGGGAACCTCCTCGTGGATGTGTTCATCCATGTTCATCCCTGAATTGAATAATCACAACCCTGCACCCGCCATTGCCATCGTGCGTAGGGTTTCCTGAAAGCTCTCGAGGACGATGATGCCTTTTTCAATGCCAACCGCACGGAGTGTGGACGGTATGCCCTGGCGCCGCTTGCCGTGAATTCGGACTTTGCGCACTGGCCCCATGACAGCCTTGAGTGGTAACACATCGGCATCGATCGACGGCGCTCTCTGTTTGCTTCTTTGCATCCCAAAGTTCGCCCGATGCTCCGAGGAACCAGAGTTGCACGCGCTACACAGAGCAAGGTGATCCTCGAGGGGGCTTAGATGGGCTTCGGATTTGCTTCTTTGTGCCAGTACCAACAGTTTACATCCACTGCACCACCCTTCGCACTGGTTTCGAAAAATCGGCCAAGCCCTCTCCGGAGTGTCAAGGGACGTCGTCATATGTCAGTGTGCGGGTAGGGATATGCCATATGCTTCCTAGGAACCTCACTGTTTACGGAGTGGAGTTGATAAACTGCTCATACGCATAGTACTATATTGGACTCTCACAGGGAGGTGCAGTCGGATCCCGCCGGCGCAGCCTCTACGGACTGCGAACTTGTCGGCTATGGGCGTTTGAGGCTCCATACTGCAAGGCCCGTGTAGCAACCTGATACCAGGTAGTCTGAATGACCTGTCAGTCTGATCCACAAAGAGCTACGCCTCCAGGTACCTTCTACATCAAGTTCAGCCTGTTGCCCATGATGCTGCCAGCTGTTGCGGAAGCCTCAGTGCAAGAGGATGCATGAGCTCAGAAGCCATGCAACTCAAGCACGACAGTACCTTCCGCAATCTACTCTACGAATGCTTGTATATGGCAGATCAAAGCATCATCCTCAGGCTGGCAAAGTGGATCGCGCAGATCCTGAAGACGTCGAAGTCTGGAGCGGCCTGGATGGACTCGGCTATGTCTTGAAGCTACTACTCTAGAGCTGGCGAGAAGCAGTGAGCTCAGGAAGATACACGGGTGTATATTCCGAGTTGACAAGCGCCTTGGATGCACAAATCTCGGTTCTTCCCAGTTTTGCAGTTGCTGTGCGGCATTCCGTGGTCCTTCGAGGGAGGCTGTCAAATTGTGGCGACGGATCAACGCCAGGCCCCTTTGCCCTCGCTGCCTCCACCTCGTGCTTCTGCGACGCCTGCCCACATGATGCCGGAGCCACCTTCCGTTACCTGATGCCCCGGGCCCAGTTTTGGAGCAGGCCTGCGCAGGCATGCGTCACGCAATTTCGTGCCGGTGGGATCTTCTGCACCTCGCGGTTCTCCCAATCGACAGTCCCCGCCCGGGTTCAAGCCGAGGTCTCCAGGGGTCGGCTTGTTCATCGCACCTTGGCAGACGCATGGGGGCTTACCTTTTTGGGACTCCTATATTTTTATTCTGAAAGCCTTATGCTCCGGGTACCCCAGGACAGCCCCAGAGTTAAGTGGATTCCCCATGTGAGGGTGCTGCTCTTTTGGGTTTAGGGAGCTCAGCGATGTTCAGGGCTTATAGATCCTGCTCCCTTGACCCCGCATGCCCTTCGCCGAGAAAACCGACTTGGAGGTTCAGTTTACTTATTTTCAGGGGCTGCGCCCATGGGCGGGCAGCGCAGGCAGAAGCTCGAGGAGAGTTCTTTTGCAAACTGGGAATGGGGCGCGCGCGCGCGCGGTCCCGGAGCCCCAATCGCACATCAGGAGCATCAGCGGCCCCAGTCCGGGATGCCGGGCGCGCATCATCGGCCTTGGATGACACGGCGGCCCCCACGTCCCTCTGTCGCCAAACCCGTGCGTTCCGACTGTGAAAGCAGGGGCGGGGGTGAGGGGGGGGCGGTGGGGGGGGGGGGGGGGGGGGGGGTTGGGCAGTGGGGGGGGGAGCGGTGCAGCGCCCTCAAAACACTGGCGCCCTTCTTTAATGCATGACTTCTGAAACACTGTATGATGGGATGAGAGGGGGGTGCAGATGAGGCGGCATGAGGGTGGTGACGCTGCCATAAACGGTGGGAGTAAGGCGATGACCGGATGACCGAGAATGGGTCTTCACTGACGCCTCCCCCGCTCCAGCGGGGGTCGGCGCATAACCCCAGTTACAAATGTACTTCTGAGCCCATACGTCCTCTAAGTAGGTGATAAGTAGACTTGTAGAGGTTATGAGTACGCATGAACCTCCAAGTACTTCCCATCTCCCCCCCACCTGTTGCTTCGACAAGGACACGTCGGATGACTTCCCGGCCAAAGACCAGGTGCCACTGACGGTTCTGGGTTGTTGATCCAGGTGCTCAAGAGGTTTGGGGATCAAAGGGATCAAGGCCCTTTGTTTCTTTTTTGCCAACTTGTTGCCAGCTTGAACTCTACGAGCCCTCGGCAGAACCGTCCGCTTAGTCTGCGTCTGCTTCAGGTTCTGGGACAAGAGGTGCCGGGCCAAGTCAGTGTGCAAGTGAAGGTTCACTTGCCGAACGCGCAGCATGGAGAATCGCACCCCAAAAGCCTGAAGCCTAGGATCCTAGAACCTCAGACCTCGACTTTGAATCCCAAAGCAGAAGCCCTAAGCCCATAGACCTTGTCCAACATCCTGACCAGGCGATGAGCACGTTTTGCATGGCCTCAGCAGCTTTAGGCTGCTAGGCAGAGACACACAGAGAGCAGGATTGAATCCATTGAGTCGCTGGAGGTTTGGTACGAGCTCTGTTTAGAGTTCTCTCTGTTCTTTTAGTCTTTTATTCGTTGGGTTCTTGAATATACCAGCTCTCATGCGGCCACCACGTACCACTCACAGTAGCTTCGCCTTGACAACGGAGCGGTATCCGTGTCTCCTTTGCCGCTATCAGAATTGCTGTGCTGAGGCTGTCTGGTGCAAAACAATGAGACCTGCAGACCTTTTGCAGAGAAGCTTGTGGTTGAGGTGAGGAGGGTTCGGTGCGTGGTACCGCAATGTACTGCACCTGCCGGCTTCGCTGTCAAGTCGTCCTGTGCCCCATGGCAACGTCAGGTGAAGCCAGATGGTACTGCGGACATGAGCTCACCGTTCGCATCCATGGCTCTCATCGGCATGATTGCGACTCTCAGCAGACACAGAGAACTTGCACTGTGTCCGTGGCATGTGTAGAGCATCGAATTAACAACATACTGCTCTCTGTCACTCACTCTCTCTCTCTCTCTCTCTCACTCGAATGGAGCTCAGTGTTTTTGATAGAGGAGAACTGAAACTGCGCACCATGGATGCCAGGGCCCAAAGGAATCAGAAGAAACGCGCCATGAAGGGGCAGGCTGACAAGCTGAAACCCAACGTCAGCTGCCAACAAAGCGCATCCTCCACCTGAGAACCCAGCGGAGTTGGGCCAGGAAGTAGTGGTTCCACAAGACAGGGGGCAGGGACCTTCTTCATTGCACGACGAATGTTTCAAGATTGCGGCAACCGTCGCATTGTTGAGCTGGTACGTTTCCATTCCCTGGGCCCCGCGGGTGTCTTCGTTCTGGTGGGTGCTCCAGGGCCCTCTGCTGCATAGGTAGTGCATGTACAGCACACACATATGGCACCATGTTTCCAGCATCTGAGGTCGTCCACCGGCATGTGTGATTCCATGGAGTTTCCAGTGGCTTCGGCAGGAAAGCAGACAAGGTATTCACAGCACCCGCCAGTTGAGTTACTGAGGACAATGGCCCTCCGAAGATCACCTGCGGCGGCGACGACAAGCCACCCTGCCAGACCCTGAGCGACTCACGTTTTTTCGAGGCGAACACAATATGTAAGACCCTCAACGTAGCCCAAGCCCTGAACCCACGGCTCTAACGAGGAATCTCGCCAGTGAAAGCACGTGCGGATGTTTGCGAAAAAACGCAGGCCACGACTGGCTCCCATACTGCCCATCGACGGACACTTCGACGGGCGTTGCACAATGCGCAGGCGGTTGGGTCCGATTTCGTTTGTTGTGTTTTTTTTCTGGGGTTCAGTATTTGGGGTGTAGGGCCGTAGGGGGTTTAGGGTGTGCACGCGTCCCTGTGCACGAGTCCCCGTGAGCGAAAGTAGCGCTTCACCGGATGTCAGAGCACTCTGCTGCACACCTGCTGCAGGCCAGTGTGGACCGGAAGAGTGCCTCGGCTTGTGATTGTCTGGGCTGTCGGCACGAAGCGCTGAACGGAATCCGAGGGTGCTGTGCTTCGAGGGTTCCCAGGACGTCTTCGGCAATCCGATGATGGAGCCTTGGGGTTCGGCAGTTTTTGGGGGCAAGGGGTTCAGGGTCTTGAGGCGATGAGACTGCCTGTCTCTGGCTTCTCGTTTTTTTGGATTTGTTGCTTCAGGTTGACAGGATGGTTCTGGGGAAGAGCGGGTCTTCGCCCGTGCTGCGTTCTGGGGGGGGGGCCCTGACAAGCCCTTTAGGCATCTTAGGACAGGTTCTTTGTCTCCAAACAGCAGCAGATCGCCTCCCAAAACTTCAAGTGCAGAGAATCAGGACCTCTAAACTTCAAGCCCCACACCCTGAGCATCTCACCTTTCCGAAACGTTGAAGCCACAACGCCGAACACTCTCCTCACACCCTGACTGAAACTCTAAACCCGAAACCCTAATACCCCGAACTTTTAAGCCCTAAATTGGCCTAAACCCTAAACCTATAAACCCTAAAGCCCTAAACCCTAAACCCTAAACAGCCCTACAGTTCCTAAAGCTTGCGCATCTCAGGGACAATTTATGCGGAAATGCCACGACAACAGCAATGGCCAGGGTTGCCCTAGCAAGGAGCCGAGGGCTTTGCCTCGAAGCCTTCACATCTGGGGGGGGGTTTAGGGTTTAGGGTTTAGGGTTTCGGGTTTCTCGTTTTGGGAGTCCCTCTTCTTTGGAGTCTACTGCTTCGGAGTGTAGAGTCTCGGGAATTGGTTTAGGCTTGATAAGTTTACGGTTTTGGGGCTTGGGCTTCTTGGTTCCGGGGGTGTAGTGCCGACTGGACAGGCCGCCCTGGTTTGAGATGCAGGGTGGCTACTCAGCAGCGCATTGACTCTGTAAAGTCTGAGCGCCCGAGTGCGGGGTCAAGCCAGGACGGCGGCTCTGGTGGTCAGTGTGACGAGGTGGGCCAGTGCGTGTTTGCTGAAGCAGACAAGAGGTAGCAGGCGGAGGGCTGGACGGGAGCAGGTGCAGTAGCCACTTGTAGCCTGAGCGCGCTCACACCCGCAGGCCAAAGCGGAGGCTTGCATTCCGTCGGAGTTGTGGGACCTCAGCCCGGATGTGGGAGCCGAGCCTTGGCAACTCTGCATTCCGAGTTCAGACTCCCAAATCAGTTCCCCAGGCGTCCCCGTAACTGCCGCAACTCAGGACTTCTGGACGGAAGATATGTGCCAGAAGGCTCTAGGCAGGGGGGCATTGTGCTGAACAGCTTCAGCTTCTTGCGTGCCAAGGCACTACCGTATGACAGGGCCATCTCGGATTCGATTCGGCTCTCTAGGTCCAGCAAACAATGAAGTAGCCAAGGAGCCCTGAAGGGCTCGTGAGCCATGGCTATGGGGTCTGAGGACCTGGAGTCCAAAGCCGGGAACTATGGTTCAGTAGACGAGACGAGCGCGCCGCAACGGGACACTGCTGAAAAGACCCCCGTGTCCATCTTGCTGCAAGCAGTCGTCTACGCTCTGGCCATTCTCCTGCTGGGCCTCATCTTCGTGATTCCCTCCCCGCTGATTGATCCCAAAGGAGAGGGACACCACGCAGCGTACATTAAGCAGGGCCGGCAGATGGTGATGAGAAATATCATTTATGGAACGTTGTCAGCCGGCTGCTTAGCGTATGTGATGCACCTTCTGCGGCAGCCCCTGATACTGGGCTACTTGCTGGGTGGTGTGCTTGTTGGCCCTGTTGGATTGCGATTGGTGATTGACGAGCAAGAAATTGCGACCATGAGTGAGCTCGGCTTGATCTTTCTGCTCTTCATGATCGGCTTGGAGCTGAACGTGAAGGAACTCGCGCGTCTCGGAAGCAAGATCTTCTTCTCGGGCCTGATGCAGTTCCCGATCTGCGTGGTCCTGCATTTGCTGGCATTTAGTGCGCTGGCACATCTCGGCTTTCCCATCAGTCAGTCTCGCCTTCAGATGCTCTACTTCGCCGTCTGCTGCGGTATGTCCTCCACCATGATCGTCGTAAAGAAGCTCCAAGATGCAAATGAGACCAAGATGGAAGCTGGACAGATTTCCATCGGAATCCTCATCTTCCAAGACATGTGGGCAATCGTGGTCCTAGCACTGCAGCCGAATATCAATCAACCCCGACTTATGGGCATTGCCCGAACCTTCGCAGTCATGCTTGCGCTGGTCTGCGTGACCTTTCTCTATGCCAAGTACGTGCTGCATCCACTCATGAGAGGCGTGGCAGGATCGTCTGAGATGAATATGATCCTCTTTGTGTGCCTGGAGCTCAGACTTGGGGGGGGGGGGGGGGGGCGGAGAGTCTTCGGTTCATAGAAGTCCATGTCTGTCTCGACTTGCCGGGCAAAGCACGGGCTGCAGCGATGCTTCACAGGCTGGTGCTTCTTCGTCTGCGCTGCCGCCATGCTGCCCTTCGTCAATGTCTCCATCGAGCTGGCAGCCCTGGTAGCAGGGGCTTCCCTGGCAACTTTCCCTGGCACGGAGACAATCAACAAGAGGATCCGTTACATCCGCGACTTCTTTGTGACCTTGTACTTCGTTTCCCTGGGCATGGAGATCCCGTACCCCACGAAGCATGTCTTCTGCTGTGCCTGCGCCATCTCTCTGGTGGCTCTGCTGAATGGAAACCGCGCTGCTTTCACCAAAACGCTCTGCTTACTGTAATGAAAAATAAAAGCATAGTGTAAGCAAAGCTTTTCGATGCAAGCAGAGTTGTTGACATTCAGCAGAGCCACGGTTTAGGTGGTCATGTCGGCGCGCTGGGTCGGTGTCTTTTGCACCATCTACGGCTGTGGAGGAGATCCCAGGTCTGCCACCCGCTCGACCATCAACCTCTCGCAGATCAGCGAGTTTGCCTTGGTCATTACTGCCATTGGGTGCAAGCAGGAGCACGTGCCCAAGGAGACCCTGATGCTTTTCCGGGCTCAGAAACGTTTTGCGTTCTACTTGCAGGCTTGCCGGTGTTCATCGGGACTTCTGGAGCTTGAAGCTTGTTGAACCTGTTTCGGGGCAAGCTCTGCTCCAGACGTAAGGACGATCCTGTCCTGGACTTTCGTCCTCCTGGCGGTCCTCTCCTCACCGCTGATGGACCATGGTTCCTCCATGGGCGAGCTCATCTATGCAAAGGCCTTGTCATGCTCAAGAACATGAGCAAGTCGGGAGGGGGGTTGTGAGTCTTTCGGCCGTGGCATGATGGTTCTTTTGGCAGTTCTGTGATTCTAAGTGCTGTTGTCGCACGGAGGCCTTCCGCTTGGATCAGCGGCTGTCACTCGGAGACAGCAGACGCCCCCCAAACCTGAGAATGCTTGCCGTTTGCAGAGACGAAGAAGCTGCCCACTTGGTAGTCCTCATAGGGAAGTGTCGGGATTTGAGTTGAGGGGCTTCACGGGCATGTGGATGTAGAGAAGCCTTACAAATCGAACCACGCACTTCTACTAAGCAAGCAAGCATTGTACGATATTGTACGAGTCCGCCTGCGTGCAGGGGCAACGAAGGCCTCCCCACCATAATGGCAGTACGCACCCACCCTCACAAGCCCCTTAGTACTAAACCTTAAACCCTGAACCCTAAACCCTACACCCTACACCCTACACCCTAAACCCTAAACCCTAAACCCTAAACCATGGAGAGAGCCCCCAGGCTCAGCGATCAGGAAGGCCGCAAGCCGGAGGAGAGCATCTGAGCCGGAGCCTTCGTGTGGGAGCTTACGATGCTTCCGATAAGCAATTCTTTTGGTGGGGCTTCTTCAAGCTAGGGGTCTGTTGATAGAGGGGCACCTTTTTGAGGGGATTCTGCTATATCTTGGGGTATGGGCGGCACAAAGTCACTAACGTTTGGAAACTGTGTGCGGTGTAGCAAGCGCAAAATGCGGTAAGCTTTCCGACTGCCTGGCACGCCGTTGGGAGCAAAAAAGCGGGTGCTCGTGATCAGGTCATTTTCGGATTTTCGGGGACGGCACGAAGCTGCTCCACTAGCAGCAGCTGGGATCACATGAAGTGAAGCTAGCGTGCCCACATGCCTCGGAAAGCTGACCCTTGCGAATCTGTGAAAGCACACGACACCGCGCCACCCCTAGGTAAATCTGTCATGATTTGGCCCCTAAGCTGGCTTCGACTGAAGGAGGATCAGAGGAGTTGAGGGTGCAGGTCAGTGTAGGTTCGCGGCTTGTGGATAAGTAATGCTACACTGCCGTTCTCGAATGCGAAGCTTTGCTTGGCTCTCTTGGCAGATCTGATGAACTGCTGGAGCCAAGAGCAATGCTGCCACAGGGCACAAGGCAGGGCTTCAGGCTTCAAGGTTTCAAAGGCTAGCTGCTTGATGATTTTGTTTTTCTTGTGTGCAGCCTCCGTCCGCATGGGCATAGGTTGGGATGTTCCCCTTATACACCCCATTATTGACTGTTAGAATAAGGGGGAGCATCCCAAGGCATAGGTACCAAAACATTAAGCATCCAGAAAAACCTTGAGAACATCAGCTAAGAATTTGAGAAGCATTAAAAATGATTTGCCCGGGCTCCTCCGGTCCCCTGGTCTTCTGGTCCTCTGCTGGGTTCTTCTGGTCCAGCGATCCGGCTTTGAATATCATAGTCTTCCTGTGTTACGAGTCAATCTCACACTATGTGTTTTGGTACAGTGCCCTACTTCATCTTCACTCCTAATGCCCCCCCCCCCCCCACCACGGCTTGTTGTGGGACCAAGATCTAGGCCGTGCGATGTTTGCTGCACAATTCCAAACTCCATCATGCGAGCATTGCGTTTGCAAATGGGTGGGGCTTGTTTTAGGATTTAGTTCTCAGCCGTGCAATCCTAGCTTCGAAAGCATATGAATCCTTTTCCAAGCGCCATCATGCCAGCATGGTGTTTGCACTGGGGGGGGGGGGTGTGCCTGCGCCCCCCCCAACCCCCCGCTAATTTAGCTTACGGCGTGGTTAGCGACCCTGCAGGTTTTGTGTGTTTTCGGGTTTTCCGGTCTGTTTCTGCTGCTTTGGGGGAGGGGCGGGGTGGTAGCGTACAGACCAGACTCATGCAAGCCCAAAACCCCACCATCGACCCTGAACCCTGAAGCGAAAACCTCATCCCAAAAAGCTCATCGGCTCAAGGTTTAGGGTTAAGCCTTAAGCCGTTATGCCCATATACCCTAAACCATACAACACACACTGCAAGCCCAAAGCTCTCCTGTATGCAGCCTCCACTGTCCTGCAAGCCCATGGTGGTGTTTGCAAATGGGGGTCCCAACCCCCCCCCCCCCCCCAACCCAACCCCAACCGCCCCCCCAACCAAACCCATCCCAAACCCCAACCCCCCAACCCCCCACCCCCCAACCCCCAACAACCCAACCCCCAACCCCCGCCCCCACCCCCCCCCCCCAACCCTCCCCCCCACTCCTCCCCACCCACCCCCCCCACCAGATAGAAATGCTGGAACTTACAGCAGAGAAGTTTAGAGAATTTATGGAGCCTGGAACACACGCTTGCGAGCGGCCAGAAATGCGGCGGGTTTTCAGCATTTGAAGCCAGAAATGCTGCATTTCATGGCATATTTGACTCTGTCAAAGAATTAATGTGTCCTGGGGCAGATTTGTTGATCTCTTTGATGTTTCACCCCTCTGCCTCTGCCCATCCTGAACCGGCGCGCAAGCAGCGAGAGGCGCTTCCCCGAAGCCTTGCCCCAGGCTTCGAGGGGGCCATTGGGATCTGCATGGACATCTTGCCCGATGCCAAGAACCCCTGCCACGAGGCTTGGCAAAGGGCTCGAGACCAGCGGCTGTGACACTTCGATGGGAATCTCGGGTTCAGCAGGGTGTGGCGAGAATACGAATGAAGCTCCAGCAGCAGGGCTTGCCTTCCGTTCGTGGGACCCTGTGACACAGAACCGTTTCCCATCGGAGACCATGCCTGTCAAAAGGGTTCTGAGCTTTTTGCGCCTCGGTCAGGACGGCCAGTGTGACGAGGCGGGCCCGCGCATGTTTCCTGGAACATGGGCAGCTGCAGTAGTCACTTGTAGGCTGAGCGTGGCTCTCCAACTCTTCGCACCCCCAGGCCAGAGCGGATGCTTGCATTCCGACGGAGTTGTCGGGCGTCGGCCCGGATATGCCACAGGAGCCCCTGCACCAACTCTCCACTCCGAGTTCATACTCCCAGGTCAATCCCCCGGCTGCTCCCCGTCGTAGCTCTCACCAGGACTTCTGGACGTTGGATATGTGCCAGAAGGCGCTAGGCAGGGGGCGTTGTGCAGATCAGCAGAATTTTCGCCGGGCATGTGAAGTGAAGCTAACATCTAGACGTGCCCACATGCCTCGGAAAGCTGACCTTGCGCATGAAAGCGACACAGCGTCACCCCTAGGCCCTAGGCAGATCTGACATGATTTTGCCCCTAAGCTGAACTCGACTGAAGGTTCGCGGCGTGTGATTGAGTAATGCTACACCTGATGCGAAGCTTTGCTTGGCTCTCTTGGCAGATGTGCTGGAATGCTGGAATCAAGAGCAGTGCTGCTACAGGGCGGAAGGCAGGGCTTCAGGCTTCAAGGCTTCCAAGGGTAGTTGCTTGACTCTTGTTTTTCTTATATGCTTCTTGTTCTTGTGTGGAGCCTCTGCACATGTCTGCCCATCCTGAACCGGCATGCAGCAGTGAAAGGCATGCTTGGGCCGGACGGGGCCATTGCGATCTGCATGGACGTCTTGCCTTCCGATGCCACGATTCCCTGCAGCGAGGCTTGGCAAAGGGTTCGAGACACTTCGATGGGAATCTCGATGAAGGATTCAGCAGGGTGTGGCGAGAATACGAATGAAGCTCCAGCAGCAGGGCTTGTCTTTCGTTCGTGGGACCCTGTGACACAGAAACTTGTTGGCGAGAGCCAGGTCCCGTACCTTCGGGACCCAAAAAGGACATAAGCATAGGTTTTTTATAGGGATATCCCTGCCTTATTCGGCTTCATTATAAGGGGTTTTATACGGCCCTAGTACCATGCTTGTAACTTCGGAGTTCAAAATGGTTCTGAGCTTTTCCCCGTCTGGGGGTTGCCAGGGCGGCGAGGATGGCCAGGGTCAGTGTGACCAGGCCCGTGCATGTTTTCTGCAAGGAGCAACTGCATGGCACCTGCGTTCAGTTGAATTCAGACAATCTACACACTTTCAAGAAAGATGATAGTCGAACATGTTGTCCAAGATGTGCGCCAGACCAAAATGGAGTCCTGCGTTCCAGCGGAGTTCGCTAACCTCAGCCCGGATGTGGGACTTGTCCCTCGGCAGCAACATTGCACCCTCTCAAGATCCGGTTTTCATAAACGCATCTTCATCAACTCAACGCATCTGTCACGGTATTCAAGCACTCGCTTGTGGCGAAAGCACTCCGTTCTCGAGGGGTCTCAACGTGACCGGGGAATCCTGCTGTGTCTCTATGGCTTCAAGTATCTCCTCCTGCCTGCTCACTTCTATGTTCCCCAGGATTTCTGGACCATGGAGATCTGCGAAAAGGCTCTAGGCCGGGCCCCTCAGACTGATTACAAGGGAGGCCAACGATTTAGAATCCATATTGGGGGTCCCCATTCTTTCGTAAACCCACCTTACAGAAGCCTTGAAGCGGAACAGAAGCGCCGGCCACTTCGGCAGAGGCGCGTTCTTACTGATGGCAGGTCTGCTGGAGTGCTTCAAACGCGAGCACTGCTGCCACGAGGCAGAAGGCGCGGTACCGTGCTCAGCTCCTGAAGACCATGTGGGGGTTCCGAAATTAGGGACAACTACCTTATCAGGGTCCTTATGACCCTACTCTTTGGGGCCTAGATGCGGGGTCCCCTGTTTCCGAGAGAAGACCGCGCCTCCGATTTCGGGAGGCTTTGGGGCGGCCATCGAGCTCTGTTTGCAGCAGCTGCCTGCTGGGACCGAGAACCCGTGCAAGCAGGCTAGGGTTTAGGGTTTAGGGTTTAGGGTTTAGGGTTTAGGGTTTAGGGTTTAGGGTTTAGGGTTTAGGGTTTAGGGTTTAGGGTTTAGGGTTTAGGGTTTAGGGTTTAGGACCCTCTAAACCCTGTACTAGACACCGTCTGAACCCTGCTCCATGAAGTCCCCAAACCCTAAACCCTCAACCCTCAAGCCTGAACCCTAAACCCTAAACCCTAAACCCTCAAGCCTGAACCCTAAACCCTAAACCCTCAACTCTAAACCCTAAACCCTAAACGCTAAAACCCGAAACCCGAAACCCTAAACCCTAAACCCTAACCCTAAACCCTAAACCGTCGAACACACTAGACGGGGGAGCTCTGACGGTGGCAAAGCTCTCTCGGGTTCAGATTCAGTGTTCAGTCAGATGGTGGTGATTATGTATACATGTATATATGTATATCTGTATATATGTATAAGTATATATATATATATGTACATACATACATACATACATACATACATACATACATATATGCATATATCATGTCTCGTAAGTTATACATCTTATGCCATATACCATCTATCGGATATCTGCATCTTGGGGCCTTGCGGCTGAGGACTGCATGTGCCCACCGGAAATCCTCGGCAATGGCATGTGCGATGACGACTGCAACACCGAAGGGTGTCCAGGCTGCAATGCTGGTAGGAGAGAGAGAGATCTCCATGTCTGAGATCCGCATATGTGTATCGTATATGATGTGTGTAATAAAGTAAATGAACAAAAAGACAAATAGATAGATAAGTACATAAATAGATAAATATGCATATACATATATGTATATGTATGTATATATATACATGTATATATGTATGTATGCATATATGTAAATATGTATATATGTATATATGTATATATGTATATATGTATATATGTATATATGTATATATGTATATATGTATATATGTATATATGTATATATGTATATATGTATATATGTATATATGTACATATATACATACAAACATATGTATATGTGTATATATGTATATATGTATATATGTATATATGTATATATGTATATATGTATATATGTATATATGTATATATGTATATATGTATATATGTATATATGTATATATGTATATATGTATATATGTATGGTAACAGGGCCTCCTGTGATCCACTAGGCCTTCGTTCAAATTTATCATGTTAGCTCGTTTTGAATTTATTTCTAGCATACCAACCCTTCCAGCCGCTCTATATATTTTAGCTCGTTTTGAATATATTCCTAGCATACCAACCCTTCCAGACGCTCTATATATTCAAGACATCTTAGATGTTTCAGATGTTCCAGACATTCTCAACTTTTCAGACATTCCAGACGTGTCAAACATTCCAGACTTTCCAGACATTCCAGAATTTCCAAACTTTCCAGACATTCCAAACGTTTCCGATATTCCGGACGTTTCCAACATTCCAGACATGCCAAGATTTCCAAACTTTTAAGATATCCTAAACATTTCAAACTTTTCAGATATTTCAGACATTCCACACTTTTCAGACTTTTCAGACTTTTCAGACTTTTCAGACATTTCAGACTTTTCAGACATTTCAGACTTTTCAGACTTTTCAGACTTTTCAGACTTTTCAGACTTTTCAGACTTTTCAGACTTTTCAGACTTTTCAGACATTCCATGCATTCCAAAATTTCTAAACTCTTCAGACATTCCAAGCTTCTCAGACATTCCAAACGTTTTCAAGATTCCATACTTTCCAGGAATCCTAAAAGACTCAAACTTTTCAAACATTCCAGACATTTCAGACTTCTCAGATATTTCAAACATTCCAGACTTTTCAGACTTTTCAGACATTTCAGACTTTTCAGACTTTTCAGACTTTTCAGACTTTTCAGACTTTTCAGACTTTTCAGACTTTTCAGACTTTTCAGACTTTTCAGACTTTTCAGATATTCCAGAAATTCCAAGCTTTTCAAACATTCCAGTCATCCCAGACTTTTCAGACATTTCAGATATTTCAGACATTTCAGACTTTTCAGATGTTTCAGACATTCCAAACATTTCAGACTTTTCAGATATTTCAGACATTTCCAGACATTTCATTTTTTTGTCAGATATCTGTTTGATTCTGGAATATCTGAAAAGCCTGAAAAGTCTGAAAAGTCTGAAAAGTCTGAAAAGTCTGAAAAGTCTGAAAAGTCTGAAAAGTCTGAAAAGTCTGAAAAGTCTGAAATGTCTGAAAAGTCTGAAAAGTCTGAAAAGTCTGGGCTGCCTGAAAAGTGTGAAGATTTTGAAACGCCTCGGAAGAGTTTAAATAGTCTGTCAGGTCTGCAATATCAGGAACATTAGCATTTCAGTTACTTGTATAAGAAGGCCCTGTTACCACATCGTAGTAATGTTTAATAATACTATATATATATCTATATTATATAGAAAAATATTATATATAATAATAATAATGATAATAATAATATATATATATATATTAATATATATATATATATATATATTATTATTATTATTATCATTATTATTATTATTATTATTATTATTATATATATACATATATTATTTTTCATAATAATAATACTAATATATGTATATATAAATATATTATTATAAATATATTATTATAATTATATTATTATTTTTATTATTATTATATTATTATTATTATGATTATTATTATTATTATTATTATTATTATATATATACATATATTATTTTTCATAATAATAATACTAATATATGTATATATAATATATATTATTATATTATTATAATTATATTATTTATTTTTTATTATTATTATATATATACATATATTATTTTTCATAAAAAAATTAACTATACTATATTTATATATAATATATGATTATTATTATTATTATATACATCTATTTTTATTCATAAGAATAATAACAATACCAATATGTGTATATATATAAAAATAGATTAGTATGTGTATATTATTATTATTATTATTATCATTATATACATATATTATTATTTATAATAATAATATATATTATATATATAATATAATTTAATAATATATATATATATATGTATTATATATATATATATATATATATATAATATAACATGTAAAAATTAGACACAACGTATTTATATAATATATCGAAAAATACATATCATATAAATATTTTGTATAATACAATATATATATATATATATTGAAACCCTAAACCCTAAACCCTGAACCCTAAACCCTAAACCCTAAACCCTAAACCCTAAACCCTAAACCCTAAACCCTAAACCCTAAACCCTAAACCCTATATAATTAATTAATAGAATATATATTTTATAATATATAAACAACATAAATATGTAATAAATATGTACAGATATAATATTTTAATTTCTGCTCAGGTTCCGACCTCAGATGCAGTGGCCGGCTCGTCAGTTTCGTTGCCCTAACCCTAAACCCTAAAACAAACACTGACGCATACACACGGGGGGGGTGTGAAGAACGGCACTCTCACCACGAGTGAAAAAAAAATAAACAGCTGCGAGCTGCTTTGAGGCGGGGCGGTGCCCAAAGCAGAGAGTGTTCCGGCATTGTGCGTCTGGGTCAAACTCATGAAAGCGCACGGCCAGCGATAGTGTCTGAGTCTTCATGAAAGCGCACGGCCCAAGTTTCCAGGGTTTTGATCTGTTGATTACAGCTTTGGTGCTGAGTCCGGCTGTGTCTCGCCATCATGTCGAGCCCTCCTAAGCAGTACATTTCCACGATGAAGAACGTCTACACCTATGTGCAGAAGGAGTGGACTGCTAGTGGAAAGCGGATCTTGGGTGAACGTGGACACGCTGCTATTCATCTGCAGTCTGTTCGTAAAAGCCACCCAGCTCTGCCAATCTTTCTCTACGCGCTGGTTGGTGTCGTAGTAGCCTCGAACGGAGCTTTGCTTCGAATTTGGGGCGGGCTCTCACCGGTCGCCTTGTGGATTCTCAACTGTAATTACAGTCAGACGCGCAAAAGCGGTCTCACATCCATTGCGGAGGTGTTCGCATCTGTAGCAGACCAATGCGTCCGCAAGACTTTTCGCCGACTTCTCCAGAACAAGAGTGTGGATGCCAAGGTGAAGACTACCACAGTACAAGAAGACGGCAGGCACGAAGACACGCTGATGCAAGACCTGGCTGCTCCAGCCGAGGCACAAGATGACAGACATGCGCGACTAAGTCTATGGTCAGTGGCATATCTTGGCGGCACCATTGAGCGCTGCAAGGAGCGCTGCAGTGGTGACTTCAACTTTGTGCAAAACAATCCTAAAGCCTTCAAGGATTTGCCAGGCATTGATGCGTCTGCTACTGCTTCTGCAGCCGAAGCCGCCGTTGCAAGTGGGGAGGGCTTGCGAGGGCGTACCTGGTTTTCTACGCTGTTGCTCTTTGACGAAGCGTATGAGTTTCTAATGGAACTCGGCATCTTGGACAGTCCAAGTTCCGCTGCAAAGAAACAGATGTCTGGAGGCGTTGATGTTTCTGGTCAAACCCCCAATGCTGGGTGGGCAAACAGGCTACTGCAAACGGGCGTGAGCACGTTCGAAACGAAGAGCTGTGGATCGTTCGGCGGCTTGCACTCTCCAAGCGTCAACACAGCCCTAGCCGGCAATTTTCATCCCGGCGTCGCGGTGGAGATGATTCGCGGGCTCCGTGGCGACCACGGATGCCAAACAAAAGCTCGCTTCCTGTTTGCCAGTGGGCAGCCCATCCAGCCGCATGAGGAGTACGAATCTGTCGGCTTGGATGCCAAAGTAGAGTACTGCGCACTCCCCAGTGTGTTGCTTGATTTGTTGCGACTGAACTGCTTGGAGAGTCCTGAGAAGGCAGCAGTGGAACTAAAGCACGAGGACGACCTCATCGACGGTGTTGCTGAGTTCACGGACGCAGGTTTCTTTCCCGATGCAGTGGGTTGGCCTTACACCTTGCCAGACGGCGTTGTCACTAAACTTCGCTTTCGCCAGACTCCAGACGGTCCTCAGCCAGAGTGGTCCATGGCAGACAGAGATGTAGACGTTCCTCCAGAGCTTGAACTACGCCCGGCAGCGCAGCGTCTCACTGAGATCTTTGAGCAGGAGCACCGCGTCCTAGAGTTCTCAGAGAGCGGCAAGCAACTTTTCAAGAGCTACTCGTGCTATTTTAATATTATGGTGGCTCAAGCTCGAGAAGATGGTGACGTGGGTCAGGGTGCCCAGATGGGCGCGTGTCCGTGGAAACTTGCCATGCTTGCTTCGGCTTCTTATTAGCTGCAAACCAAACTTTTCAATCTTTGGTGCTCTTGTAAGGTAGTCGATTCTGAAAGTTTCGACTTTGATTTCCTTAGGTTTTAGGCCAGTGAGGCTTTGGCACTCTGGGATCTTGCCTGGCAGCAGTCGGCGCCGCCGGTTAATCCGGAGGCGCCGGTCCTGATCGATGCGGATGTGGTTGCACGGGCGTTTGGACTGCTGGAGATTCTAGAGAGCGTAGTGGCTATCATGGCTGGTAAGGAAGAGTCGTCTGCCTTCTCAACGTTCAACGAAGCCGACTCAGCGGAGAGAAAGCGGAAAAGGCCCATGGCTGACGAAGATCAGCTTGCTCTTGCTCTGACGGGACAGAGTTCGAACAAAGATCAAGACTGGCAACCGAAAGCACAACACACCGGACTGCCTGACACCGAATTCTATCGTCGGTTGCTCCTCAAGGCGGAAGCTTCATCAGAGGGGGCAGAAACCTGTGTCATCAAGTCACGAAGCGTGTACAACCTTCAGAGGTCGAAGGACCAGCTCACGCAACAGCCTTCTCTTGGGGACTTTCGCGCTATTGTCAAAGCTGCTCCGTCAGTTCTGGGTAGTTTCGATGCGGCCACAGATAGCTACAACTTCACTTGCCCCTCTTCAGCTTCATCGCCAGAATATGAGGCAGCCCTGATGCAATACGCGAACATATCTAGTGCCGCTTTGAAATCTGCCCTCGCCAACTCGACCAGTAAACGTGTGAGGGTCAAGAGCAAGCCAGCCAATCAGTCATGATTTCTGAGTCGTGCAGAGCCAGCAGAGGCTGTCATATTGCAGAGTGACAAACTCTCTGACTCTACAATATTCTACGGTGTACAGCTTGCTTGTGATGTAAGCGCTAGCTTGACTGTCGTGCAGAATGAGTCTTTGCCATGCGCTTTGTCTAGTTTCGCTTTTATGTTTGATGTACAGTTGGAGTTTTATAAAATCACATCAGCTCACGGCTTCTTGGCAACGAGCGAGCAGGAGCTGTCGTATTGCAGGCCGATAGCCCCTGTGCTTCAAGAATGTCCTATTACCGTCCATCGAAAGCAGTGCTAGGACAGGCTCTGGCCGGAATATTGTACAGTCTGCTTCCGGCGTGTGCGCACCGTGCACTGATGCAAAAGAGTCTTGTCGAAATTGCGCGGGCTCGGCACCAGTGTCGCTGTGGTACTCAACACACGAAATCGATTTCATCCAGCACTGCTGTCGCAGCCGTTTCCAGAGTAGCCCTTCATCGCTTTCTGACGCAGCTCTACATTTCTGAGACGAGCGATATGAAGCAGTTTCCGAGCCCTAAGCATGGGATGTTGCGACTGGTGCTTCGAAAGCCTTCTCAGAAATCGCATTCCGCAAAGCCAGATCACGTTCCCTACGTACCACGAGATCAGCAGCTCGATAGTGCGAAGAAGGCAGAGCTACGATCCCAACACTGGTGTTGCTCTCTATCGGACTTGGTGCAGATGTCCGAGAACAGGCTCATCAAATTGCTCTTGAAGCTGGGAATCTTGTGGAACTTCACACGCTGTCCACATTGCAGAACAGGAAAGTTGTCAGGCTTGTTCAAGCACAAGAAGCGAGGATACGTGAGAAGATGTCAAGCGAAGTCGTGTCACAAGTATGTGCTTCCACATGCACGGCATCCATTCTTCTGTACTGGATGGGGCCAGTCATTCATTTCTTTGCGTCAACAGGTCCTGGTTCTTTTCTGCAATGTGACTAGGGTGGACACTGGCAAGATTCATGTGCTGACGGGCCTTGGAGCAAGGGCGGTGCAAACTCTGTCTGCCAGATGGAGAAGAGCTGTAAAGGCTTATGTTCAACGACAACAAGAAGCTCGGCTCTTCGGCAATCTTCGAACTTGGGTTCAAGCTGAAGTCGACGAGGTCACAGTTCGTGGAAAGAAATCAGGCAAACAAGTGACCTGGTTCCAGTATTGCGGTCTGCTCGAGCGCGGCAACCGTAAGAGCCTCACCCTTGTCAAAATGCGAGTGAAGTCAACGTCTGTCAAGCTGAAGGGCAAGGGCAAGGGCTCTGCTGTGTCTCCGGGACCCATATCCAAAAAAGAATGGAAGCAGATAGGGTTCCGTTATCTCAAGAATCGGAAAATCCTGTTACACTGCGACGGAGCACGTGCGTACAGGTACGTGCAGATACCTGGCGTGGTTACCGATTCGGTGAGACACAAGCGTCCGAGCCCCATATATGCCGCTACATGGAAGCACCGCCTTCCTCGAGATTACAGGAAAGCACATGTCAAGGGTTTGCCCAAAGACCAAGCGGACACGGTATGGGTGAAAAAAGGCACCCAACTCATAGATAATGTGTGGCGGCAATTGAAGTTGATCGGGGTTCCGAAGTCCACGAAAGCGGATGAAGGGAACATTGATGAGCGGGTGCGTGAATTTCAATGGCATCATTGGCATGCCGAGCAGGACAAGTTCGCTGCTGTCGGCAATATTGTTCGAGCTGCGTACGAGGCGCGCAGGCTCTGAAGCCATGACTGAGCAAGCTCGATCTCGTACAGCTGTTCGAGATTGCTCATGCAGCGCGTAGTTTCTGTTTCTGTACATACACTCTGCTGCACCTGGTTCCAGCGCGCAGTTTCTGTTTCTGTACATACACTCTGTTGCACCTGGCAGTTTCTGTTTCTGTACATACACTCTGGTTGAATTACCGCATTTTGCTAGTTTGGCAAGCAAGTTCAACTGTACAGTCGTTTGATGCTGCTTGCGAGAAACTCTGTAACGCAGTACCCAGAAAGCCGAAAAAGAGCTTTCTGCATGGCTGCTTGTTGCAGTCATCATGCCTGGTGACCTCTTGAAGTTGTGAATTCAAGACTTTCTCCGTCGATTCGCCAAAGCCGCACATATCCCAGTAGTAGATTGTAGAGTCTCTGCAGAGTTCCCGTTGCTGCAGCTGCCATGCAGTACGCTCATATGTTTGGGAGCCGACCCGTTGATGTTCCTGCCGTGATAGCGCAAGAAGCCCAGCTCGTGTGGAACGTGCTTCCCATTTGCATCCGTGCTGCTGAGCGCAACTACTTCGCGCGTCCATTGGTGGCCATTCAACGAACTCGCCAAGAGACCGTAGCGTGGCTCCGAGTTCTACTACAAGAAATCGAACTTCACGACGCACAGCGCCAGGACATCATATTCTGGATGACAGTGCCTTATCTTTCACTACCATCTTCCTGCTCGGGGCAAGTGCTCGAGTTCTTGTTTCCATCTGTGCTGCCCACGACAAGCGTCGAGCTAGTCTTGCAGTCTCCCAGTTGGATTCTAAGCGACTCTGACGATGATGATGTTGAGTTTGATGACCTTCGGCATGATGAGAACTTCGAAGCTTTGAAGAGCCGTAGTGAGCAAGAGCGCAAGCTCTTGGATCAGGTTCAACAGATGTGCGGTGAGTTCATGTGTTCCAACATTCGTGCGTGCGGCCACATCCATTTTCTTCGTCATCGTCAGACGATCTGGCCAGTTTCAGTACGCGAAACAGCTGTACGATGGTCACTCTGAGTCTGAGTAGGGATGTGTACATATGTACTGGGACTGTGGGTGAGGCCCCGGCCTATCATTATGCAGAAAGATAGGCTAGGCCTTGGTCGCGCTGACCATACTCTTTCAATACGTGTTTGGGGAGTTGGGGAGAAAGTTCAGGCGAAACGTGCTAAAAAAAAGATCTTGTTGGCACCGGCTGTGTCACAAGAGTGCACTTATCGCTGCTACAACGTACAAGTGCCTTCGTTGCAGTCGTTTCGCAAGCGAAAACCACCCGGACAGGGCTCCCGGGGCCCTCGCCCGCCCAAAGCCCTTAACCCTAAACCTTAAACCCTAAACCTATGACTGATGTCTGTGGCCCAGGCTCTTGCATATTGGACTGTGAGTGTGAGGGTGTCTCGCATGTTTAGGGTCTAGGGTTGGCGTCTCAGTCCTTGATGTCAAAGCCTTTTCGACACAGGATCGTTTTCAATGCTTGCCGTGCTGTGACTGTTTCAGCCAGCACGGAACAGCTGTTGCAGCTGGGCATTGGAAAAAAATATTGGCAGTCTCTGCGTCGCGCGTTTGTCAGAGGCAGAGGTGTAGTGCTCGTGTCGTAGGGGTAGTCTTGTACTGCTATGGCACCAAAGAAAAACAACCAGGACAGGGCAGTGCCCCTTCCGCCTGGGCGTGTGCAAGTCCAGGACGGTGGGGCGTCCTCAAGCCGGGCGCCGGTACTACCGCTGTCGCCTCCAGCGCGTTCGGTAGACGTCACGGGTTCGGGTGGTCCGGCAAAGAAGAAGATGAGGATGGCGAACATGTTAAGGGCCAAGTAGGCTTCCAAGCCATGTTAGTTTCTTGCAAGCGGTACCAGCTCTTCTCAAGCAGCGCGAAGTTTCAGACCATGGCGCCAAGCGCGTCCACGTCGGGACTGCGCAAGTCCCGCAGTTCCGTCACTCTTGTCTTGTTCGTGGGGAGTTGGTGACCCTTGATATATTCCAAACATGGCCCTTATACTTATACTGCCTTAAGCATCTTCAAAAAGATACCTAACTGATGGCCTGCGCCCGCCCTTGGCGGAGCCCGTGCTAATTCAGAAAGATCTTTATAAAGATTGGTAAACCATTGTTTCATATGACCCAGGATCCTTTTTCTGGGGAGTTGGTGACCCTTTATATATTCCAAACATGGCCCTTATACTGCCTTAAGCATCTTCAAAAGGGTACCCAACTGATGGCCTGCGCCCGCCCTTGGCGGAGCCCGTGCTAATTCAGAAAGATCTTTATAAAGATTGGTAAACCATTGTTTCATATGACCCAGGATCCTTTTTCTGGGGAGTTGGTGACCCTTTATATATTCCAAACATGGCCCTTATACTGCCTTAAGCATCTTCAAAAGGGTACCCAACTGATGGCCTGCGCCCGCCCTTGGCGGAGCCCGTGCTAATTCAGAAAGATCTTTATAAGGATTGGTAAACCATTGTTTCATTATGACCCAGGGTTCTTTTTGTGGGGAGTTGGTGAGTCGTGGTGCAGTCTGTGCCTCAAGCAAGGCTGAGACCATAGTTCACGGTACTTATAGTCCGCCGCTGCGACATCAGGCACCCTCAAGGGATTCAGACTTGCATCCCTAAGGTTGTACCCCTAAGGGCTCCTTTTATATACTCCAAACATGGCCCTTATACTGCCTTAAGCATCTTAAAAAGGGTACCCAACTGATGGCCTGCGCCCGCCCTTGGCGGAGCCCGTGCTAATTCAGAAAGATCTCCATAAAGATTGGTAAACCATTGTTTCGTATGAGTCGCAAAAGAACAGGCACCATTCTTGTGAAGCGTGAGGGGATTTTCCTTTCAGCGCGACTCAGCCATGGAGGACCGTCTGGAAGACTTGACGCGTGCCGCCGCGGCGCAATTTGGGGCAGGGTTCCGCTACGCAAGCGACTTTGGAACCAGTTGGGTGTACCAGCAACTCGATATGCAAAGAGGCAATCGGGTGTCCAAGACTGTGTCGCGATTATACATGTCGACTTGGAACGCATTGGACCGCATGTATCCAGAAAGAGTGGTTGATTGGCCGCATTTGCCTGAGCCACGTCCGATGTTGCACGAGGAGACGCATTTTCATGCCCTGGGACGGACAAAGCCATTGACACAAGATGTCATTCTGTCTGCGTATTCGCCGCAGGCTGTGCGAATGGCTGCGCAGGGGAATGAGGATGAGTTCTTCGCCGCGATTTTTGCTAACCCGCCTTTGCAAATGGATCTGACGTGGACAAGGAAGGAGCGCAAGCGCGGTTTGAAGGGGCCCACGGAGGAGTGGCCCCTTCAGGCGCAACGTCTGGCAAAGGAAGAGCAGCCCTTGTCGCAAATTTTTCAGCGGCCGTCCACTGCGGAGGTCACGGAGGTCGAGGCGGCAGGAGTCGGCGAAGTGTACCGCTTTGACTACACGGAGCAGGCGGTGAGACATCAGATTCATCCACGGCGACTGCACAATCGGATATCCGGCTTATGCTGGAACGCCGGCGCGGTGCGCCAGGGAATCGACATCTCAGCCTTCCTCGCAGGCACGTGGTCATACTTAGCCATGCAGGAGTGGGTTTCGGGTTTAAGGTTTAGGGTTTAGGGTTTAGGGTTTCGGGTTTAGGGTTTAGGGTTTAGGGAATCGACACCTCAGCCTTCCTTGCAGGCACGTGGTCATACTTAGCCATGCAGGAGTGCGACCTCATGGATTTGCAACGGTTGGAGAGCTTGGAATACAGTGTCGTCGCTGTCGCAGAATCAGGATTGGCAGTTGCAATGCCCGAGGATTTTCTGGCTCGGAGCGGGCAGTTGGTTCAGGCAGTGACTGAAGACCTACCGTCGGGGCAGTGGGCCTTGAGGGGGATCTTCGGCAAGTTCGACCTAAGAGTTCCAGAGGGGTGGCCTTTGCAGCATCTTGTCGTGGGGTCTGCTCACCTAAATAACATGGTGGCACGTGAAAAGAGAGGACGAACCAGAGATCTGCTGCAGCAGTTATTTGCCGCGGCAGTGGAGGCTTCTTGCGACATTTTAGGTCTTGACCTGAATCAAGGTTTGGGCCAGTTGTCGGATGAACTGAGGATATTCATTCAGAGGAACAACTTGCAGCCAGTCGCAACAGAACTGTTGGGAAATTGCGAAGGCGATTGCTGCGGGTGGCTACAGCTTCCTGGCTCGCAACTCTTAAATCTGGCCGTGCAAAGACACGGCCACATCCCTTTCGACCATAGAGACTTGCGAATCCGCATGTATGACACGGACTCCCACTACCCTGCCTTCGTCTTTCACTCCGTGGACAACAGTCGCACCAGAGGAGAAGCGAGCACTGCAAGGCTCAAAAGGAAAGAACGTAAGGAGGAGAAGCTGGAGCAGAAGAGAGCCGCGAGGGCAAGCGCTTGGAAGAAACCGGTCTGATGGTCTCATGCTAGAGTCTCTGCAGAGTTCCCCTTGCTGCAGCTGCCATGCAGTACGCTCATATGTTTGGGAGCCGACCCATTGATGTTCCTGCCGTGATAGCGCAAGAACACTGCGCACCCCTTAAGATGTTAACTTGATTTAATGCGATTGATTTGTTGGGGACAGCCTTACTGATAGTGTTGCTTTTGGAACCAAGGCTTTGTGGATCATAGGAGGCTCTGTTGGCATATGTATATATGTATATATGTGTGTATATGTATATATGTATATATGTATATATGTATATATGTACATATATACATACAAACATATGTACATATATACATAGAAACATATGTATATGTGTATACATGTACATATGTATATATGCATATATGTATATATGTATGTATGCATAAATGTAAATATGTATATATGTATATATGTGTATATGTATATATGTGTCTATGTATATATGTATGTATGTATGTATGTGTATGTATGTATGTGTGTGTATGTATGTATGTATGTATGTATGTATGTATGTATGTATGTATGTATGTATATATTATGTGTGTTGTATGTGTGTATTGTCTATGTGTATATATGTAATATGTATGTATGTATATGTGTATATATGTAATATGTAAATATGTAAAATATGTAACTATGTAAATATGTAAATATGTAAATATGTAAATATGTAAATATGTAAATATGTAAATATGTAAATATGTAAATATGTAAATATGTAAATATGAAATATGTAAATATGTAAATATGTAAATATGTAAATATGTAAATATGTAAATATGTAAATATGTAAATATGTAAATATGTAAATATGTAAGTATGTAAATATGTAAATATGTAAACATGTAAACATGTATATATGTATATATGTATATATGTATATATGTAGATATGTATATATGTATATATGTATATATGTATAGAAGTATATATGTATATATGTATATATGTATCTATATATGTATCAGGGAGAGCGCGAGGGAGGGGGGGCTTTCGGTTTCTCCGAACCTGCTACAAACGCCTTCGGGCGGCCTTCTCCAAAGGGGGAGGGTTGTGTGCGCAGACAGAAAAGAAAGAGAGCGGACCTGTCTCAACTTCGGTCCGCGCACACCATGCATGTTTTTGCCCTCACCCCCCGCCCAAAGCAGGCGCTGTTTGCACGTCCGTCACTGTCGTGTCCTGTTCAGAATCTCTTCACTCAATGTGTCGTGTGATCATTGTTTCCATTGTTTTGGTTTACAACCCGCGACGTGCACGCACACACGCACGCACGCACCCACACACACACACACACACACACACACACACACACACGCACGCACGCACGCACGCACGCACGCACGCACACACACACACACACGCGCGCGCACACACGAACACACGAACACACGAACACACACACACACACACGAACACACACACACACACAC
>CAJNDS010000291.1:786559-1025764 GCA_905221605.1 Symbiodinium natans | reverse complement strand
CTCCTTGGCAGCATTGACACAGGCCCTGATCACATCCCGACCCAATTAGGGAGGGGAATGCAAGGCTCCTTGGCTGCATTTACACAGGCCCTGATCACATCCCGACCCAATTAGGGAGGGGAATGCCAAGGCTCCTTGGCTGCATGCAAACAGGCCCTGATCACATCCCGACCCAATTAGGGAGGGGAATGCAAGGCTCCTTGGCTGCATTTACACAAACCCTGATCACATCCTGACCCATTTAGGGAGGGCAATGCAAGGCTCCCTGTCTGCATTTACACAGGCCCTGGGAGGGGAATGCAAGGCTCCTTGGCTGCATTTACACAGGCCCTGATCACATCCCGACCCAATTAGGGAGAATCACAAGGCTCCTTCGCTGCATTTCGCACAGGTCTTGATCACATCCCGACCCAATTAGGGAGGTGAATACAAAGGCTCCTTGGCTGCAGTTACACAGGCCCTGATCACATCCCGACCCAACTCGGGAGGGGAACGCAAGGCTCCTTGGCTGCATTTACACAGGCCCTGATCACATCCTGACCCAATTAGGGAGAGAAACACAAGGCTCCAGGAAGATGGCACTGTCCTGGTGGAAGGAGTGCAGGGCAAGACCGCTTCCCCAGCTCGTCTAGACTGCTTGCACAAAGCCTTGCAAGAGCTGAAAGCGCAGCACCGCCTCTACCAGGCAAACCCAGCAGTGGAGGGAGCCTTAACAAGAATGGAAATCATCCTCGCTGGAAAAGTGCAGCCGTGTACAAGCGCAGCGGCAACGACAGACCGCGAAACCTCCCAAGGGCGCCAAACGGGGGAGTCCGGTGGCTCACACTCCTCGGCCTTGGGGGGCGAAGCGCATCACTCGGAAAACGCAGCGGCCTCTGTCGAAACAATGGAAGAGAAGGAAGACAGGCTAGAGATGACGTACCTGATCCCCAAAGAGCTGAAAGCCCCCAGAGCGGACACTGTGGAGCTGCAGAAAATCCGAACCACTTCGGAGCTCACGGACGACATGGACGTGAAGTTCTTCCCACACCTGTTTTCCACGGGCACAGGCGGATGGCAGAATGGATATGGAAGCTTCTCCCAATACGCTCGCAAGCTCTCGGGCAACATCAACGTGAGGATCGGCAACCAGCAGGCTCCAGGCGGGAAGACCAAGTACCAAGAGGGCAAAGGTCAGGTGTTTACAGCCCTGAGGGACATCCCAAAAAGCACCTGAGATTGCTTATCACTGAGCATTCTTTAGAGAAGAGAGCGCAGCGCAAGGCTCCTTGGCTGCATTTACCGGCCCTGATCACATCCCGACCGAACTAGGCAGGGGAACACAAGGCTCTGTGCCTGCATTTACAGGCCCTGATCACATCCCGACCCAATTATGGAGGGGAATGCAAGGCTCCTTGGCTGCATCTGCACAGGTCCTGCTCACACCCTGAAGGGAACACAAGGCTCCTTGGCTTCATACACAGGCCCTGATCACATCCCTACCTAATTAGGGAGGCCAAGGCTCCTTGGCTGCGTTCACGCAGGCCCTGATCACATCCGACCCAGTCAGGGAGGGAATGCAAGTCTCCTTGGCTGCATTTACACAGGCCCTGATCACATCCTGACCCAGTTAGGGAAGGGAACGCAAAGGCTCCTTGGGGGCAGCCTTCTTCACTGAAGCGGACATGGACAACGCCGTGCAGGTTGTCCTCGAAGCAGGTGGGGTGGAACGAGGTGAAGCTGCAGAGGACCACGCGGCGCCAGGTGGCTTCTACTCCTCGGAAGTGCTTGCGCAGGTACTGCAAACCAAAGCCATGGCTGCTTTTGGTCGTGTGAGGTGGCAAATGGACCTTCAACCCGTCGTGAGCCAGCACGATCTGGAAGCAGCTGCCGGGGCGGTGCAGAACCGGGACAACGCACACTGGGTGGCATATCGATATTTCCATGAGAAGATCTTCAGGTTGGACTCCCTGGCTCGTACCCGCAGAGCAGAGCAGATACCGGAAGCCGTCTTCTTGGCGGAGCTCGCTCGACATCCCGCGACCTACTGCATCCGAGAGGTCTAGCCGCGGCTGCCATCTCCTAACAATGTTGTGATGCCGCGAGGACACCTCTGGTGCTCCACGCCAACGTTTCACCCCCCCACAGACCAGCGTTCTCACGCGAGATCGCACAAGGCAAGGCAGAAACCAAGGCGCCAGCTCATGCTCATGTGATGGATGGATGTGTGGCAAGACTGGCGCCCCAGCAAACCTGCGCAACAACTGCGCCGCTCTTCTCTGCGGGCTCAAGATTAGAGTTACCCCAAACAAAAGACATGGTTTTCTTTCAGAAACCTATCCAAAAAGCGAGACGAGGTGTCGAAACAATCAAATCAATATCACCATGACAAGACGAAAGACAAGAATTACAAGCATTGGCTGTCAAGAACCAACATGCTCAACTTCTCCTGGCCCAGAACTGCAGACATGGACAGAAGACCACCAGACCTTCAAGCATCAGGTCCGTCTCTTCCACGGAGTTCAGAAAGGTTTTAATGAATTGTTATATCAAATGTTGCCGAAGAGACACCTCCAGCAACAAATCAAATTCTTTTCCTCCCCGAGAAGGCTCAAGAGATCGTGGGACCGAAAATATTGCCCTTTCCACCCCAAATAGTCCGGACACAATATCCGATTTCATAGAACTGAAATCCGAATTTGCAAAAACAATACCAATATTAATTGAAATTCCTCTATATTCTCTGAAATTTCGAGGGGGTGAAATGAACCATTATCATTCTAAAGAATTGCACTCCAAAAAATTATTCAAATTACAAGATATGTAATTCAAATATTCGTGGAACCATATCAATTGTAATAATATATCGAAACTTCGAGGCTAACACCCACAGACAAGGGTCAACAAAGAGTCGGGACATCAGGAGAATTATAATGAATACCCTCAAAAAGAACTCCCAGATCTTCAAGATTTTAATTCTGGAGGTTTTGATCAATTATCCAGAAGTCCCCAGATCTTCCAAATTTGAATTCTAAAGATTGTTGGAGGACTTATTCAGATATCCAGTATTTATCAAATCCTTCAAAATTTGAATTCCGAAAATTCCAGAGGTTTTGAATCGATATCCAAAGATCCCCAGACCTTCTAAATTTGAATCCTGGAGGACTGCAGGAGATTTTGATCAATTATCCAGAAATCCCCAGATCTTCCAAATTTGAAATCTAGAGTTTTGGGATCCATATCAAAAGATTCCCAGGCTTTCAAAATTTTAATTCTTGAGGTTTTGGGCCGATACAGACCTTCAAAATTTGAATTCTGGCGCAAGCCCCCCCACCCCAGCCCCCCATCCCCCCCAGCCCCCCCCAAGCCCAACCAACAAAAATGTAAAACATTAAAGGCAAAAAAAAAAAAAAAAAAAAAAAAAAAAGGGGAGGGGAACAGGGGGAGGGAGGAAACAAAAGCAACACCCCTCAAAACCAAACCCCCAAGCCCGCCCCCCAAAACCCGACAAAACCCCCGCTCGAAACCGCGTGTGTCGAGACCCCCCCAATGGAACTCCGATCCGAGGCGGGGAGGACCTATACAATTTCGTCTGGTAGAACCCTAAACCCTAAACCCTAAACCCTAAACCCTAAACCCTAAACCCTAAACCCTAAACCCTAAACCCTAAACCCTAAACCCTAAACCCTAAATTCCCACCCAGGCCTGCTTAGGCCGTACCCACCCTTTTCAGGGTGCCTGGACCCAGCACTACACCCGACAGCGATTAACACCATCGCTTGGAGTTACTATGCAAGCCTAAAGAGTTGTGTTGAGCGTGAGCTGCACCTCCAGTGCCGGTGCAGTACCCCGCCTGGGGTACCCCGCCCCCCTTCTCCGATTCTCAAGTATTATTAAGAAACCCTAAACCTGGCGACCTGTTCCCACGGTACCAAAAGTGGCTTCTGCACGTCGCCCCTGGGCCCCCCTCCGGAGCCCCCTGGTGCCGGGCCCCTGGCGGAGCGTGTTCAGGGAGAGGGGCCGCAGGCAGGTCAGCCTGGGCGATTGCTCAAAAACCCACTACCAAACCCACAAACCTGTTTTTTTGAACCTTCTGGCCCCGCTGCCCCCCCTAGCCCCCCCCGCCCCCCCCTGCCCCCCTGCCCCCCCCTGGCCCCCCCTGGCCGGCCCCCCCCTTGGCCCCCCCCTCCCTGGCCCCCCTTCTTCCCCCTCCCCCCCCGCCCCTCCTCCCCCCCCCCTCCCCCCCCCCCCCTCCCCCCCCTCCCGCCTAGCTCAGTGACTGCTGACAAAAAAAAACCCAAAACCCGACGCCCCTGCTCTCGGAAGGCCCGCCCAACCCTGGCCTGGGGCCCCCCTGGAGGCCTCCCTGGACCCTCTGGAGGCTGTCCCGACTCCGACCTTGTTCGCTGGACCAGGGGCCCTTTTACGGGCTCAGCCTGGCCCACTGCTCAAAAATCGCGTTTTCCCCCCCCACCCACCCCCCCCCACCCCCCCTTGCCCCCTTTCCCCCCCCACCCCCCCCCCCCCCCCCCCCCCCCCCCCCCCCCCCCCCCCCCCCCCCCTCCCCCCCCCTCCCCCCCCCCCCCCCCCCCCCCCCCCCCCCCCCCCCCCCCCCCCCCCCCCCCCCCCCCCCCCCCCCCCCCCCCCTCCCCGCCACTTTCATCCTAATCAAATCTGATGCCTTGCACATGGTTTTCACCTGTCCACCGCTTCAAAAATGCCTCTGAGCAAATGTTGGGATCTGAGATCATTCCGACAAGCGCTCCGAGGACAGGCTTGTCACATGGCTCCAAGATTTCCTGAAGTGCCGTGTAGGCATTTTCCACGGTCACTTGATGGTAGTCGATGCCCTCCATGCTGAAAAAGCCCGGCGTGAGCTTCAGCAGAGCCTGTATGATTGGCGTTGCCCTTGTTTGTGAGCTTGGCCAAGGCCCGGTACACTGCGGTACCGCCGCTCATGCCCAGCAGGCGGTCTATCAAGTCACTGTCCCCAACCTTGCCCAGCGGCAGGCATGTGCTGCCGCTCCTCCCCCTCCCCCCCCTCCCCCCCCCCCGTCCCGGAGGTAAGGGCCTTCTGCCCCCGTCTGTTTTCTGGGTCTACTCGACAAGGGGATCTACTTGGCCGAAGAAGCCACAAAGATCGATCAATCTGACCCAGGACCCTGGATGGAACAATAGACTTGACAAAGGGTTTGAAGGGACAGCCCAGACATATTCGGCAAGGGGATCTACTGGGCCGAAGACACCGCGATCTTCGATCAATATCTGACCCAGGACCCTGAATGGAGAGGCAACAACAAACCGACCTCCACAAGAAGCTCTATGAACGGGGAGGGAAAGTGCGCCGCTCACGTCTACTGTGCCTCGGGCTGCCGCATTGCTCTGGGAGATCCATTTCCCCCTGCCCCTGGCGTCCCCTCCCCCTTGGCCCTCCGGCCGTCCTGGCCTGGCCCCGGAGCGGTCCCGGAGGGAAGGGCCTTCTGCCCCTGTCTGTTTTCTGGGTCTGGTTTTGACAACCCTGACCCGTTCAAAGTATGAGGGTGGAAGTGTCCTACCCAACCGTTCAAAGGATGGGGGTGGGAAGTGGGAATTTAGGGCGTTAGCCCGAAACCCTAAAAGGAGAAAAGTTGGGTGGATGCCTGCGTAAGCAGGGGGTGGGAAAAATAAAACAACCCAACCTTTCTGGTTGTGGTGGCTCCAACTTCAATATACGCCGCCGCGACATATGCCGCCCCCTCACACCCCCTGGGTGTGTTGGGGCGCCGTCTCCGCATGACATCTACTGCCGCGGCGCGGCGAGACGCCCTAAACCCTAAACCCTAAACCCTAAACCCTAAACCCCTAAACCCCTAAACCCCTAAACCCTAAACCCCTAAACCCTAAACCCTAAACCCTAAACCCTAAACCCTAAACCCTAAACCCTAAACCCTAAACCCTAAACCCTAAACCCTAAACCCTAAACCCTAAACCCTAAACCCTAAACCCTAAAACCCTAAACCCTAAACCCTAAAACCTTAAACCCTAAACCCTAAACTAAGTGAGGGGTCGCTTCCGTCGAGCGACAGACCCCGAACGCTCGGCCGAGGGCCTTACAGCCCGAGCGCCCAAGCGAAAAGAGAAACGGAAAGGTGAGGGTTAAGCCTCACCGTCTGTCCTGGACAGGCCAACGGACATCGGCATTTTTTACGACAACGTCAGTACTCGGCTAAGGGATGGCCGGCACCCAGACCACCTTTAGCGTAGCTAAAGTATAACCCCAAATCGTAACCCTTTGCCTTCGGAGGTGGTTCAGGGTTTTGGGTTCAGGGTTTGCCGGCCCCCCCCCCCGGGGGCCCCCTGGCCCCTGGTGGCTGGATTCCTGGACCAGGAGGCTGGCGAGGGGGTCCAGGCAGGCTGGTTGCTCAATTTCGTGATTTTTGGGATTTTCCCACCAATTTTGGCTCCCCTTCCTGGGCCAAGGGGCCCCGGGCCAAGGGCCCCCCGGGCCAAGGGCCCCCCGGGCCAAGGGCCCCCCGGGCCAAGGGCCCCCCGGGCGCCAAGGGCCCCCCGGGCCAAGGGCCCCCCGGGCCAAGGGCTTCCCGGCCAAGGACCGGCCAAGGTTTTCCGGGCCCCCCAAAACCCAAGGATGGCCCCCTGACCGGGTCGGGGCCCAAGGGCCCCGTGGCCAAGAGGGGCCAAGGGGCCCCAACCAAGGGCCCTGAGGCTTTCAGGCCAGGGGCCCCCCCCGGGGCCAAGGGCCCCGCGCCGGGCCAAGCCCATGTCGCAAGAAATGCGATTTTTGAGTATTGAGAGCGATGGTTTTGGGCACCAATAGCTGGTGGACCTCTTTTCTTGCGCCGGACGCTCAGGGCTTAAGAGGCTTGGGGTCGGCTTTGGAAGCAGCCCTGTCTGCTTCACCCACGTGGGCCCGACCCTGTTCCTCACCCCGACACAAAAATCTGCCCCATGCTGGGGTTGAACAAAGAATTCAAAACCCTGACGAGCCTTTTTGTTCCTCTCGTGCTTGCGGAGCATGGCGCGAGAGGTGTCGATATGCTTTGTTCTTAAACTGCTGCTGCTCTCTTTCGACAGACGAGAGAGTTGTACTCTGGCTTGTCCGGCGTCGATGCGAGGCAGCGGGCCTCAGCGAGGGGCATCCTCGGCCTTGCCTTCGCATCTTGCGTCCTTGCTTATCTGTAACACTGCCTACAATACCGCGGGACTGATACTCTGCACCTCTGTGCCTCCGCGGGACCACGCGTGGTCGCCTTGGCGCACTCTGTCTCTCCACACCCTTCAGAATTCCTCGCGCGCTTAAGCCGGCCGCACCCAAAAACAGCCTGGGCCCCGCCAGACAAGAGCTGCTCGGGCTTCGGGCCCTAACCCTTTCTTCCTTTTGGTTCGGGTAGGATCCCCGTCGCCCCCCAGCCTCCATGCTAACAGAAATGGCTTTCCTCTCTGCTGTGTCTTGAATTACACTCCAGAGACATGAACAAGTTTTTTTCGACAAACGCACGCGCATTTCAAAGTAGGAAGGGCCCACAGGGGCGAACCTGTGCCGCAACTGTTCGCCGCCCGTGGGTCCCCAAACCGAACACGACACCCCTCCCTGGGAACCTGCCTGGCATGCAAGTAAAGCTTCGATGCACCACTACAATATATTTCGAGTTCTATGCTGACTCTCGTGCCGTAGGCAGTCCCCTAGCCAGGCCGTGCGTGGCCTCAGTCCCGGCTGGAACTGGCGCCCCCTGTCCTCGTCAGGCTTGCTTCACAGTCTGCGTCCTACACACTTCCTTGACTCCGAGGGCGCCACGGGCGCCAGTCCGGATCATCGTCGTCGTCGTGCAGCGACCGGGCTCTTGCCCTTGCCAGCAAAGCTGCTTCCTGCTCAGCTTTCTGCAGAGAAGACAGGAGAGGAAGGAAAACATGTAACACAAGCATCAAGACGCTCTTGTTGCAGCCTCTGCGTCGGTCGTGGCACACGACGCCGACGTGGTCGCCTCCGGACCAGGTCATACTGGACTCCGGCTAAGTGGTTCAAGGCGTCCTCGACTGCCGGTGGTGCTGCGTCGTCATCCTGTCCAGCGAGGTGACTCCAGCTTTCACCCGTCAGTCGTCCTGCCTGCCTCGAAGAGCCAGCTTAGGTCGAAGGAGTCCTAGTCGCTGGGAATGCAGCGCTGGGCTCCGACCCTGACTTTCAAAGACGCAACACTTTCGGTCCTCGCTCTCGCCTTCACTGGCCGGACTGTGCTCCTGCGTCAGGGCGCTGCTGCCAAATCGTTAACACAGTGATTCGACACCACCGCATCTTCCACCTGGCCTCGTCCGCCGCGGCGTGTGGTCGGAGATGGACCTGACCGTGAAAATCCCTTGCCTACTAGTTGTCCAATCACCCTGTCTCACCTCGAAGCTTTCTGCTTGGGGCTCCACGGCGTCTGCCTCGAGAGTCACAACGCTTTCCGTATGCACGGCTGTCTGCCTGCGCTGCATGGCGGTAGCCACCTGGGCCCAGTGATGAAGAAGCAGCTCCTGCAGGGAAGCGAGCAAACCGGGCACTGCGCGCGGTCCTCTGCCTGCCTTTTCCAATGGCTCGCGGCCGAACGCCTCGCGCAGCCGTTCGCGCAGCCGCTCCAGCTCCTGCCACAGTGGTGACCCCACCCTGCCCCTGCAGTCGGGTTTGCGCCGGCTCGCCTGCTTCAGAGCCAGAGCCTTCTGCGCTGCTTCTCTTTGGCGTGCGCGCCAGGCACGCTTTCTCGCTGCCTCTTTCGAGCGCAGCGCAGCCAAGGCAGCAGCGGCCTGCGGGACACGCGCAGTCTGTCTGCGAAAGCCGGTGCCGCGTGCAGCCTCTTCGTCGCCGTCTTGAGTCTTCCTCTTCAAGTTGGCTCGCTGCTGCACGCGAAAGCGCCCTTGCGCCCGCTTTGCCTCCCGGCGCGCCTGGGTCAAGCAAGGTGCGGACTTTGGGCGGGATGTTGCTCTGGCCTCGCCTCCAAGTACTGCTCTGAGCGCCGGAGCGCTGCCCTTGTTGCGGCGGCCTTGGCCCCAGCGACCGCTCGCAGTGCACCTCTGCACGGAGGAAGTGGAAGGCCATGGCCAGGTCACCACCTTCCCAGTCCGGCTGGGCTACGCGTGCACTATCCCCAAAATCCAGGGCGCAACGCTGCCGCACATCACCATCTGGCTGGATCGAGCACTCTGCCGCGCCGCCGCTTATGTCGCCCTCTCTCGTGTGGAGCACGACGAGAACTACTTGGTGGCGGGCAAGGTCGGCACCAAGCACTTCATCCCCGCCCATTGAGTCAGCCGGCCTCTCTTGTACACCTTTGTAAAGACCTCCTCACCTCTCTTCTCACATTCTTCAGGCAGTCACATGCTTCACGCATGGTGTGCGAAAAAATACTGGCCGTGCTTTTCGACAGTGTGTGAGCTCTGTGCGCCACAATGTCTGAGCGTGTTCATGGAGAGTCCCGCTTCTTGCACGTCACAGCCGGAGCCGTCTCCAGCGTCCGCTCAAGGTGCGGCTACTGGAAGCTCGCCAGAACTGTGGTACAAATTGCTGCGCAGCCTTGCGAGCTTGGCTCCAGGATCCTGGGTTGTAGTCCCTTGCTCAGCCTAGTCCCATCTTTCGTTCGCCACCATGGCAGGCGCTCCGAGTCGTCGCTGGGCAGACATCGCAGACGACGAAGATCTCGAGGCGATTCATCGAGGGCTGCTGGGCACGCCGGTCCTTGTGCACAGGGAAGAGAACGGCGCCGGAGGCTCCCTGGCCAGCAACACACCTCTCTCGCCGACAGGGCAAAGGTCCACTGCGCAGCTCGAGACTGCTGCGTGGGCTCTGGCTTGGATGGAGCCGGGTGCCTGGCCGAGTCGCCGCAGGATTTTGCTGGCCTGGGCTGCTCGCCTGCTGCCCGACAACTGGGGCCTGCTGTGGATTGCCGTGGTGCTGGGACCTTCCTGGACTGCAACTGCTTGGCTCCGCAGCTCTCGCCTGGTGCTTGTTCCGATGCCGCTCCTCATTTTAGCCGCGCCGTAGCCTCTGTAGCCCTGTCCTACGAAGCGTGACCACAGGAGTACCTGTTTTGGTGGCAGGCTGGATGCGCCTATCCTCCATTGTAATCTGTACCAGTGCAGTTGTCCACCGCTTCTCCAAGCTGACAAACGAAAATGCAGTGCTACGCGCTTTGACTTGCTGCCCGAGCTTCGTGACTCTTTATTATTATCGTGTTCTAATCAAGACCCTCACGCGTCGCAGGCGACGTGCATGTTTGCAGCTTGCTGGCTCGAACACCAACAACCGAGCACGCGCTAGTGCGCAAAAATAGTCGACAACGCCTGCAACATGTAAACATGTTGTTGTTTCGTCTTTGAATTTCAAACTGACCCATTCCCTGTGATTGGCCTAGGACCCTCCCAACCGAGGAGAGCCAAGGCTGCCCCCTGGCACAACCTCAGCCACAGATAGCCTTAGCCAAGGAAGCCGCAACTTTAAAAACATCAAAGCAAGCTTGCAAACCAAACTCCCGCGACTTGGGACTCCGGGGGCCCTCTGGAAGCTGGTGGACCTCTCTTGTCTAGCCGGGAGGCCCTTGAAGAAGGGAAGTCCAGGAGCCGGCACAAAGGGTCTCCTTGACCTTCAAATAAATAGGGGCCTCTATGGGCCCTGACACGCCGAAGGCCCGAAAAGGGCCGAGGCTACCCCCAACCCCAGCTTAAACCCTAACAGCGCAACTTTAAAAACACCAAAGCAAGCATCAGAGCACAAGAAAGTAAATTCCATAAACCCTAAACCCTAATAGAGTATAGTTTGGGTGGCCGGGGTGGGTTGACGGGCAACGCGAGCGCGCGGCCCGGGGTGTTTCACACCCGAGCGCGCGCCCTCCCCTGACACACCCTAAACCCTAAACCCTAAACCCTAAACCCTAAACCCTAAACTGCCGAGAGCGCCGCTGTCCATATGCATGGGCGCTCGAGGCTTCGACCGAGGTCCCCGCCCGAGCGTCTCCACAGAACGGTGAGGGAGGGTAAAGCCTCCCGGTAGACGAGACGGCAGTGACTGGCTACGCCTCAGACCTAGGGCGTCAGCCCTAATATAATTAGGACCCCAAACCTACGACCATTGATGTCTTTTAGTGTTTTTTACGGGGGTCAGGGGGGTACCCCCCGGGGGGGTCTGGGGCCCCTGGGACCCCCCTGGGACCCCCCTGGGACCCCCTGGGACCCCCCTGGGACCCCCTGGGAAGGTGCCAGGGGTTTCAGAGGTCCAGGACCCCTGCAAGGGGGTTCCAAAGGGTCTCCGGGGGGTCCCAGGGGGGTCCCAGGGGGGTCCCAGGGGGGTCCACGGTCCGAGAAAGTCCCCAAAGTCCCAGAAGGGTCTCGGGGGGGGGGTCCCAGGGAGGTCCAGGCTCGGTTTTGGTCATCGATTTCAGTACGAAAAAATCGCATTTTTAACTGGGACCCGGGCCGATCCTGGGGTCCCCCTCATTTGGGGTGTTTTTGGAGGCAAACTTTCCCTCTCAAGGGGGGGTCGGAGTTTGAGGCAAGGGGGGGTCTCAGAAGACTATGCAACTCGCATATTGGCGTTTCAACTGCGGTCAGGCCTGGCCCTGTGCCGTGATTTGCTCAAAGAAGCCTCTCAAGAAAGCCACTCATTGCAGGGCGAGCAGGTCGTAGAGAGTTTTGATCGCTTCCCCGCATGCGCGGAGGCTCCGCTGGCTGTCCGGGCGCGCTGCCATCGCCTCTTCCCCGACTACTTGGGCCAGCTGCTGCTGCGTTTGCTGGAACAACCTCAAAAGCGTTTCCAGATCTTGCTGGAACTCTCTCTCTCTCTCTCTATATATATATATATGTATGCACGCGTGGGCGAGCCATTCAGACATGCACCTGTGGGCAAGCCCCACGGGTACATAACAGCGGCTCAAAAACCGGAAACATGGTTTGAAAAGTCAAAGCACGTTCAAGCAACAAAACGTCCACGTTGCAACTTCGCAAAATGCTCGTGGGGCATTTTACTTAGCGAAAATGGGTTTATGATATTATTACAGCTACACAATGATGCCATCACTATTTTATCGTTTTGTTTGTAGTTTGCTTCTGAGACTGCAGGAAGGGTGCCCTGATGTTATCACTATTTTATCGTTTTGTTTGTAGTTTGCTTCTGTGATTGCAGGAAAGGTTTGAGTCATGTGCTTGAAGCAGGCGTGTCCAAGCCGAGCCCGAAAGCCCAAGGTCAGATGGACAGACAACCCTTGTCTTGTATGTTCCAATCACCCCGCAAACCACAGCTGCCACAGATAGGCTTCGAGTATTTTTGTAGTGGATTCGCAACCCTCTGAATTTAAACACGATAGGAGTCTGGGCTTTCCTGGGAACTAAGTAGCGACAATGCCACTCGTGATGAATGGGATGAACTTTTTGAAGAGGCACAGGAGAAGTCTGACAAGGACAGCCAGGAAATGATAGAGGCTTGTGAATGCTGTGCTTCATCGTCTCAGTCAGAGGGCGACGGCGACGACTGTGAGCACATGAGGAGAAGCTGTGGTGGGTGAACTTATGCGAGCGAGCTTTAGATTCACGAGGTTTTTCTCTGCCGACGTCTCGCAGCACCCCGGCTTTGCGAGAGTTGTCAATGTAGGGGGGTGGAGGCATCTCACCACATATACAGACCAGACACATACATGACATGCATGCGATGCAAGAACCTGTATTTCAAGGGCAACTGGAGATGGGAGACCGTCTCACAACGCCTTCATTCATCTGGAGGCAGCCTGCTTGGCTTTCGGAACAGTCTCGGGCCCTCCTAGGTATGTAGGTTTCATGACAAAAGCAACGCAAGCTCATAGCACTTCCGTGGTGTGCATTTCAGGTATAAGACAGAACGTTAAAATGATCTTGCATATGGAGCCCCTGCAAGAGTCTCATGCAAAGATGTTTTATAGCTGGCAGCAAATGTTTTATCCCTAATTTGCCCAATGTATGTTGTTAGACGAAAAGGGGCATTTTTTGTGAAGGGGGGGCCCTCCCTCTCTCCACATCTCCCTCGTTTGCCGTCCACTCCCCACCCTCACATGCTCCATAGATCTCCATAGCCGGCCTCCAGGGCCGTTGCCACACCAACTCACCTGGCGGGCCAGAACAGGACTCCATAGAGTCGGAGTTGCTCACTTATTCCGCTGTATCCAGTAGACGAGCCTCAGTTGACCAGCCGGGTATGTCGGTGACATGTGGAACGCAAGGCAACTCAATTGGCGGCAACACGTGAAATAGCATGGGCTTCTGTGTACTGGTTGCGAATCACACCCGCCTTGGCGCGAAAGACGATTGGCGCGCAAGACGAAAACGGCGAAACGGCATACCGTACAAATTCAGCAACACTTACATACTCAAATAGATGACCTTGTGCGGAGCTTAAACGTGGTTCATCGTGGTTCTATGATCCGAAGATGTTGAGGCCTAGTTCAGATGGAAGGCAGGCATGGCCAATCTGCACGCCCATGAAGTCTCATGTGCTTGAGCCAACGCTCTTGGAGACGGGAAACGTACCAAACGGCGTGGCGGCGTTCACACCTGGTCAACAAATAGAAGGGTGCCCGAGGCAGCGCAAGATCACGTCCGCGGGCTGGAATAAGAAATGCCAAGAAGCTGCGGAAGATCGCGGAAGCACGCGTGGTTTGAAGAGGGTTGTTCTGAGGGAACGCTTAAATGGAGGCCCAAAGGAAATTGAGGATGGTGGACGAGATTTCCGCCGCATGAGTTTGACGGGATTGTGCGGCGGCAATGGAGTCCGTCTAGATACCGTGATTCCGGTTCAGAGACATCGCATAAAACATTGTTCAGACAGACAGACGATGCCTAACTTCATGCCAAGGAATTCAGCCGATGCGATGCATTGAGAAGAACTGAAGGTTTGGGATTCTAGCGTCTCAGGGTTTTTAAGGTTTGTTCACCGAGCCGTACTCGTCCATTACGGTCCATTACGTATGTAGCTAGTAGCCACAAAGGATATAGCAGGCACTCCAGAAAAATCAGAGTGGACGGAAAAGAAGCCTTTTTGCGCCGGCGCAAATAGTCCAAGTCGGGCAATCGGCAGGTGATGCGCGCAGGTGGATGAAACGCCAGCCTCAAGAATGTTGGAGCAGATCGGTGGGTTCTGGACGGTGTGAGCGTGCCAGTGGGATCCGGTAGGGGTGAATGTGAAGGTGAGTGTGGCTTACGTGAAGCAGTGAAGCAAGGTGGATTGCAGGGGACGGCGGTGGGAACTTCGAAAGTTAAAGAAGTCTGAACGGACGGAGCAGCAGACGGACGGATGCAGCTGTGAGCTTGGACTGCAGCGGAGTTGGGCAGGCTTGTACTAGTCTGTTACGTATGTAGATATGAGCAAGATGTGCAATAAGTAGGCACTTCCCCTCCCCCCTCCCCTACGTAGGACATCAAGCTGCAGGATCCTGTCAGGGCCGATAGGTTAACGCTTATAAAGTTGTCTCGGCATGCGGTCTCAGATCCAAGTTCAAAGCCCAACGCTCAGGCTGGCAATCTGACCATGAAACGCTGCAAAACGACATACTCCTTTTCTGGACAGAATGGCTCCAAAGTCAGCCTAATTCTAAGACTTCTAAGGCTGAGACTTGCTGAGGGCCTTCATTGATTCTACACTTCCCTGCGAATGTGTGTAGTTGCACGGATCACGGCTAGAGCAGGAAGCGCACCGGCTGATAGTATGCCAAGGGCGTAGCCCTGGCAAAGGAGGCAAACAAACAGGCCATGCAATAATGCCACAGCCGAGGCCTTGTACTGGAAATGGCTTCTGTGCCAGATCTTGGGCTCGGAGCCTGAGGTGTTTTGTGCAAAAGCCTCTCAACAAGTCAACATTGAGTTAGACTTGAGCCCATGCCCAGCTGCATGTGATAAAACCATCTTGGCTCAGGCCCGTGAAGCAACTTCGTCACATGATGTTTTCCGAGTTGAACCGAGATGTGTCAATACTGGTGCGAAGCAAGATACCTGCTTGAGGAAAGAAGAACAGGACTCCCCCAACCAGCAGTGGGCCCAAACAGCTTCCAAGAAAGCCGGCGATGCCCCAAAGACCAAACGCTTGCGCGCTGTCCTGGATAGCTCACATGAGCTTATGCTCGGTCCCTTGCTGTGTTCTAGGTATTTCTAGCTGCTCTAGCTGGGGCCACTCTTCGAGCTACTCTGGCTATCTCTGGCTATTCAGCAGATGAACGCGTCAATGTCCTTGGACGCGGGCAAGCACTTGAGAGCCAGTGCATAGTCCACACCTTGACAGCAAAAACATTCGTTCAAAGGCTCCCCTTACTGTATTGGGGTTAGCCAGTGATCTGCCCAAAGCTTGTCTATTGGGTGAAATGCATTTTGCCAAATAATTCGAACGTTGTGCTGCAGTGATCTTCCAAGTGCAACCGCTTTTGTTACCTTATCTTTTCGTTGGCTGTGCTATGTGGGTAGGGTTTTAGGGTTTAGTGGCTTAGGGAGGCTTGAGCGATGTGGGGTTCTCTTTCGTTCTTCCTTGCGTTCGTTTCTTTCGTTCAATTTTCCTCGGTTTGCAGGGAACACACCAAAACCAAAACAAACAGCAACCTAAACATCAAAGAAACGAATGATGTGCTCGTTTTAGGCACCTACTTTGGGATGACAGGTGGCAGCCTGAACTAAGGATCCGACTCATGTATGACCCAGCTCCCAGGCCATACAGAACTGCTCCAATTTCCATGACATACCATCCGAAGTGTGGCGCGCTGATGAAGGTCAGAAAGGTAGCCTCAAGCTTCAACATGCCATATTCTGGGCCCATCTTGTGAGAGGCCATTCAAAACTACGCGAAATCATGTGGACAAGCGGCACATAGAGCAGAACAAGATGCGTAAACCATGGGTTTGCGACCAAAGCTGTCAGAAAGACGGCTGCTGGGAAGTGCCACAGCTGCACCAACGAGCTGCCCAATGAGAACCTCGGGGGTGTTTTGAGCGTCTTGCTGCATCTTGCTGCTTCATGCTTCCTTCAGGTGCAGGTGGTGTGGTCGTGTTGGCTGCTGGCTCACCATGCCAGCTCGATGCAACATGCACAAAGTGCGTAGGTTGATGTCAGGCTTTGTTTTCATAGAACTTTTAGACACATATGATATGAGAAAAATGAGTGGTGAATTCGACAAGCCAAACATCTTGCTGAGTTTATATAGAACCATGCGCAGACCTGGGGGAATGCCTGTCCTGTGCTTCAGATACGCGTGTTGGCCGTTCACGGTGCTGCTTGTATAAGGCTTTCTCATACTGTTGCCACGGCTCAGTTCAACTGTTTCTGCTTGTACCCTTCCCCTCTCTTCCAAGATGTGCGCCTGCTTCTGGCTCGGTTTGCATGGACAAGTTCTTCCTGCCGTGTTCACATGTGGTGCATGGTCGCATCTTCGCGCGGCCCCTCCGATCTTTCCCCTTCACCCTCTCCGTAAGGTCATTTGCCTTATTGTTGGGCCCGGTAGCACAGCTTACGCGAGCCTATGCATCATCTCAGGAAAGTTTGTGACACCGATAACATTATACACACATATATACATATATGCATACCTTGAGCTTTCGCTGGGAACTGTGGGAAACATGGCTCCGTGAGAAGTGCAGATGTTGAATTGGCGGTCTTTTCACTGCTTGGCGCACTGTACGAGACTGAGCCCGAACCTGCCTGAAGATGTGAAACCTCTTCTTCACCCGCACTTACGTCTTCAACTCGCTGCGCCCTTCAAAACTACTTGGGGGATTTTAGAGCTATGAAACATATGAGAGGATGAGCACTTCCGAGCCCTCTGACCTATCGAGACAGTCCATTAACGAAGTGCTGACAGACTGTTACTGAAGTCTTTTGATATGAGGTTTGATATCTGGAGCTAGTCAACGAAAGTTCCTTCATCCAGATTTGGTTTCCGCGGAACTGTCGAGCTGCCCTTCGTGGACACGTCTGGAATGGAACGTCCCGATCTGGTATTCTACAATTTCTCCGCTTGTGTTATACCTTTCCCGAACTAGTACTACCGTACTATTCCAGCCAGGAATGGCGTGAGTGAGGCAACTGTCTCTTTCGTGCTGTTGCGGCGACCTTCGCGGATCTTATCAAGAGACTTTCTTACTCTCGGGCATACAACTCGAGGCGTGGAACGAGCCTGTTCTCTAGTACCAACAAATCTGTCGATGATGACAAAACTTTCGCAGAAGCGTGGTTTCCTTCCACAGAGGTTTTGCCGTATCTGTCGCTGGCCGGCTGTCCGACTGTCTTATACATGCTTGAAACCACAGACAGGGACCTTAAGAGCAACGCGAATCTGGTTTGCTTGTTGCTTTATATGCTGCTGCTTAAGATATTGGCTTCCTTTTTCTATCAAGTTAGACTGAACATGCAGCTGGCGGCGCGAACCTTCCGGCTCGCGCCAGTTCTGCACCGAACACCCATGTCAGTCAAGCGCGCTAAGTATTTGCTGGGCAGCCAAAGTAATTAATCTCGAGATCACCGTTGCCTCGGCTTTAGCCTTGCTGGGCAATGAGTACCGTCTGTCGCACGCTGTACATGAATGTACATGTGCTTCAAGCGCAACATTCCCGTTCAACGATGGCCTCGAACATGTCGCGGATGAAGTACTCCATAAAGACGATGACCTTGGCTAGTGAGTGTTTTCTGCTCTGATGTGCGCCGTGTAATGCATCTTCAGAATCTTTGCAACCGCTTTAAAGCCGTCCGTCAGTGTTCTGTGTGGCATTGAATCGGCGCAGGCCTACTAGGTGATCCCGGTGATTCCCTGTGCCACCCAGGCTCAGCCTGGCTGGTGTAGAAGAGCAGTCGGCCAGTACAAACCCAGAAGAAATCAAGGTCAGCGGGTAAGTCCAGCGTGTAGGCAGACAGAATCTCACCTGCATGGCTATTCGGGAACCTGCGTTTGATAACAGCCCATCAAACTTCAGCATCAAATAGTATCAACCTCCACTTGGAAATGCCGAGCTTTGATTGCTACGTTCCTTGGATATTGCAGCGAGCCATGTTCATTGCATCATAACTCGAATCTCTGTTTTGGTTGCAGGCTTGCGAGTGCGTGTGGAATCTGACTTCTCTGAGGTGCAAGGTTCGTGAAAAAAAACAGAAATTCTCCAAAAACCGGCTCACTTTGCATCGAGCAGCCTCCTTCGCTAGCGTGCACACAATCGAAGAGCAGAAGACCACTCCAGCTGCATAGATTATGTAGAACGTTTGCAGCGGCTGACCTGGCATCCCAGGGCGCGTCTACATCGTCTATCCAACCTTCCAAGTGCAACTAAGTGCATTTTTCAAAACACAGGTTGTTGATTTTTTGATCCTGTTAGAGTTGTTCATGCCTCATTCTTTTGGATATGTGCTCTTTGCCAAGCCCCACTCGCCTCTCAGCAGCTCTATAACAGCCATTGCCAGCACGGCGCCAAGGAAAGAGTGCAGTGCCTTGGGTGTTCGACAATCGACGCTGTACCCTCAACATGTTTTTCGTTGTGCACAAGTTCGCTTTCCGATGCGTCAAGTTACAATGATGCCGGAGACGATGCCGGCTTCAGCATCTCTACATGAACCTGGAAAGGCAGAAACTGGGCGCCTTCCGCTTTGCACGTCACATACAAGCGCTGCATGCCATCACACGAACTCTGTTCCAGCAGTGGGCCTGTAGACTCGACATCTCTGGTGCTGGCTGTACTGAGGTCCTTCTATGCTGCAGGGTGGGGAGCATAGACCGTAGCAAGCAAGTCGGCTGAATCATGCCGCTGAACTTGTCAGGAAACTAGCGCGACGATGCACCCAGCAGACCTAGCAGCATTCTGCAACATGCTTCTGAGGCAAGCTTCGGCAGGGAGTGCAGCATGGGCAGCATACGCCACGTTGAGAGCCATCTCTGTCACAAGCAAGCCAACCATGAACATGATCGGCCACGACAACAGGCTTGCAAAGTAGACCAGCATGAAGCCTGCAGGCAAAGGCAGGTGGAGGCTATTGGAGGACGTTGAGATTGTCGGAAGGAGCATTGAAGAAGGGTGCGACACTTGCCAAACGAGATTCGTCTCGGACATGGAGGCTCGGATCCCACAAGGGCGACTCTGCTTTGGGATCCTTTTGGGATGCTTCAGAGATCTTCAGAGGCCTCCGCTGGCCACCACACTTCCAGCCAGAAGGATGGGGCGTCGCCGGCCCCAGCGCGAGGACAATCGATCGGAACACATGCCTGCTATCGGGCCTGAGAGGGTTCCAAGAGGCAGCCTACACTGCCTGCAGATGCCTGCAGCCGACCTGAACCTGGCAGCATCTGGCAGGGCACCTCCTGAAACTCTGAGACAATATAAGCTTCCCACATATAAGTTGCGTCGCTCCGCAGATCATCACGTAGATGGCCAGCCACAGGCTTGAAGCTTCCTGCGGTTCTGCGAGTTTAGTAGTATCCTTACATTCCGTTATGTTTCAGAACATGCGAGCTTGAGTACTGTCGCAGGAAGTACTTTCTCAGAAGCATGATGTGCCGGCAAGCAGCGCTGTTTAGTCTTTCAGCTTCTCTTGGTAGAACTGTGAGGGCAAAGCTTGTCGTTATCATCGAATAGATCAACTGGTAGGCAGTGATGCACATCCACAGAACAGTGCCTGTCAAAGCGGACCGATGTTGAGATGCGAGGTCATGACAAGAAACCTCGGCCACTCTTTGCATGTGATATTAACCGGTTGGATGGGTGACAGAACGAACTCGATCCTCTTCCATGTTTGTTCGTCTTGTGCGCTGAATGACAGGATCGGTAGCCGTCCTGTTGCAGCTTTCTAAAGACAGAAGATTTCAATCACAGCATAGCAAAGCCAAGCCAAGCCAAGCCAAGCAAGCAAAGCAAAGCAAAGGAGAATGAGGTGGCACTCATGCCAGGAGCGTAAACGTACTATGACGTACTTTACCTGTTCTGTAACTTACCTTTTAGTTTGTTGCCGCGTCCTGGAGGTCCTGACATAAATGTGGACTGGCAGTGTCCATTCGTCTGCATGGATACGAAAGCCCGGATGAAGGGAAGAACACTTGAGCCGAAACAAATGTGTTGTGAAGAATACTTGCTGTTTTCGGGAAGCTCTGGCAAGCTAAAAACTCCAAAGCGCTTTCATGCCACCAGCATGAAACTAGATGCATGTTTGGCTTCTGCTGTGGGTAGTCACGAGGTCACTGCTGAAGAAGATAAGCTTTTCACCGTGCAGGCAGAGTTGGAGGACCAGCGCTCTTCGGCCGTAAGCAGCGTGGCCTCAGATGCACCGAACGTGTTCGATGTCCGGTGATGGCATCGTGTAGTCTGTCGCAACACTGGGATTTCATTCCATCAGATTCTGCAAATGAATTTATGGCAGCTAGTGAAACAAGCAAGATGCACAAGGTGCAAGCAGCTGGGGTGCAAACTTGCCGTCGCATTCCGGATAATCTGTGAATCTGCATGCAGGCTTCGAGGCAGCTCATCGAACAGCACAAGTTTCATAATGCAGGTCGCGAACTTCGTGGCTGTGAGCCTGAAGACCAGCTCGACTTTCGAATTCGCCGCCTGCAGAAGGAACAAATAATTTAGCAAGCACCCTGTCGCGCAATCACTGTCCAACTTCCCAGGCTTAGATGCAGGAGTTGGTTGCTTGCGGGTCGGTGGGTTGGTTGGTTCGGACTGTCTGGGACAGTAAGTGGCCCGGCCTGCCCCCGAACCCGAACCACAACAGGTTCAGGTTCGGGTTCGGGTTTGGCGGCCACGGGTCCGAAAAACTCCAAGCCCTAACAGGCCCTAACATCCCTCAACCCTAACACGCCGAAATCCGCGCCCAAAACGCGGGAAACCCTCAAACGCCCTCAGCCCTTAAACCCCAAACTCAAAAAGCCATAAGCCCCAAAACCCTGCACCCTAACAAGCCTAAAGCCCGTACACCCCAAATAGCCTAAACCCTCAAAACCCTACACCCGCCAGGTTTATCTCGACCCACTCGGTGTAAAGTCAGCCCAAACCCTGCGGCACACAGCATGGGAAGGCAGATGAAGGAAGTCACCCCAAGGGGTGTAATGTCAGCCCAACAACAGCGAAACTATGACTTTTGTGAGCATTCGCACTTTTTTATCAAAATGCCGCCGGAGCTGTGCACAGTGGGTCGAGAAGCCTTAAGACAGCATTTGCAAGCGGTTTTGAGCAGCGAAACTGCATGGCTTGGGAAGGCGGTTTGGGGATGGTTGTCATGATGCCACGGCATTATTCCTCCCGTATGTCCCGGGCCCCAAACAGTACGACGGAGACTGTTCTTTAACAGGCTGACCTGTAATCCAGAAAGCCACGGCAGGAAGTCGGCAAATGTTGCACACAAGTTGTGCTCATTGTTTTTCCGTTTGCGGCTGCAGGGCCCACAAATTTCGTACTGCACAGGTTGAGTGGGCACGCACCGAAATACAACATGAACTTTTATGGTAAGTCCATATCCCTTCGCAGGAATCGAGTGCTGACTGCTTGGGGGTAATGTTGTCTGCTGATTAGTGTGGCCCCCCCCCCCCCCCCCTCAACGAAAGGATCCCGCTCTTTAGAGGGGGGGGGGGGGGGGGGGCAATTTGGGGGGGGGGGGGGGTCTGGTTTTATATGATTTTAAAAGGGATGAGTTTATATGAATTTAAAAGGGATCCATATGATCCATATGATTTTAAAAGGGATGAGCTCGTATGAGTGTAAAAGGGATCCATATGATTCTAAACGGGGTGAGACTATATGAAATTAAGAGGGATCCATACGATTTTAAGAGGGATGAGTTTATATGAATTTAAAGGGGATCCATCTATCCCAACCAAGCCAGCCCGCAAAAAAAAATATAATTCCGGGGGAGCAAACTTTTTATATTATACGGCATCCGGGCAGCTGCTGGACTACCCCCTTTGAAATTTGATTGCCCGGCCTCGGTACAAAAGAATTTTATAAGGAAATCTTAGTTTTGGGTCTGGCCTGGAGGCTGAAGATTTCAGGGCCCGACAACCTCAGGCCTCAAGGTTTAGGAAACCTCAGCCCTTAGGCCTCTGGATCCAAACCCAACTAGCCCGCAAAAAAAAATATAATTCCGGGGGAGCAAACTTTTATATTATACGGCATCCGGGCAGCTGCTGGACTACCCCCTTTGAAATTTGATTGCCCGGCCTCGGTACAAAAGAATTTAATAAGGAAATCTTAGCCCTGGGCCCGGCCTGGAGACTGAAGATTTCAGGGCCCGACAACCTCAGGCCTCAAGGTTTCAGTCTTTAAACTTTTGATCTTTGGTCTCTCAGGCTCGGTTCAGAAGCGATTTATGGACGACAACACCATTCGACAGCCTCGCCGAAATTTTGCATCGCCCGATTTTTTTTCACAATTCCGGGGGTCCTCCTCAAATAGATCCCCCTGAATAATTTTTGGGTTTTTTTCCACAATTCCGGGGGAGCACACTAATCAGGATACAACATTACAGCAAAAACTACGATCCCCAAATGTCCCAAAACCATGTCAATGTGCACAGTACTCTCAGACCGCAAAAATCAGGGTATGGTGAAATATAAGACCTGTTGAGGATATGGGGAAGCAAGCCCAAACCCTGCGGCACATGGCCTTGGCACGACTTCACCCCGGCAGTAGAAGAAACCTCAAAACCCTAAACGCCCGCAAGCCTCGAAACCCCTAAACCCCAACGGCCCCAAACCCTCAAACCCCCCATGAATCCTCGCAGATCTAAACCCTGAGCCCAAAGCCTACAAACCTGCAACCCTACAACTTACAACCCGAAACCCTTCAACCTAAACCCAAGAACCTCTAAAAGCCATGCAAGCCCTAAAAGCGCCCTCGACCCTGAAAACGCCAACCCCGAAAAACCCTGAACCCCAATCGCCATCAACCCTGTAATCCCTACACCCTGAAAGCCCTAAACACTATGGCCCGAACCCCGAATTATCCTGGCCTAAGCCTTCACAAAGACCCTAAGCCCGAGGCAGTAAGCCCTCAGCCGAAAACCTGCCCGAGAACCTTAAACCCAAACCGCAAGCACTTATTGACCCCAGAACAACCCTACACCCCAAACTCTAAACCCCAAAGCCCAGTCCTAAACACCTCAAACCCTAAACCCTCAGCCCCAATGCCTAAATCTCGAAAGGCTCTGGGAGGGGTTCTGGAGCAGTTCTCTAAGGGGCCTGGCGTTGGGCGTGAGGTTTGGGGTGGGGATGCCTTTTTTTTGTGGGGGGAAGGCTGAAGCAGGGTTCGGGTGCAGGGTCCGGGTTTGGATTCAGGTTTCGAGTGGAGTTGCTAAGTGTCTTTTCGAAAGGGTGGAGGTTCGGGTTCGGGTTCAGGTTCGGGGCTTGAGTCTCTGTGGGAGTCTATACGTAGGGCGGGGTGGGGGTCGGGTTCGGGCACATCTTTTGCGAGGAAGGGGGGAGGTTCGGGCTCTTAATGGGTGAAAGGTGCGGGGGTCGGGGTCGTGGGACGGAGGAGGTCGAGCTGGTGTCTTTTTTTCGAGGGGGGAAGTTCCGAGCCAGAGCATGCCAGAACAGCCAGCATGGTTACAGCACGCCCCATCAGACGTCAGGCTGTGATAGTCATGTTTGAATCTTCTGGGCGGACTTGCCGAGACTTGTGCAGGTGCCGAGCACTAACGAAGCGCCGAGCACCGTCCCTCTGGCCATTCCAGGCCTGCAACGACACGCCTGGGGCTGGCCCCCCCGACACGCGCATCGGTTCGCTTCTCTATTTCCCTCCACCTCATGTAGTAGGTTGCGGAAGCTTGTTACCTTGGATCCTGACTCCTTGTGGCTTCCGGCTCCACAAGTCTCACGATTTCTGCAAGCACAAACATGCTCTGAAGCTTACCTGAAGCTTACCAGCTTACCGCTCTGCTGGCGTCCTGCCCAGATTTTCGTGATCAAGGCCAGCACACGACATGGCCTCAGCGTCACCATCTGCTGGCGGTGCTTGTGCCAGATCTCGCTCGGATGGGGAGACACAGGCGCACCAAGCCTCTTCCTGAAAGGCACTGAAAGGCTGCATGACATCAAGATTCGACATGCGCTCAAGGTACTCTCAGAGCAAGACCGAACAAGCCAAACGCAAGCCGGAATACCAACGCTGACACGGAACCGAACCTTGCTAAGCGACATTTATTTTGCCATGCTTCTTCTGGGGAAGCAAAGCAGTGTTGTCAAGTTAAGTTGAGCTGAGGGTACTGAAGCATCTGAAGCTGAGCCTTCTGCGGATGTGCTCCTAATACGAATAAAATATACTTGCAAGAGCGAGAAGCCAGCCTTCATTCCTCAAGTTGCACACTGCTGTGGACGCGGAAGATGCTTGAGCAGTGCACCTTCTTGGACTCAGGATTGTACGCCGTGACGTAGACCGGGAGAGTTCCTGCTGTGAAATGTTAGGAGCTCCAACTTGACCACGTGACGTGGCAGAGGCAGAAACACACCGACAGCGCACCTTCTCCGTGATATCCAGCGTCACACCAAAGTTCCATGTGTGGCTCCTCCTTGCGGGCGACAGCGTGGCTACTTTCTACTAGTGTGGGGCTTACAAACTCTTGCTTTGCAAGCCGCACCTGCTTTGTCTTCGAGTTGCAAGCCTGCGCAGCAGCTTCGATGATCGGTTCTGGATTGTTTTTAGTTTGTTGTTTGTGGGGTCTAGGATTTTCATGTGCCTTTAAGAGTTGAAGGTGGAGTTTTGCAAGCCCGGGCCGAAGTGTCATTCATTGTTGCCGCTGTTTGCAGCGTGTGGCTTGCCTTGAGTTCTAGATCGCTCGCTGCTCAGCTATCATCTGATCCGCATTCGCTGGCTGCAGACTCACGATTGATCAAGGCGACGCAGTGGCAGTACATGATGCATCCTGTGGTGGAGCGGCATTAAGGGTACTAAGATGTACTAAGGCAAGAGATCAATTTGCAAGATCTATTTGCAAGATCTTATAGCTCAGCGCGGAAGGCCTTAAAGCGCTGCTTCGCTTCTGTCATTGCCTGGCAAAAACGGCTTCACCAAGTGAGAGCCTCGTGGCATGTGTCGAGTTCACAACAATGAGTCTCAAGCAGAAGTGATTCGTCTTATTCCTCTTTCGGCATATCTTGGCTCTCCATTTCTTGCTTGCTTGCTTTCTGGCTAGATGTTTGCAACAGACGCAGGCCCGGATAGGCATTCGCAGAGCCATCTCCAAGACACGGTCGCGTTCCACATAAGGAGAGGAAGGTTTCACACAGGCCCCAGACTCCCCACAGGTCCGGATGGCAAGCTCCAACCTATCTTTAGCCTCCACCGCTCCTTCTTCCCAGGGTGGGTTGGCGTATCAGCATGCAACAGCAGTGCTTGACGAACTACGCAGGTGGGGCGTCCTCCATGCAAAGTCGGAGGGTAAGGCATACGAAACATGCAAAACTTGGATGAAGCGTATGAATGCGCTGCTGCTGTACTCGACCCAAAAACGCCAAGAGATACGCTCAGCAGCACAAGTAGCGCTCAATTCAGGTGCGGTTGGCCTTTTGTGCCCTCTCGACTTGGGACTGGGCAGCCTGCATTCATCAAATCTTACCATGCAGACTGCAACTGTGGAATTCCATTCGGCCTCCAAATTCACAATTGCCGGCAGCGGGGTGCCGTCCTCACAAGGACGTGCTAGGATGTACCCACAGACGCTCTTGCCATCTCTTGCCCCAGCATTCTAGAATCACAGCAGCAATTTCACAAATGTTGTTCATGTCTTGATGCAGCCTTCGATGAGGCATTGACGATTGACTTTACCATGCTGACTTTGTGCGCAATATGGACCAACAGCACTGCAGCAAGACTGCAGTCTGGAAACACAAGTTGCGCCTTCTGTCTCGAATGATGAGGATGCAGGAAGCACCAGTCGTTTCAAAATGCTCTCTTGATGTGCAAAAAGTATACTAGCTGCATTTAGCTGCAGAAGAAAGGAAGCCACAACATCTCGAGGCTTGGCAGTCAGCACATGTCAGCACAGCCGGTCCTCCGAATAGTACGGGCCTTCAACAAAGCCTTGGAACAAAGATGAACAAATTGTCCGAGATTTGAAGCTCAGCAGAACAGCCAACACAGCTCCATAAGCCCGACACCCACGAATCGATACTGTTCGTGCTGACGATAGAAGGAACGCCAATCTAAGAGTCAACTCTTTGTAAGTCATCGGCAAATCCATCCTATTGTCTTCACTTGCGCTTGCGAACGCCGAGGCGATCGCGCATGACGTCCCCAACTTGCTCCGATGAGAATCCATGCAAGCCTCGCTGCCAACATTCCGATGCATTGAGACCTCAACTGGTGTGCCTTGGGCTGGTGCTTGGGACTGCGTCTTCATGAAACTTTCCAGTGCTCATTGCTCTGCTGGCATCCTCGATCAGCAAATCGGAGCAAGCTCAGTCTGAAACTTAGTGGATCTTCGTTTGTGCCGAAGATCGTCGCGGCAGACAGAGAACCATCGCTGGTGTGATTTCTGTGGGCTTGCGTGACATTACTTCTGGGCGCTCCGGGCTTGAGGCTTCCTTGGACTCAGAATGAGAAACTGCAAAGGGGACGACTGGTTGCGCGAGAGCCCGAGTGATGATAAACATTGCAGATTGCTGGAATGACTTTGTGGCGAACCATGTTCCAAAGCCAAAGCCAGAAGGTTGCTTGATGTTGCTTGTGTGAAGGTGTGGCCCCAATGATTGAGGCTAGCGGGCGGTTCGCAGCTCGCACGAATGCTCGCACGATGCGCAGCACTTGTGACTACTGCTTCGGAAGAGAACTTGCGAGACAGGTGTGAAGCCACAACAAGAAGAAATAAGTGCATCCACAACAGCGCGGGAGAGAAACCACGAAAAGAAACCGAAACCGCGCACGACAGGCTTGCATTTTAGGGCTAGTTTAATAAAGAGGCAAGGCCTAGGGGGGGGGGGGGGGTTTAAGGTTTAGGGCCTAGCCCCGCGCTCCCCCCGTGGTGTGGGGGGTTGTCAGAAATGGTCTCGCGCTGTGCGTTCCCGCAGCCCATTTTGGGGAGGGGGGAGGGGAGGAGTGGGAGGGGGTCGGGGGAAGGGGGAGAGGGGGCATGGGGGAGGGGGTGCGGAGAGGCAGGGAGGGAAGGGGGGGGGGGGGGGCGCGGGGGCGCAACCGCATATCATATATACATATATATATATATGGGTATAGTATCTGTAAGAGTTCTTTGTCGGTGTAGGGTGTAGGGTGTAGGGTGTAGGGCGGAGGGTGTAGGATGTCGGGTTTAGGGTTTAGGGCTTAGAAACATTGGAACTCATAAAGATACTATAGCGTATATGGGTAAAGTATCTTTAAGAGTTCTTTGTCGGTGCAGGGTGTAGGGTGTAAGGTGTAGGGTTTAGGGTTAGCGTTTAGGGAGGGTTTAGAAATTAGGGTCTAGGGTTTAGGGTTTAGAAATTAGGGTTTAGAAACATTGTAACTCTTACAGATACTATAGCGTATGTCTATGTGTATATATATATATGTATACACATATACATATGGTACCCCCCCCCCTGGAGAATCTACCTCCAGAGGGTGGGGGTTTAACATATCTATACTTTAATCTATTAGCTTGAGTTGTTTTTTCTTTTCAGCCAGAGGGTGGGGGTTTAACATATCTCTATTTTAATTTCTTAGCTTAAGTTATCTTTTTCTTTTTTAAGTCACGGTCTTCGTCCTTATGTATGTGTAGGATATGATTTCCTATATCATTCTCCTATATGCTGAGAGTGCGGTGTAAGTTTTTTTTTAAGTGTGTGTCTTGTTTATAAGCAGCTGGGTTGCTTGTAAGCACTGGGGTTGCTTATAAGCAGGATGGAGGGAGGGGGGGGGGGGGTTGGGGGGGTTTGGCCCCAGGACCTCTGAACCACCCCCCCCCCCCTGAAAGATCATCCAAGATGTCCTCATCTTACTCAGTAGAGCCCAAGACCTGTGAACATGAAAATGTTACTGAAGCATTTGGTTAAAGAGTGAGAAGTGTACGTGAACAAGTAGTTGCCATGAAGCGCGTGGGAGCGGTATCGGGCCTCATCTCCTTGGAGAATGGTGTATGCAAACTTGAATTGGTTCAGAGCTCCTTCACTCCAAGCACTTCCGCATCCACAGCTTCTATGCCTAATCCCTCGTCTCCTCCACCGGTCATCTCTACCATAGTCGAGAAAATCAAGAGTGGCACCCTCGAGACACATCCCACGAAGCAAGACTTGACATTACGCCAAGTCCAATCACATGTGATCTATCTCCAGCACAAGTTCTCCCTAGCACCAGGAGCCCAGGGCGGCTGGAATCAGTTGGCAGAAGATGCACTTCGCGAGTGGTTGAGAACCAAAAAGCGTGGTGCAGCAGCGAAAGCCAGTTCGTCAAAGCAGGTGCTCGCCATCACAGATGAACCGGGGCGTGTGTCATCACCGGAGGCTACCACATCATCGTCGTCTACCGGCCCGGGCTTATCAACGCAGCCGCTCGCCATCGCAAACGAACTGTCACCACCCTCGGCTACCACACATGAGAACGCACCACATGATACGCCGCCGTCTCCTACCGGCCAAGATTCCTCGTCGAGTTCTTCTTCGTCGTCCTCATCAGACACATCAAGCGAGCCCGACACCGTGAATTACATGGGCTGGGTAAGTGATTGGCATGATTTGGCGGCTTCTTGTGTACATATCTTGCGTGACTCGCAAAACAACCCCAAGAAGCGTAGAATCGCAAAGGACTTGCTTCAGAATATCAATGCCTCTAAGGCAGAGTGGGACTCAAACAAGTAAGCAAAGGAGCCCACACAGCAGATGACATAATCTTCCTTCAGACCGGCTGCCTGCCTGAGACGTTGACCTTGTGCAAGCTCACGCCCAAGATCACGGTAAAGCGTGCCCCGGGCCCGGGAGCAATCCGAAAGGTCGAGTGGAAGACCATGGGTGCCAAGCTTTTGTCCGGTCGCAAGATTATCTTGCATACTGACTCAGCCAAAAGCTACAAACTCAAGCTCGACGGGGTTCTTCATGATCGGGTGGTGCACTGCAAAAAGCAGGTCAAGGTCAATGGGAAGACGCGTTGGGTGCAGCCCCACTATGTCCGCATCGTCAAGCATAAGCTGCCCGGCACAAAGAACAAGACAATCACAGTGAAGTCCGGCACGCAGGTCATAGACCGGTGTTGGAGATTCCTAAAGGAACGTGTGCGTGTGAATCAGCACACGAAAGCCGGTAGCTCCTTGCTGAGAGCCAAGCTGCGAAGCGCCCAGTATGAATACTGGAATCGCAGTAAGGACTTGTGGCTGGCATGCGGAGAGCTATGCTCCCATGTCATGAGAAAGTTCTTGTCGTAGGCTTCCTTCGCCCCACAGGATATGGCGTCTCGGTAGTCCATATTCTCTATCCAATCCAGACCAACCGCGCTCGCAGGTAAAATTCATGCGTCTGACATCGCAATAATTCGACCACACGCAACGCCATATATAAGATATGAAAATGGCATCTGACATGGCAATAGCTCAACCACACACAACGCCATAAGACCTGAAAATGTAATTCTGGGAAGTTAATCTCGTGATCGTTCAACCATGTAATTCTGGGAAATTAATCTCGTGATCGTTCAACCATATACGACGCGATAAAACCTTTAAAGGTAGATTCTTCTGGGGGGGGGGGGGGGGGGTAGCATACATATATATATATATAATGTATACACATAGACATATAAACGAACAGATGTATACATATGTACATAGACATGTTTCTGCTACATCGTGGTTTGCACTTCAGGTTTTAAACCGACTCTGAGGTCGAGAACCTCTCAGGAGTCTTCGAGAGTATCAATTTGGGGTTCTTATTGTGAGGAGTTACGCTCTCCATGACTCTGCCATGAACCAGAGTCTATCGCGATGTATAAGACGTAGAAAGGCCATGTGGCGGGATGTTGGCTTTCCCTATATGATGATCACTTTTAAACTTTACATCGTGCTGGCACGCGTCGTTGGGAAGGGATCGTCAGCACAGGACCCTCATCCCATTCGCCAGAGCACACCAGCGGTGAGCTACAACCACACAAAGCAACTTGTGTACACTCATCCACTTCAGCCGCTTAGCCGTCCTTGCCGGCCATGAGTGCGTATCCCCCTCCGGGAGCATAGAACCTGAAGGCATAAAGTCGTTCATCCATCACTTTCCCTGCTCAAGGCAGTGTCATGGCCATGGCTCATATTCAAGTCCATGTGCTCTATCTTGTGTGATTGGTAGCCTCGCGCCGGGACCCACGTCGTAGACTTCTCCCAGGATGGCGATAAGCAGCGCCCTGCGCTTTGGAAATTTAGAGCCTAGGGATCCCGCCTAGAGGATGCTGCTAAACCTAAAACTCGTCGCAAAAAGGCTTAACTGGTGCCTTGAACCTTTGTCAAAATAACAAACATTTCACGACCACTGATTTGTTTGCTCCTCTTGGTTGCCTTCTCCCAAGGTGTACAAACAGTTGCATGAACATGTCACCAAGGAGAAAGACCCTGACCTCCGCGAGACCGCTTGGGACGCTGCCCTTGACCCCCTCAAAGAGTGATGAACGGGTTGGCGCAAACGTTTCGGCTTCACTTGCGTCTGTTGTCCCGCCCTGGCCGCCCTGCTGTCTCTGCACAGCGGAGACTCTGTCAAATGATAGGTATGCAACGTCTCACAGACCGGCATACGACATCACCCATTGTGGACGGCAGAGTCTTGTGTCTGACACACGCCCTCAGCAGGAAAACGACCAGTGCTCCGAGTGTCAGTTAGTGTGGTGATGTACAGCGTTTTGGTAGTGACTGTTCGCAGAACGTTCATGTCTCCAGTCCTTCTCTCCCTTTCGCAAAGTCCTTCCTTACATGTCATGTGGCGAATGGATGCCAGCTTTTGAGTCGCATGCGCAGTCACGACCCCAGCTACTCCTTCTTTGCCGGAATCCTACGGCAGAAGGCCTGCTGTGATTCTGACCGTCGTGCTGCGCAAGTTCGGTCACCGGCCATACAGGGGCCTTTCAGATGTGCAAGTCATGTCTATATTCGCACACAGAGTCAGGCCTGAGACCCTAGCACCTGGAGCACGCACTTCCTCTTTGAGGCGTGGATACTCGCCTTTCTTCGATGTTGCTTGCCGCGTCTTGCTCCAACACCATGATGGTCCAAAGCCATATTACAAGTACACTAAACTACTGAACTGTGCCTGCGGCAGCACCTTTGCCCTTTCGAGGACCTCGAGAGCTTTGATTGTCCTGTCCATTGCTTGAACCAACCAATCACTGATCGCTGAATGCTTGCTACCGCCTGAACTTCTGATTCGATGGGCAACTGCTCGTCTGACCTGCTGAGTCTGCATAAGCAAATGAAAACATCTCTGTGCATTTTGCTGGACCTCAATGGCAGCATCACCTTCTTTGGCATCTTACAGAACATCGTCGATTTTGCTTTGCGGGTCAATTTGCGCAGGGACAGCAGCAGAACGCCAATCAATATTCAAACAGCATGTCGTCGGATGTCTGAGTTGCAGAAGTGGGAAGCATGATCGAAGCAGAGACACGCCGGGAATGAGCCGGGAGAGAGGCCATCAGAACAGGAATCGACCTATGACATCCTGCGACCTGAGACATCCGGACTTCATGTGAGGTTCACGGATTTGGCCCTACCGCGCAAGCTTGGCAATATTTTTTAGCTGCAGTGCACTCATATCAACGGTGTTGCTTGCAACAGCATCGTTCTCCCTGTTTCCCTCCCAAAGCCACCCATGACAACCCATTGCAAGGTCTAACTTGCTTGACTTGGAAGACAAACGCACCATACTGTACCGTCCCGACTCCCACGATAGATATCGTCAGATGTCAGCATTACAGGCAAACTCGTAGCCTCTTCCCAGTCAACCTGCAATCGTCTCGAATTCTGGGTTCGACTTGGCTTCCTAAGGCAGCTCCCAAGGTTCAACGTATTGGGCCAACTCTTGTCGCATATCCAGCAACAGATTGCAAAACGGTGTTTTTGCGATTACTGTACCATCGAGAACATCCCACAGAAACCTTTTGAGCCCTGATGAGCTCTGCTACTCGTTGCATCTGCTGGCGAGGTTCTGAATGGCTGTTCACTAGGTTAGCGTTTGTTACCGCTGTTCAGTTCGTCTAAGGGTTGCCGGTACGGCCGAGGGTTCACAAATGGCTTCGCCTCTTCGGCTTGTTGCACATGCCTCGTAGTGCTCATGATGGGTCATGTTTCGGGATCACCGCTGTCCAGTCTGGTCGCAGTCTGGTCAACATGAGACCATCTCACAGCCGTTTGGCAAATGAGCGCAAGAACAAAGCTTTCCTGCTTTGCTACGGCACACAGTTCGCAAAGTTGCCACAAACTGGCCTGAAGACAGGACTCAGCCAGCATATCAGAACCTGACAAGTTGAGAACTCGGCATTCAATGGCATGAGCAAATACTACTACACGAAGCTACGCAATCGTGTACCGGCTTACAAGCCTCAGCCTAAGGGCCGCACTGCTACGGCAGCAGCAGCCGCCGCATGCCAACTAGGCAGTCCATACCCCAGCATTCGTGGGGGGGGGGGGGGGTGGACCGGCGGCCGTTGGGTTTGGCAGGGCTGGGCGTCTGCATGTCATGAATTAAACAAGCACTGAAGAATCTCGACATTGACGCCAACTGTAGATTCGCTGTAGATGTGTGTAGATATTTATTGATTCACTTTATCTATGTATGTTAGACGTTTTCACTTCTGAATCCGATAAACAGATGCATGTGACGACACAAATCTGCTTCATCGACGGCTTTGCAGAAAGAACCTAATACGTGCATGGAACAGCGGTCCAAGACAGCACCTGCGGCTGACTGCCATCATTTTCCTTGCTTCGCAGTGGATGCAGTGCAGGGCGGATGCAGCGCGGATGCAGCGCTGATGCAGTTTCCATCAGTATGCGGCTTTGCAAGTGTGTGTGTGTGTGGAAATTGGAGGAACTTAGTGGGAGGGCTGATGTAAAGCATTGCAGGATATCATGCAAAGTGATACGCATCAAACTAGTCTTTATCATACACTGCATTTGTCCAGCACAATGCTCTCCATATCACACTTCGCGTGCAGAGCTTGATCTTTGAGGCAATCACCCTGATCTACACCTGACCAGGCTGAGAATGCTCGCTAAACGCGAAGCACAGGTAGAATGCACGGCAAAGTAGGACGTGCCACTTGGCATGCTTTTGACGCACGACTGTTGCACCATCCAGATCATTTCTTGGAGAGCATCAACGCTCCGCGAGATCCTCCTCGACAGATGAGCCTAAGCTTTCGTCAATTCCTCTGACAAGACGTCCAGGAATTCCAGGAAAAAATGCCCCAATGACACATCAGGCTCGCTCTGAGAGTCGTGCAGCGATGATCATCTCCTGTGCAGTATGCCATGTTACATGCAACTTGGATGAGCTTCTCGCTCCTTTTCTCTCCATGCGTCCCATGATGGAGGCACCTGCGTCGAGAGCGCGAGCGCGATGACCGTGATCGTGAGGAGCGTCGTGATCTTGAGCGCCGTCGTCTGCAGCTGATGAAGGGCTCATGAACTGCTCCCACCCCTGACACTGTGTGGAATGCACAGTTGTAGCTACTGTTACTTTATGTTACTTTGCTCGCCTTCGGGAACGGGAGGGACGTCGCGGCCTGTCTTTAAAAAAGCCAGCGTCACGGCAACACTCCACGGTGCCGTCGCAGCTTCGCTGCACTGAACGCAGTTGATGTGTGTCGCATGGTCCCACTCCCCGTGATGCCGCGGCATGTTGCTCCAAGCCAGGCACAAGTCTCAAGTGCGTCCACCCTCTTTCAAGATTCCGCATGATTTCTGCCCCTGCCCTGCAGATACAATCTGCAGATACATGGAAATGCAGGGACCTGCAGAAAACGAGAGCAAAACCATTGATTGAGTCATGTGTAGAACTCTATGAATGCGCACCCTCGACGGCTTGCTGCACCAGGATCCAGTGCACCTCTGGCACGCAAGTGGTTTCAAGTAGATGTCTTGGGTCACACAGAAGATGTGGCACAAATTGGCACAATGTAGAATATGAACACAAGCTCTGCCCGTGTGGTCATCTGTGAGCGCCGACCGGCATACGCTCCAGCGCTTGGAAGCCTGCAATGGCAAGACATGCAAGAGGAGGAGCCTCAACGTCAGGGCCTAAGCAACCTAGCACAGCTTTGGCCAGAATGTGACATCAAGTGACATCAAGTGACATCACGCAGCAGAGGGAATTTACGTGATTCCGCCGACCCTGGCTTATGGGCCCGAGCGGCGAGTGCGGAGAAACCCGACCGCACTTCCTGACCCAGGCCTCCAAATCTGTAGGTTTGTTATGGCTCGTTCCTGTTGCCATCCGGGCTACTTTACATACTATCACACGTCAAATCCAGAAGTCCACTGTTCCTGCTCAACGAGGCAACAGGTTTTGTTGCTCTTGGTGGAGGTGGTGGCGGGGGTGGTGGGGGTGGTGGTGGTGGTGGTGGTGGTGGTGGTGGTGGTTGGTGGCGGTGGCGGTGGCGGTTGGTGGTGGTGGCGGTGGCGGCGGTGATAAGTTGTTGGTTGTGGTTGTTGGTAATTGGTTGCTGTGGTCGTCGTTGACCTTAGGACCGCCTCCCCCCCCCCCACCCCATCCACCCCCCCCGCCCATCCCCACCCCCCGCCCCCCCCCCACCCCTCCCCCGTTCCCGACAAAAGCACCTGACTGCACCCTACGACTTTGGCAGGCTGGTGCCGCTTATGGGCGACAGCCTCCCCGTTAGATTGTTTCGTGACTTGATGTGCCTAAGCTGCGGAAGGGTTCCGGCCTGCTGTCGGGATGCGCCAGTGACGGGTCCTCAACGAAGTGAGCCGCATGAAAAAACAATGAGAAATGCATTGCCTACTCAACCAAGCATTGAATGCAACCGGTTTTACAGCAGCATGCAACAAGAAGTCGGGGTTGAAAAAAGAAAACGCGAACATCTCCTCGCTTGTCTTTTGTTTCACTTATTCGAAAACCGGGAACATGGTGATTGTATGTGATTGTCATTTGTTTCAAGGACAAGACGAGCCTCTCAGCCTATGCTCAGCTTCTCAATGGACTCAGTTAGGATCACTGCACAGCACTGACTGTATAATAGAGTTGTAAGGCGAAGTAAGGCAAAGCGTGCAACTGGATGAAAATTGGCACTTTCTAGGGCGGCACTTCTCATTGCAGGTGGTATGGAAAACTGCAAGCATTACCACGATCTCCATCACTGCCTGCATCTTGCGTTATGGTTGTAGTCTTGGATTTACTTGCCTGTTTTGCAAAATTAGCGGCGCTTTCCTAAACACTTGGGGCAGCTCCTTGCGTGCCTTATCGACGAACCGAGGATACTATAAGCGGACTGCGGTGCAGAGATGCGCTGACCATGGCAGACGGTGTGGTGCCGCCGATCCAACAAGCGTCAGAAAGCCCCTTTTAATCCCTGTGATGGCCAGCTGCATCAACTGCTCTGGCCCCTACTAATGCACGGACCATCACCAGCCCTGCACAGCAAAACTCAAAAGCCTGCGGTGCAGGAGCATGCTGCGGAGGTCCAGGATGACCTGCTGACATGTGTCAAAAGCTGTCAGCTTCCCCCTCATGACCCGCGGACCCCGGAAGACTCCAACAACAAAAAAGCTGGAGCGCACCGTATGGACCGGACCTCGGTCAACTCAATGTTAGGGGCGTGTTGCTCGTCTTCCACACATGTGCAGGTTTGAGGCAGGTCAGAAATCAATAGCTGGGCGGACGCAAACCCATAGCTTGGACTCAGGCGGTGCCCCCCCTCCCCTTCCCCCCCTCCCGCATGATCTCAAATGCCTGATAAATCAGGACCACAGGTAACCTACACTCTACTGTGACCGAAAAACAAGATTGCAAATGCTTTCGTGATGAGCTAATTTCTTGCGAAACAGAACCAGAGATTGTGATCTTGGGGAGGCTACCAAGGAGACCTTGCGTAAAGACAGTCCGTCCACCTGTCCTCATTGTCCTCATTCGTATCATCCCGAACATCCCTGCTCGCTGCTGACCCGTTGGCAGGCGAAGAATCGACGCCCAAACAAACCGACAGGATTCATCGCAATGAACGTCTTTTCCCTAAGGTCGCCGGAATGCACTTTCGAATGCAAGTCGCACACGGCAACCACCCAACAATAACGCCACCAAGCCCCATGTAGAACAAGTCAATTGCAGCGAGGCATCCCACCGCACATTTCCGACAAATTTGAAAGTTTTCAGTGCTCGGACTGCATAGGCTGAATGCTTTGCTGTGCATGCTTTACAATTCTAACAACATCTTGCAACCAACTTGGGAGCCTTGCGCAAGACCCTGCAAGCTTGAACCTATATGTCGTAAAGTGTGGCGACACGTGATGCACTGATGCTTCATGCTCCGAGATTCTGGCGGTGCTGGCGGTGGCTGGTGCTCAGGCGGATACGCCGGATACCCGGGTTGGCTTGGGTTGCTTGGGTAGCCAGGGTAGCCGGGGTAGCTTGGGTAGGTGGGGTATGCGGGAGCAGGGGGTGGATACGATGGCGGTGCATGTTGAGGAGGATAGCCAGGCGAGTGATGCGGGTGCGGTGGGTACTGCGGTGGATACTGTGGATGACTCGGTGGAACTGTGGCCGTGGGTGGAGGGATGCTGTGTGGTGCATAGCTTGGTGGGCCTGGGTAGCTTGGATAAGAAGGCACTTGTGGCGGCGGATAACTCGGCGGGGCTGCGTGCCCATGCTGCGGCTGTTGGTATGCCGGATGGCCTGCCGGAGGTGGTTGTGGAGCTGCTTGTGGAGGTGGCTGCTGTGGTGGTGGGTACTGCTGTGGATACTGACCTGGCGGCTGTGCCTGGGGCTGTGGTAGAGGATGTGCGGGTGGATGATGAGGAGGAGGATATTGGGGATGCGCGTACTGTGGCTGAGGGGGTGGTGCATGAAGTGCAGGGGGGTATCCTGTAGGCGGAAGTGGCGGTGGATGAGGATGATGCGGCGGCCATCCAGGATAAGCTTGCAAGATGGGCGCACCTGTCCGTGTTGGCCCGTTGCCCCTAACTACGCAGCAAAGAGGCCGACAGCCTGGCGAAGGAGCCGGAGGATCTGCCTCTCGATCCGACGACCTCACAAATGTACGACACAAGTTGCAGGCTTTCTATCGACTGCCAGCAACCCACGGCTTCCGTGTGCCTAGAAAGATTTCACAAGACAATTGCTATGTCTCTGCGGTGCTCAATTGAACATCTTGTGCTGGTGACAGCTGGGCTTCTGGCGGAGACCGTCTCCGCACGGGGGCATCGCCACGTCGGTGGATCAGGTCGTGGATCCTGTACGTGATACCCGCTGTACCCGCTTTCTTCCAGTCATGCACCGAAACATGGCTTGTGCTCAGGTACCCCACTCTTGATTTGATAAACAGAGCAACTTTCAGTTCAAGCGCAAGTTACCGGGATAGTTACCGAAGCTTATGAACCAAGAGATTGATTAGGAATCAGCTGGAATGAGTGCACACAACTGAACAGCTTGTACAGTACAATACGAAAAACACAGACTACAAGAACATACCGTACCAGAAAATAGGACATGCACAACGCCTTTCGTAACTACTGGTAGATAGGCGGTAGCCACCAACAAACAGCTTCATTAGGGTATCCTGTCGCGCATGAATTCGCCTCGGCCCCAGCCTTGGGCATCAAAGGTTCCCATAGCCTTTCCCCAAAAAATGGCTTTAAACAAAGAGAACTTTTGAAGAGACACCGAAGACTCACGCGCAGGGCATCGGGTTGCCCTCGGCATGAAATATCACGGCAGCGGCACGAAAGGCCTGTCCTTCGAGAATCTTAGAGACCCAAGGGACCTTCCAAGGGATCCCTTCTTGGGAACCCTTTGCGGGACCTGTAGGGACGAGAGGTAGTTTTCTAAGCGAAGTTGCGCGTGTGAAAGGGAACTACAAAGTTTCGCATGCGGAAAGGCGGCTAACACATGGCAGCCAAAGCTTTGACAGTCTTCCTCGCCAGGCAAAAGAGAAAGAAAGAGTGCAAGTAGGTACAGTAGCTGTACAATCTGTACAAGTACTTAGACCCTGCGTCAAGCCGGGCCGGGGCGGTCGACGCGCAGCGTTTACAAAAAGGACATGCGCACCCTGATCAGAGCGCAAGGCGAGCCGGAAATCGTGCTTGAAGCTTCATGTCAAAGCAAGCGGGAGAATCTGGGATGCTCGCCGCTGCACAGCATCCTTGACTGCGGAGTCCGAGCCCGAGATCGTGACCTGGAAGGCTGGCAGGGAGAGGAATGCTCAGATTGCGTGGACCACCATCTTTCCATCGTGTCGTGGACAAGCAAGCGTACGCAAGCATTAAAGTATCGCAGATCATGCGCCAACCTCTCGCGGCTCCTTGCCATCTGACCGCTCCACCTCGATAGACGCACCCGTCTCCTGACGATGCTGAAGCAATTGCGACGCGTCGCTAGTGTGGAGATCATGAAGAACCTGAAACGCACTCATAGTGTTCTTCGCTACATGTCCTACTCAGACCACTACAATACAATGGGCTGTCCAAAGTGTGCCTTCCGCAATTGATTTATCGTCGCTCCTGCCAAAGTGGTCATCAGTGACAGCTGTGATTGGCTGTGATCCATCTTCCAAAGCGTAACTTGAACATCTTGGTGGAGGGTTCAGATCTGGAGACTCGGCACCTGCTTTGCCAATAAGGACTCCGACGCGTCGTACTGGACAGCTCACCTGACAAAGCATGACGTCGTCAAGAACTCATCGTCGCACTCATCGTCGCCTTGCAAGTTCAGACAAAGCTGAGGCCAAGCACCGTGGTGGTGATGTCATCATCCCTCATCCCTTCAGAGGGGTTGTATTCTCAAGTGGAATGCGCTGCCTTGCTGCCTTTGGCTTGTGGGTGAGTGTCTTACCGTCTTCAAGTAGCATGACAGCACTGCTGCAATTTTGCCATGCACGACGCGATGAGCATCGCTGATATTCTCCCATCATCGTACTTTGACTTGATCCAAATGCTCGCGTTGAATCGCGGAACACTGGATAACATGGGAATGGAGAGGAGGGGCAAGACCAAGATGACTGTGTGGCAAATAGCCCATGACAAAGGCTCAGCGAGCCGCGCGGTGGGCATTGCGAGTGGCATGAAAACGCATTAAAGCACAAGCAAGCCATGCAAACATGATCAGACGATTCGTTCCGTTTGACAGCATGCCTTGGCGGTCTGCTTGGGTGCCGGCGCATTTTGCGCAGGTGTGACCAAGATCAAGGCACCGTAGGCACGGACAGTTGCCGGCACTCATGACAATGCCCAATCAGAAGCCAGGTGGCCATGATGGGTGATTGAATTGTATGCAGGCTGATGCAAATGGAAGGCCTTTGTTCCTGCATCCATCCTGCGGGCTACTTGTGCCACGGTTCAAGCCGCGGCTGATTCCAGCAATGGCCTGTCGTGCTTGTGGCTGTATGGTTGGGATGCCGGATTCTGGTGGCATGGCGAAATAGTCGAGATTCAAGCCCAAAAAAAGGTCTTTGCATGTGCTCATCTTGGTTTATGCTCGGCCCTTCGGCCTTGTCTGCACTTCCGGCAGCTCTGTAGCCATTGCCTGAAATGCAATGACTAGCGACGCGTCCGCTGAGCCCTGGGCTGTGTCAGGCCCACGGTACAGACACAGTCATGAGACGTGGGACAAGACAAGACAGGACAGGACAGTGCATCTCTTGTACTTTGTGCTGTTGCCTCTTCAAGGCTTGGGAGGGGGGGACCGGCCTTCGGCAAGCTTGCCTGTGAGGTGGTGAGTGGGGGCAAAGGACACTCTCTTTGTCTCTTTCTTTCGTTCTTGCTTGATAGTATCTTTCGTAATCTATCTTTCTTTCTCCCTCGCGCAGTCCGCGCGCCCCAGTATTTGCCGCGCGGATGCCAGGAGACTTTTCGTTCTTGGGGGAACGGAAGACCCCCGCCAAGGCGCGCCCAGATCCCGCATTTCACGGAACTGTATCCCCCGCGCAGCGGCCGGTGTTCGGCCACGGCACAGCACTGCGCAACCTGAAGGACCTTTTCTCTTTCCTTCCTTCATTAAATTCTTTCTTGGGGCATAGGGCTCGCCCCCTACACACTCAGCGCGCCCCCACGTTGTCGTGGTGGCAGGTCCTTCTCTCTTTCTTCTTCTTCTTCTTTTTCTTCTTCTTCTTCTCCACGCTTCAGAGCGTTTGAGCCTTCTCTCTCTGTCTCTCTCTGCACCCCCCCGAAAGGAGAGCTGCCACAAAGGCGCGCAAGTCCCAAGGTCAGTCTCTTGCTGGGGCTGCGATGTTCGATGTTCGCGGCCGCGATGTGACACTCACTGGGTTTGTGGGTCTCCCGTCCATGTTCCGACAAGCTCACAGTAAGACAACCACGGGACCCTAAGAGCGACAACGCAATCTAGGACGACCCCCTTTATGTGCCCCCAGTATCCCCAAAAGGACTTCTCCCCCTTTCAGCATCCAACTTTAGGGCGTGGGCACTCCGTGTTGTTACTAGTCACTACTGGCACCCTCGTGTGTACGCCTTCTTGAGTCCATGCCTGGTAGATGGGGATCTCTCTCTCTCTCTCTCTCTGTCTCTTTGCTCGTCTTTTCCGGGCTTTCCCATGGGTACACAATTTGAAGGTCCGACTGGCTCCCTTCCTCCAGCGCAGTGGCGCACCCAGACGGGAAATCTGCCGACTAGCTGTGCGTGGTGCGAAGTCAAGGTTGGCTGATATGTCACACCCTCGAAGTCGACGACCCCCTCGCCAGCCTGCATCTCCCCGAAACTGAACCCAGGAAACCCATGGTGTCACTTCTAGCAACTTCTATTGTAGTTCATTCTGTCATCAGGGCCTCAAGGAGCCAGGACCCCACACCCCCACCCCCAAGCCCCTACTTTCTGCGATCCGCATGATCCGCCTCCCTCCCCATCGGGCCATGGAATTCCATGCCTCTTTTTTTGGCTTGAGGGGGCAGCCCCTGCGCATGACCAATTGTAGTCGTTGCCCGCTACACTGTCGGGACATCCCTTGTGCAGTGGTTATGTTACTTCTCTATGTTTATGTTGTGTCATGTCGCGTTACAATCTGCAGGTTCTTTCCGTTACAGGATTCTGTGGCAACCCCCTCAAGGAACCCCCTCAAGGAGTGCATGAAGGGACATGGTGGGCCATTGAGGCCTGTTGAAGCGAATTGAGGCCCATTGAGGGCTCATTGAGCGCCAGTGGTTTGCGTTGAGGCGGTTTAGTTCTCAGGCGTTCCGGACCAAGCGCGAGTCGGATACTCATGCCGGACCTGGAGCGCCTGAGCAACCACATAGCCTCAACGAAATCCATTGTTGCTCAATAAGGCTCAATGAACCTCAATGAGCCTCAATGGGCCTCAATGACACTCCGTGGTTCTCAGTGGGCCTCGATAAGTTTGACACACTTCTGGAAGGGGGTTCCCTGACAGGGTTTCCTTGGAATCCTATGATTCCGTGTAGAGATGCCATACCTATGCCATTACCTGTGTTGTCATGGTATGATGTTCCCAAAACAGTGTGTCAACACTACGGGGTTCCAACGCACCTAGGGGTGTCGCTGCGTTCGCCGTCCTCGAAACTGTCGCTTCTTTGGGCTCCTGCGTGCGCGAGTTGCGAAGCTGTCGCTTTAAGACGTCTGGGCCACGGTCTCTCACTTTGGGGTCTAGGCTGGCAGACTGTGGTGTGGCAAGGGTTTGGTGGGGAATGTGGTAGGGTGATGTATGGTGTGTAGATGTGTGCTGTGGGGTGGTGTGGCGGGGTGTGGCGGGGTTGTCGGGGCGCCGTGGGGTACTGACGGGTAGTGTGGTTGGGGGTGTGGCGTGGGCGTCGTCAAAGTTGGGGGTGTGGTGGGGGTTTGGGCGGAAGGGGGTTTTGGTGCGGCGTCGTGGCAGGCAGGTGTGGTTGGGGGTGTGCTAGGATGGCGGGGTGGCGGGAGTGTTGGATTTCTGCTAAAGCAAAAAAAATTTCTGGACACTCGAACCTGCTGTCAGGAGGCGGGGGTTCAGAACGACCCTCAGGAGATGCCTGAACAAACTCTTGAAAGTTTTCATCTACCACTACGGGCCCTGCAACTCGAATTTCGATTCTTGTGAACATGCGCACAAACATATTTGAAATCAGGAATCCGGCTAGCGTGCTGAAACTACATGAAATCTAAGAAGCAATGCTTGGGGACAAGCGCTCTTACAAGCAAGGACATGTCATCATGGTCTGGCGGGATCAGCATGTGGGGTATCTGGAGTTATGGCAAGGAAGTGCTGGGCATACTTGGACCATTGGAGACGGGCGACGGAATTGTAAAAGTCCGACATTCAATTTTCAAAAGCAATTTTGGGCGAAGCTGCGTGAAGCAAGCTTTGAGGGCTGTCATTTGATATTCGAGTATCGCATGTCTGGTGTGCGTGTGTGTGTGTGTGTGCCGTAAGCCCCTTACGCGCCCGCTGGTGGCTGCAGGTGCTGCGCTGATTGGCGTGTGACAGCTATTGCGTATATACGCTCAGAAACTCTCAGAAGACCGCAGCCCGTGAGCCTTTGCAGCAGTGACATACTCGAATCGATTCCCCCTGCGTGGCAGCTGTTTCATCAGATCACAACTGCTTGCTCACCTAAACCTTACACCTGAAAAAGGCTTAGCTGCAGCTAGCCAAATGTGCGTGGATTGTGAAGCAGTACACGCACCCGGCACGAGCGATGGACGCTAGCATGTGACCTCATGCAGTCAGAGGAAGCGCTCCTGAAGGCGACATTCCAGAAGGCCAGGATCTCAGTCAGGATGCCATAGGGAAGCACCTAGCAGATAGTAGCACTTTCGGGCCAGTTTGTGAGCCGCAGGGAACATGCGCTACAGGCTGTCACTCCCTCATTCGACAACTCTGTGTATGTATGTATGTATGTATGCATGTATGTATGTATGTGTGTATGTGTGTATGTGCATATGTGCCGCGGAGCCTTTTGATGCCTTCTGAGCTACCAAGCCATGATGTCAGAACGACTTAACAACTTGATTATCCACTTCACGCTAAATTAAAGTACCTGGAACATGGATGCTCAGCAGCGCTTTAAGCAGGCAACCCGTGGCAACCACAGGTCGTCTATCACCCCGCATGTCTGTCCTCTGAGTATTGTTCGTTGGTGCGTGTGCGTGTGCGTGTGCGTGTGCGTGTGCGTGTGCGTGTGCGTGTGCGTGTGCGTGTGCGTGTGCGTGTGAGTGTGTGTGGGTTTGGGTTGGGGGGGTGTGCACGTGCGCCTGTGCCTTCTTTAAGACCTTCGATCAGATACGAACAGCACTAGCAATACAGCAATAACACAGTCTGTTGTTGCTGCCCAGTCAAAGAATCCTCATTCCGGCACTACAGCATGAGCTCGCGCTGCATGTTTTCAGCGCTGTCACCATCCTTGCTTAAAGGCACACGAGGACCCATCACTGTTTTCGGGTTCCGGTCTGTCTCGATAAAGACCTTTTGCGGATATTTGCGGGGGATTGGGAAATCGGCACATGTCGACGCCGCACGTTTACAGCTCAACTGGTGTTTCCAGGACTGGTTCGACTAGCGCTTCACTGCGAATGATTCTTCTGGAGCCCGCGACCCAACTCCGAGTGCACGGCCATTTGCAGGTTCTGAAGCCCACGTGTACAGACCCAGATGGCATTCGCCAATCAAAGGCAACATGCAGTTCGTGGTGAATGCCTTTGCAGCGCTCCAGTAGCGCAGCTGTCAAAGCATGAAGCTGCAATTGTTTTTCACTCGGGCTGAAGGCCCACTTTGTCATTGGAATTGGAATTCCTCAATGCAGCCCCCTTGCGTTCAATTCGTTCCTTCCAGAGTCCCTGTCATTGCTGTATTGCTCTCTGCCACTTTGAAGAAAACCATGTCATTACAGCGGTCTAGCACGTGCAGCCAAGCTCGAGGCAAGAACACCGGTGCAAACCAGACCTCAGACAGTACAGCGCCAGCAGAACATCATCTTCGCTAACACGAACTATTGACCACAACGAGGCGAGCGCAGTCCCACAGCACCAGGCCTGGCATGAGGTTGCTGCAAACACCCATCATCTTGCAACTGCAGTGCATTGTATACTGATGTAAAGAGAGCATGACCTGAATACTGCAAACAAAGAGTACGACTTCTCACTTCCAAACAGGTGCCCCAAACGTACCACAGTCAGAATATATTCGCTTGCATTAGCTGGTTGACTTCTGCTACAGATGCAGCAAGGATGCAGCGGCTCCTGTTAACGTCATCAAAGACGAGCCGCATGTAGTTGGCAGGCCGCCGGCCTCCATTGCCATTAGATGATACACACGTTGTTCGGGTATCTTCTGCTTGATTCAATTTTCAAGGGATGACACAGGATTGACACAGGATATCGCGGGATGACCATGGTGTGTTGGATGACCAACACACTATAGTCATCCTGTGGATGACTTCAGCATCTGTCGACCTTGGTGTGTTGGATGTGTGTCGGAGGTGAACTCCCCTGTTTACCGCAGAGGGGAGGCGGGGGAGGGGGGTTGGGGTACCCGGAGACCACGTAGGATACGGAAACTGTTCCATGCAGGACCGACGGAAGAGGGGGGGGGGGGGGGGGAATGGGGGGGGGGGGGGTTTGGGGGGGGGGGGTCTGGTCTTTTTCCAGCCTTATTCCATACTTAAAAAAAAGGAAATTGGACCAAATTAAGGGCAAAACAAGGACGGAGCCCGCTTTCGGTGGGAGGGTCGAAGGATTTTGGGGTCTGGGCGCGTGCGTTCGGAGTCCCACGCACGGATTTGGCTTTGCAAAACCCTATCCAGGCTTATTTCGCCGTAAACACAAGGCTGGAATAAGACCAGACCACCCCCCCATACCCCCCTCTCTTCCATGTGAAGGGTTTTGGATGTTGCAGAAAACAAGGGGGCGCATGTGCCAATCATCCACCCTTCGTTTCTTGGGATCGCATACGATGAGCATTATCGAGCCACGGAAGTCGATGATGCGATGATGCGCGCCTTTGGAGCGACACCGGAACCCAACGGTGAAGCATCCCCAAAACATGGTACTTGCAGTACTTACGATTCACGTTCGAAGGGTGCCAAGGATCTTCAAGGGTCTAAACAAGCCAAAGGGCCCGAGAACTGGGTTAAGCTACGCCGTGCACACGCGCACACGCGCTGGCCGTGTGGTATCGTCATCGAAAATCTCTGTTCGTATTTGTATTTTGGCATTTATCTTGTTTTTTGTTTTGTTCGCATTTCTGAGTTTTTTTGACTTGTTTTTGTGGTTGTCGTCCCTGTTTTGTTGTGCCTGTTGTTGACCTTCGGACCCCAAACCCCATTTAGCCACCCCCCCTCCCGGCACATCCCTGCACCCCTACCTAAGTCCTTGTCTACTTTGGCCGTATGTATGGGTGGCAGCCATGCAGATGTGTGTCATTCCGATAGCAAGCCAGCTCTTCCGTCAAGACTTCAAGAACATCTGAACAGCTGTCGCAAGCTGCATGTCAAGATCGCTTGGCAACCCCTTGCCCCTCTAATTAGGGGCTTCTACGGGCCATCATGGTCAGGATGGGATCGCAGGCATGCGAATCACACCACCTGCCTCGGATGTCCAGAGCGAGCCTAAGTGACTCCCAAACCATCCGTGTTTGTATCAGTAAGAGTGCCGCGTGCTGAGTCTTGTGTTGCCGAGTTGAACAATCTTGAAAACACCAAGCATGAGCATTCTGCGATTTTTCGGAGCTGCTGTTTCGAGATGCTGTCTCATGGTGACTGCCGCCGCTGCACCGGACAGCATCGCCAGTAGCGATACGAGCAGCCGAGATTGATTGCCAACCTCGCATGCAAGTATCGCAGCATCGTAGGATGTGACTGAGGGTTGCATACCAATGTAGAAAAGCTCCGCGAACTGCAGCAAGACTCGACGCCAGGTTGAGAGTGATCGTGTTGCAAGCAGCACTGCATCCTGGAGAAGGACGGAGTCTTGCACAAGGCCTTGACGAACACGCCGTATCATGGACAGTGCCGGCTGCCATTTCTTGGCCGTTCCGTAGGCATCCGTAATGGTGGTGAGTGCAACATCATCGATTGCGGCTTTTCTGTCCGTCAGGTCCCGGGCCAACTCCGAGGCCAACTCCCAAAGCTGGCCCTTTTGACACGCAGAAAGCGCAGAAGAACAAACCATCAGATTAGCCTGGCTGCTGTTCGCCACAAAGGCGAGCAATGCTGTCTCCCACCGTGTTCCCTTGGCGAATGCACTCACAACAGCGCTGAGAATTACTGCGTTGGCTCGGAAGCTTCGTGCATAGAACTTCGCCAGAAGCATGTGTACACATCGCCATTGTTCAGCCTTTTCGAAGGCACTGACGGAAGCACCGTACGAGATGGCGTTTACTGGTAGGTCTGCAACACTGAAGTCAACGAGCAGAGCCAGTGCACATTGCCATAGGGCATTCTTCTCGCAGGCGCTGATTGCGATGCTCGAAGTCACCTCGCTCGCTTGCAGTCTCCTGCCTAGGCAGGCCAAGACCTGAAATGCGCTTTTCCACTGCCACTTTCTACACGAGGCGGACAGTGCAGCGTTGCAGCTTCGAATTGTAGGCTCAAGATCCTGGTGCTGGATGGCTTCTACGAGGGAGGATGCCTTCCGCCAACTTATGCTTCGGCATGCCGTGTACACAGCATTGTAAGATATGATGTCGCCTTGCAAGTGCAGACAGATAAGCTCTGCAAGCAGGTTTACAGCGGGCCGCCACTTGTCTGCTTTCTGACATGCACTGACCGCAGAGTTGTAGGATATAGTGTCCAAACGAAGAGCTGCAGTTTTTGCCAACACTTTCAACAGCAAAGCCTCCATCCACACACTGCCTTTCTCACAGGCACTGGTGATCGTGTTGTGGGTGACAAGACTAATCTGCCCGCAATGTCGCTGGATTTCAACTGACAGTGACAAGGCTCGTTGCCAGCGTGATGATTGTCCACAGCTGCTGCAGACCCTGTTGCAAGCAATCAGCAGTTCGGGCGAATTTGCAAACCATTGCAGAGAATTCAAGGCGTGCCGCCATTCACCAATCCCACTGGATGCAGGTGCCACATGGGGTCCAAACATTCTGAAGATTGTTGAAGCCGACAGATCTGTGGGCCCAAGATTGCACAGGTCAAGAGTCGGCTGTTAACTTGCACCCCTGGGCATCTGCTCCATGATGCCTGACATGAACTGAAAACATCGGTGAGATGGTGTGCTCGTCAAACATCCAGTCTCCAGCTTGCTAGGAACTTCAAAGCAGCTGAATGCCTTAAATGGGGGGGGGATTTGAGCAGCACAGGGCACAGCGCGAACTTTGAGCGCAAGGCTGCGATAGTGGCCTGCCAGGTTGTTCCATTCAGTCGGACGGAGACGTCACAACGGTTGCGGCTTCTGCTGTCCACCCCTGTACTCTACCAAATCACGGCAGAACGACAATGAACGGCAGAAGCACTGCAACAACTTGCCATTTGAGCGCTGCCAACAGTACAAACATGTAAGTGCAGTTCTCATGAGCTACGAGTACCGAGCAGGAGCAAAACGACCGGGGCCTCGTTGCAATGGCTGCAGGTAGGCCGTAGACACCATGGAAACACTGGCAGCAATGATCAACACCTGAATGGTCAGCGCCGTCTTTGGCAATGCAGTGATGTACTTTCAATGCCGTTTCTTGAAAACGGTTCTTGTTCGGCTAGGCTCCTGTCGCTGGACTATATATGCTGGGCTCTAGTCGGGCATGCTTGTCAGTTTGCGATCATGCGACCAGCGCTGCAATCACTCTCGCGGACATGTGGGCTACCTTGTGGGGGGGCCCCCCAGAATCATTTTGAATGGTTCCAGGGGGGTCGCAGCCCCCTTGCAGGAGATGATTCGGGGACGTCGGCGACTTGCTGGAGTCGTTTTTTTAGGAAATGATTCCGGCTTTCATCTGACATGTTGCAGACCTACGCTTGCCGATGGTATCCTTTTGTCTTGCGCCGTTGCAGCCCATGCTCAGCTCTCAATTCTCTCTCCAGTGCTCCTCATGCCACCCGCCTAGTTGCCATGGCTACCCCTTCCACGGAGTTTCCCAGAGAAGATCACAGAAGGCTGCTGAATACATGTCGCAGCTACAGATGAAAACTCACGAACGCAACTCGCATGAGGGTGTACAGGAACGGCATGGAACGGCCACCACGGCAACCTCCATATCCGCAGATATCCGCAGCTCACTTGATTCGCCTTCGACACTCGCGGCAGCCACCCAAGGCGCGCTGCCCAGGATCCGTAAGGGAGCGCTTCTCAGGTTGGACTGGGATCATGTTTTCCTCTGTTCCTCCGTGAACCGGGAGCCCCGGTCCAACAGCTTCACCTGCAGCCCCGGTCCAGGGTCCTAGGATGTCCTAGGGTTTGCGTGAAAGGAAGCACGCCACAACCTTTTCCCCCGCAGGAGGCCCCGAGTCCTAGGTCGCGCCAGTTCGCAAAATCGCACAACATCTTTGTATGCGTATGTGTATGCGTATATGTACATGTGTATATGTGTATGTGTGTACATGTGTATGAAAGCAGTAAAAGCAGATCACACAGCAAGCATCAGCAAGCACAGATCACTTGACCCTCCATGACTCTCTCCCATCTTGGCCTGGAAAAACCTTTGGCAAACCCTCCCCGCGACCCCCCCCCCCCCAACGTGCTCGCGCACATGAGGAAATGATTCCTGAAAATGATCCTGGCGGGTGACCCCCCGTCAGATTGCTTTCCAGTTCGCTGCAAAAGTGCTTCGCAGGAGTGCCAGGTGACAGAGTAACATAGCTGACTTTTTAAGAGAGTCTTCTTGGTCATTCCCGCATTGCCCCGGTCTCTACGGACTCTACGGGAAATGCTGCGCAGAGCAGTGGCAGCGGCAGTTCATCCACATCGTCCTGCCTGCGACTACTTCCGTTGCATACCAACTCCTTCAGCCTCTCTTCTGCCTCCCTCAGCACTGTGGAGCGATGCACGCATCTATTCGCCATTGGCCAGCTGTTGTTCTGCCTCCAAGCCTGACAACAGGGCCTAGAGGTGGCAACTGACTGAGAACCCGGAAATCGCGACTGCTTCTGAACCGCATTGAACAAGGATATACTACGATGGTCGCGATAGCTGACATGTACTGGTTGAGGGATCGGGGCAGATCTTTGTGACGCATGCGCAGCCCGCTCCATCAAAAAGTAGGGGCAACAGGGCTTCGGAGTTCTGGGAAGCAGGCCGTGATTGGGATTGCCGGCCATGCTGGGTTCCACACCTTGGACGTTCAGGCCCTGTGTGTGGCTCTAACTTGACAGCTTCTAGAATATTCATGAACATTCTAGATTCTTGGTTGTCGTCGCCTTGTGTGTAGCCGCTAAAGCCATTTCAAGCATCATTCGACCCAGTCCTGCTGGCCACGTCGTCGCAGTGAGCATCTCTGAGGCACGAACGCCAGCCGCGCTGCACAACGTTACATCCCTGCACATCAGCAGAACAGCAAAGCTGCGTGTTCTTCGATTGCACTTGCGGGCTGGAAACCTCCTCTTGGATACCATGTTATGTTTGGCAACGAAGGGATTGAGTGGAACGATCGCAGTAGCAGCATGAGCCTATATGGTCAGCTTGGTGGTATCTGGCATTGCGCATCTCTGACCCCTGCTTGCAGTGTTGGCTCTGTCGGATCTGTTCGCTTCGTGCTGACAAGCGATCTGACTCGGATTGAAGAGGTTGAGATGGAATTTGAATGCGCCACAGCCGTATCGTTCAAAACCATGTCAGACAGGCTGTCAGGCTCGGGCCTCGCGTTCTCGGCCGGGCTGCACAGGTCAACGGGGCCGTTGGTCCTCGGTCCAACATGCCAACACCGGCATCTGTAACTATGACAGCGTGACTACCCTGACGACACTGCGCAGGTCGGTCAGTTTTTGCGTAGTTACGAGTCTTGTATTCTCGCTACGTGCTCAAGCTGATGCTCGGAAAAAAACCTGCACGTTCGCGAGCAGTCAGCAAGAGTGGACTGGGATATCGACACCCCCATGTTCATCACCATAATTTTCGCTTCACATCTCCCCGCGAATCGCAGGCCCCCGAGGTGAGGGAGGCCGCCCGCCCACACCCCCCCCCGGCTCCTACCACCCTGGCCCTAAAGCATCCATACCCTAAACTGCAACCCATACCCCGTCATCGGTTCCCAGTTCGGCTGCCTGTGCCGAGTCTTGGGTGTGGATCGTTGGCCTGGGCTTCTGCCTATTCTTCTCCTCCTTCTTCTACTGCTGAGTATAAGGGTCGGGGTCTCCCCCGACCGCTCATGGCCTCCATGCAATCATGCGGGCAGATATCAGCAAGGGGAAGGTGGAAAGGAGGGCCAATGAGTGAACAGCCTGCTTTCTTCTGGCGAAGGACTCATACCTAATGAAGGTCCGGTGTTGCCAAAGGGAAAAACTTATGCCTACGGAGCTGCACGGGTGAACGGCGCTGTGCCCAAGAAACAAGACTCTAAGACTGACATTGCCGGTTGCACCCCTACATGGGGCGGGATGTGGTGGGAGGAGGAGGCTGGGGACCGTTGAACTCAAAACGGCAAAACTTAAATACCGTTTGGGCCTCGGAACGAGGAGGATTCATTGTAAACAAGCATAGTCGCGAGCTCGCAGTTTTCGTGAGATCGCAAAGCTATGTCTCCGGTTTCCGCAAGCTGCTCTTTGCGCTTCCAAGATAGACAGTGAGGTTCTACAACCCTGTAACGCCGGCGTTTTGAATGCGCCTTGCAGAGCAAAGGAAGAGAAAAATGTTGTAGCAAAATGTCCGGGCAACCACATCAGTGCAGGTGCTGCTTTCATGATTAACGCAATCAAAGCTCTTTCTACTCTCTTTCTGCTCAGATTTTCTCCGGCATGTATATTACAAACAAACATGAGGCTTTGGCCCTTGAATTTCGTTTGTCTACACTCGTCGCCTGATCTCATGCTGGCGGAGTGACCCTACTCATGAGTGCCCATGAACCAGGGAAGGAACTGAAAGTACTGAAGCCTCGAGAGACCATGACTGAAGCAATGTAAGGCCGGTGCATCCAGAAGAGAAGTAGTGTCCCCATGGCCACAAAGTGGCATGGCCTTTCTTGGGCACACTTCGTGCCAGCAGCTTTATCTCACGAGAATGTCAAGCCATGTGCCAAGAATGAGGGAGCATTGGTGGTATCAACCATCAACCACACGGCAGTTGCCCAAATAGGCATGACTTGACAAGCGGTCATTAAGACAAGGACGGAACCATGTGGATGAAAATCAACGTGCCAGCCATCCTGCATCATGAGGGTTGGGCGCATCATATTATGTCTTTTCGTGGCTTTTGAAGTCTCGTGCTCCAAACCGTCAACGGCCTTGCAACTGAGAGCGTAAATGAGGCTGACCACCTTGGCCCCAAGTGTTTGCTGAGAAGAGTCTACTTGCCACACACTTTCAAGTAGTTTGCAACGACATCATCCACAAGCATGTTCACCAAACATGCTTGGCAGAAACGCGTCATGCTGTGCACGCGGCAGAGCCGTGGGAAGTTGACGTAAAGCATCCGAAACCGCCAGCACCTCCGCATGCCGACGCTACGTGCTGGCATGTTGCTCTGACAGCTCTTGCCAACATTCGATTCAACGTTGATCGCTCAGTAGCTACATAATGCTCATCTTCACAACGGCTTTGTCATGGCATGCATGTCCCTAATCGCTGCTCTAAGCGATCTACTGTGATCGGATCGCTGTCGACAAGCTGGCAGAAGTGGCGCTTGGATTATGAACAGACCAACAGAAGCCCGAAACACATCCAAAGCTTCCATGGAATTGTCCCGCAAACGTTAGATGTTGTTTCATGCCCCTTTCGTGAAACATGGATTCGAATATGTCCTACGATTAACATTTTTTGCACGTCGCTAATAATCTAGGCTAGAATGGTTCCTCTTGAAAGAAAGTTCATGAACATCTTTTTCGGATCCAGTCAAACTTAATGCGAATTAACATCCCTACCAGGCCGATGCATGATCCTACTATCAAGTAAGTTCAAGGCGTTCATAATCCCATCCCCCTAATATTAAACGGGGGGGCCCCCCCCCCCCCCCCCCTTTAAAAATTCCAAAACCGTTTTTTATAATTAGGGGGTATTTTTATCGAAATGTCATAATTCGCTAGACTTCAGGGTTACTCAAGTAATCAACTTAAGTAACCCTCTGAGGGTTTTATTGGTGTTGAGGGGTTTCTTGGAGGCCCCCCCCCCCCCCCCCCCCCCAATTCGGAATAGGGTTTTAAAGGCGGGGTTGGTTTCGGCAGGATTTTCCGGAAAGTGTTTTTATCATTAGGGGTCCATTTAATAAAGGGGGAAGGGATTAAGAAGTGAGTGAACTACTTATAGGTTTTGCATATATATACACACACAAATACTTACAGCAAATAGACACATATTACAAATATTATCCAAGCTTTGCAAGCGAGGTGCGAAGAAAGAGAGCTCAGCAACACCCTGAGCATGTCGCTTTGCTTGAAACCACCTTGCAGCTCTGCAGACAGGTACCATGGAGGTTCTGCATGCTCTCTTGTCTCAACAGGTAAGATTGTCGAAGGTCTCAGACCACTGCCTGTCAATCCACGTTTGCCACATGCCCTTGTCAGAAACGACAGACGTGGACTTGACCTGGACAAGAGCAGCCGGCTTTCCTAAAAAACTAGACCTGCATCAATAAACTGCCGGGCGTGCTCCTTGTCTGAGTGCCTCTTGATCTGTATGGATGGAGATGTGGCGTGGTGTTGAGTCTGCGGCGGGCAGGAAGATTGGCCGGAGGCGGGCTCTGACCAGGCCTAGTCGGTGTCGACTCTCACGAGCTCATCTTTGTGCATGGTGTTTCAACTTCCTAAAAGCTGAAGCCGATGCCTGAGGATGGAAGCGCCTGACCTCCTTGAGCGAGCCTTGCCGCACACGGCACGCAGATTCACGTCACGTTTCACCACACCAACCTGCTCTGGCCCAGGCTTCGGCCAAGATGGCGCTACGATGCTCTACAGCAGAATAACGCATACTACCACGTAATGAATACTACATATCAGTTGTGAGTTGGCCACACGTGGCTTTGAGAAACTGTGAGGATAATTGACGGGCTGGCTCAGAGCCGTGCGCAGCTTCCTTCACAGCGCTGTAAAAGAAACAGCGGATGTAGCAGTGGTGATCCTCCCAACACTTTCGCTGATGCAGAAGCGCCCAAGGCTCCAATGCCGGGGATCCACTCTCCATGATAAGACAATGTGGAAGAGTACCAGCTCTTGAGCTGCGTCACACGTCGAATTCGACACCATCCGTGCTTCTTGGATATTCTTAGGATTGCACACGCGAGCTTAGACACACCTGTGCCACTGTCTTTTCTTCTACACACGCACGGTCAGCTCATCATGAGTCCTCCGCGATGACATCGCCCTCGTGCGCCTCAGCCTTGCCAGAAATGAATGAGCTTGCGCTGGCAACAGAGAACACATTGAATGTCGAGTACATCCTTCGCTTCTTGCCTACGCAACACTACGAAGCCCTCTCGCATCCTTTCGCAGCTACGAACCCTTTCACAGCCTCCACCGCCAGCAGCAGCGGCAGCGAGTACGTGCTGAAGGCCTCGCGGCATCGGCTCTCTCCGACCACTGGACCAGTGGACCAATGGAGAGCAGATCACCAATACACGTTGCTGAGGCGAGAGCAAAATGCTCGCTTCCCAAGCTAAGGCCAGCAACCTTGTCATGGTATCCGGATGAAAATTCTGTGGCGCATTGCAATACGTGCCCTGTGTGCGGCCGCAAATCTCAAATTCGTCTAGTCCTTGAGCTCCTGAGAAGCTCACACCGCCACATTCCCAGATGGAGGCAACATACGCCCACACCTCTCGACAGTTCTCGAGAGGACATGTGAAAATGTCCGGATTTGGTCTGTTCAGCAGACACACTGAGCTGGGTGCCCTGGAGCACGCGGGCGATGCATAGTAGTTCCGGAATGGCAGCTGCGGTGCCTGAAGTTCGTTTCACAGCAATTGGCACACTCGTTCAAAGTACCGTGTCATCAATGGAACAAGCCAAGGACTTGCCAAATGGTCCACTCGTGCCCACCTTCAATTTCAATCAAGATCATTCAAGTACCATCGAATCTCAACAGGACTGCAAGCACGTGCAAGTGCGAATTCTGTGTGCTTGCCTCCGTACTGACGAAGTGCTTCGAAGTCCCTGGTCAAGCGGCTGAAGTATCGTGGATGGAAGACGACCTCGCAATGGGCAAGCATCTGAAGAGGAAGTGGCACAACCAGGCAGTTTTAGTGTTACTAATTCACCTTTTCGGGATCAAAACGTCGAGATGCTTCAACTGCAATGCGTTGCACTACTCCTGTCCGTGCAAGGTGAATCACAGTGAACCATGAATCCAAGCCACGTCCGCGTCTGCGACTGTGAGAATCACCGAAGTAGGATCCACCGACTCCTAGTTTCGTGAACGTGAAAGTCTCCAAGTCGGGCCAAATTCAGAAAAAAAGGATGGTATGGTAATGTATAGTAATGTATAGTAGAGCTCCTTCAGAAGCTCTCTGTGAGCCTCCCGGACCGCCTGAGGCGCTGCATGTGTTGTCGTGGTGATTCATCGATTTGACTGCAATGCCCTCGCGATCCCCAAGGCCTAAGGCGAAGGCCCACTTCACGTTCGAAGCCTTGCCGGGAACTTCTGGATCCGATGAACCTTGGTGGATTTCCAGCTCAAATGCCAGCAAGGCTCACAGATTCAGATGCAGAAAGTGGCCTGAGGCTGTGGCCATCGACATGTTCCTCTCGAAGATTTGAGGGATGACTCGTGCTTCGGAACCTGTCACTTTGAAGCAACTCGCGTTCGCACTTTCAGGGAGTTTTGGGGGATCTCTTGGATGCTGGCGTGGCAAAATGCTTCGCAAAGCCGCCGGCCAGCTGGGCGGCCTCCGCGTACAGTCTCTAAATGTTTGAAAGAGCACATATTCCAGCGGACCCCAACAAGTACGAGAATCACGACGCGTCGCAGGCAAATGGAGCAACATGCAGTCACGGCCTTTTGCAGTGCCGCTGGACCCTCGCGTGCCTTTGCATCTGCAACTCTTTGAAGGGACTGCAGATGTGGGCAGTCATGGGTTACCGTAGGCGCACCTCCATAGCGAGAACTACGTGAAAGGAGTCGGCGCCGTGCGCCTGCCGCGGCCATGGACGGGCTCGCAAGCGGTTCGCAGATCTTGCAACATTGATGACAATGACAAGACATTATGGATGGACGACCACCAAGCCTGCGCCAACGAAGTTAGAGTCTGCGACAGCATCTGCAGGTCCTGGCAGTACAGCTTGCAGGTTGCTCAGAGCTTCCTGGCGAAGTGCACTTCCGGCGTTCGTTGCTGACTCTTGTCATCAAGGTCTTGCAGCGCTGAAGTCGCAATCTATAGGTCTACAGCGCACTTTTCCCCTCTCTGCCAAGCTCGCTTTCCGACTTGATTGCTACGCCCCCTATTCTCGCTGCAAGGCTCGGACCTCTCTTTTGAAGGCCCTGGCTGCTTTCTTCACGTTCGTCTTGTCGTTCCAGTAATGCGAAACACCGGACGGATGCGGAAATGTCAGAAATCGTGTTTGGCCCCTTGTCTCAACCTTCAGAAGTGCCTTGGAGACCCCAAAAGCACGAGCCACCGCGGTCCCAAGCAAAAGCACAGAGCGATACTTTGTCAGCTTGAGCCTCGAGGCAGCGTCCTTGGCATGCTCCATTGGGAAGACATCCCCGTCTGAGGCATGCAACTTATAGCCCTTGGACACGTCGTGCTTGGCAGACCTCCCCTTGAGGCCGGGGTACCAAGAGAGCAAATTGGCGCGATCGAAGTGCTGCCATAGTTGGGCCACATCGACTCCTGCAAGCCTTGCCAATCTCTGCTCCGCTGGCCCCGCCAAAGGCCGCCAGCCCCTTGGTAAGGATTTACGAGGGCCAGGTGGAGCTTGGCCCAGTATCAAACCTCTTGCCGCGTTGCATTCGCTTACAACCTGTGGCTTCTTGACCGCTCTGTGCTTCGTTTGCTGTGCAAGCTTGACCAAGCTCTTTTTGATCCTTTGAGGTTTCGAGGGCTTGTAGGGCCTGTCGGCCTGGCCTGCTTTCCTGCCATTGCCTGACCGCGTCTGCACCATCTTCCCCATCTTTGGGGTACAAGTCTCGAATATTTTTGAGCCTTGCAATGCCGCAAGTCCATGCCCAAGTCAGGTGGCCCACCCTTGCCATGACAGAGTGTATTGTGGATCATTGAGTGAACGCCGCTTCTCTGAAAAGTGCAAGCATCCCAAACTTTGGTTTTCGTCTTCTTACGCAGACTCACAGCCTACCCAGCGATTGTGAAAGCTCTGCTCTGACCGCCGGAACCAGGAAGGTCTCAGAACTGCTGTGCTGCGGACTCTCGCTGGCTGCGCTGGCCTTGGAGGAAGGCACTCTTTGACACGAAGTTTATGAGCTACGCCGGCGGCACTGCTTCGGAACACATGGTAGTACTAACATGAAGATGTGTGCCTGGCCACTGGAACCTCACTGTCAGAAAACTACAAGCAACAACAGGAGGGCGTTCTACTGTTGGCTCAATACGGCAAAGAGAAACCTTTTGTATGGAATGGGCAGAGCCTTTTCAAGCAGCGGAACTCAAACCGCCCCAAACTGCTTTGGCCGGGAAAGGATTCTCTTATCCAGCTCTCTGCATTCTACAACATGATTCAGTTCGACTGTCGACTGTAAAACTTACGACGACCACAAGATCCAGACAAGGGTCGAAATGCGATGTCTGAGCGGCGAGAATGTCTTCAAGTCCTCTGGGAGGTTGCCTCGCAAAGGCCATGCGGTGCTCTGTGCGCGGGGGGACCTGAATCCTAAACCTTGTTAAGCCGCAATACTGAGCCCCAAAATCCCAACTCAAACCCCTATAAGCTCTGTGAAACCCGCGGGTCGGTTTGCTTGGGCTTTCAAATCAAAACCTCTACGTTGTTCCTTTCATGTTCGTAGGAAAACCTTTCTACCTCTATATGTTGGTGAAACCCGCAAATTTCTCTCTTCTTCTTCTTCTCCTCCTCCTCGCTTAAGAGGACCCCCGGTGAGGGGTCCCCGGCCGCGACGACCAAGCGGTTTGTGGTTCGGTGAGGGGCCTCGATCCCTCTCTCTCTCTCTCTTTCTCTCGGCGCTTTGTGGAGAAGCTCTGATTTCTCGACATGTTCAGGGCTCCGCAAAGGAAGTTTCCTGCGCAACGCCACGATGGAAGCGCTTGCACAAGCCTGTCTTCACAACCACACCACAGGGAGTTGGAGCAGGATAATTGACCTCAGGCTGAACCATCCCCAAGATCTCCGGGGGAGGGCGCTCTAGTCTCGCCCAAGACCTGGCAGTGCCAAACTGGCCGCCCGTGCGCCACTGTGGCAGTATCCTCCTCTAGGTCCTCCTGTTGTGTGACCTGACTGCTCTCGGGCTCCGCAGCCTGCCAGCCAAGCCCTAGCCCTGGCAAGTCTTGGGAAGTGGCGTGCTGGTCCACGTCTTGTGTTGTAAAGGCTGGAGGACCTGTCTCCGAGTCCAGCGTGGCGTCCAGCATCGCCTGCAGCGTGGACGGCCCTGTCTGCCAGGAGTCGGGGCGCGCCATGACGCTCGAGCGCAGGCCTTGCCCACGCAGGTAGGCCTCCTTCGCCTCTTGCGTCTCCGGGCCCGGGGACTGGACTAGCGGCTCTGTGTTACGTCTCAGCTCTTCCTCCATCCCGCGGAAGGAGAGCTACGCATAAGAGAGATACATACAAGTGGTGCCCTAGAGCCTCTGTAAACCCTAGACCTAAACCTTTAAACCCTCCAAACCCTTTCAAACTCACTTTTGTGGCTGCTTTTTTTTAGCTCTGTACAGCACGGAAGCCTGGCTCTCGAGAAGCAAAGAGCGAAGAAAAAGAAAACAAAACATCTCTGAAATTCAAAGATACTTGCCAGGCTATCAAGCCAGGCTGTCCATCTTTCAACCAGCCACGCCACTTCAAAAAAAAAAGGCAAGTGCAACTGCGACATCAAGATCTCCGGCCAGCTTTCGGAGACACGCCAAGGCCCAAAGTATCCCACACAGTGGACAAGTGGAGCAGTGGAGCAGTGGAGCAGTGGACCTGGGTTGAACCTCTGACTCCACGATGCTCCATTCAACCCCGATGCTAGGGCAGAGCAGCGCCCTCGTCCCTGATTCAAGACATTTTGGGTTGGCAAGGACAGGGTGCTTCAGAAACAGCTTAGGGGTTTCTCCTTGATGGGGTTGTTGGTGTTGCCTTGGAAGCGGACCAGAGATGATTGATGCATGGTGCAAATCGTTCCGATAGCTCCCTGGAAACGAAAAGCTTCCGGCCAAGAAGTTGCACACATTTGCACTGTGTCACGCAATCGAGCACTTCAAAGCCCTGTGCAAAGGCACGGGTATTTTCAACTCGACCGAAAGGTTTTGGATGGTCTTGAATATTTTTTGTACGGCTTAGTAAAACGGCAAGAAGGTGATGCAAGCGACCACAGGAACTGCGTCAACGCACAAAGCATCGAGCCTGCGAAAGTGCAGCCAGCCATTTCCTCAGCTGCCAGGCTATTGCAACTTGCTTGGAATCAAAAAATCGCTGCTAAACAACTCATGAAATAATGCATCACGGCGTATTTCGTGCTGCTCAGGCACGTCGGCAGAACTCCAAGCCGTGGTGAAGAAGGACAGCCATCCTTGAGAGAAGCAGAGACCCGGGAAACTGGGTCCCCTTTTCCGGGAGGGGTCGAAGACGAAACTCGAAATTTGAAGACGAAATTCGGCCCAGGCGTAATTAGGCCCTGAAGACGAAATTCGGGCCTGAAGACGAAATTTGGCTCCTGAAGACGAAATTCGGCCCGGAAGCCTAAATTCAGCCCTGAAGCCGAAATTCGGCCCTGAAGCCGAAATTCGGCCGCGAAGACGAAATTTGGCTCCTGAAGCCGAAATTCGGCTCTGAAGCCGAAATTCGGCCCCTGAAGACGAAATTCGGCCCTGAAGTTCGTCTTCGCCACCCCCGGAAAAGGGGACCCAGTTTCGCGGGTCAATGCTTGAGAGTGTGAAGTTGCATGCGCTCGAGTGTACACGCGTGGTGTACGTAGTAGCAAGGTGTCACATTCGAGAAGTCTGATTTGTGGTGGATCAGAGTGGCAGCCTGAAGCATAAATGGCGCGAGTGGGGTCAGTTCCCTAGCGCAGTCAAGAGCGCGCTGTCCATTTCAGCACACTGGATTGCTTCGAACTGCGGTCATGCTGTCGCCATTAACGTAACTGCATAGCTACTGAGAGTCTTGCACTGCATCATCTCACCCGTTATTCCATTTCGCCCAGCGGCAATACAGAACCGCCAATGGCGCCAACCTGCAACCAGTCTCCGGCGAAGAAGGGGAGAGTCAAAAGCACCTGTGCAAAATGGCTTCTATCCCTCTCTCAAGCGCATTGAAACCATAAAACGGCTACATGATGTCGCCACTATCTGGATATCAGAATAAAGAAATCTCTTCTTCTGAGCTGCCAGGGGGCGAAGCAGAAGGCGATAGGGAGCGCCAGCATCAGGCAGCACACCTCGTGAGGGCTTTGGAATGTTTTGGAGTTGTGGAGACAAATCCTGCCAACAACTGCTTCAGCTTCATCGCCATGATCTTATGCTGCCTCGCCCTAAATCTGTGCTTCGCAGCTAACAACGCACAAGATGCTCTCTCTCTCTCTCTCTAAAAAGAAGGCGAAGCAAGGCTTCCACTACTTAACAGCACCGCTTCGGGGGAACAGATTTGCACAAGCCACATGCCGATTCTCTGACCCTTCCCGGCCTTAAATGAGCATGGCACCCGGAAGGGGCCTTGGAGTTTTTCGGGGACACGGGGGAAAGATTCCCGACACGGAGCCTCTGACATTTTTTGGAACTTCAGTCATGAAGGGGTACAGATGCTCAAGCTGCCACGCGTCACATTGCAAAACATCTCGCATCAGTTTGCAAACGTGACAGCAAACACTGCAACTTAGGGCAAAGCGTGCCATGTCATTGTGCCTTCCTTGGCTGTGACACCCCGGACTTTGTTGCCAATTCCAAGCTGAGAGAAACTTTTTGCAGCTGAAAATCTTCTGAGGTGCAGAAATGCCGAGAACTCCAGAACCTTCTCACAGGCGTGTGTGGCATGGATCGCATGATAGCACGTGCAAACCCACGACATTTCTGCTATCATACAGCACGGCTGGACTGCTTCTTGAGAGAATCAAGGTTGGTGCGCGGTGCACGCGCAAGCGCCTGGGCAATGCAGTAGACAGCGTTTAAGACGTTGATGATGGCGCTGAAGCTTGATGAGGAGCTGAGCACCTGGAGAAGTTTTGAGGTTGCATGCCTCCCGCAACATGGCAGATTTAGAAGATGTGGAACATGTTCCCAGTGGTAGAAGACAGCTCAGTTGCTTCTGGTTCTGGCCTCTGTACTCGGAAATCCAGGTTGTGGCTTATCGACTCCTCGTAGCTCTGGGCAGCAGCGAAATGTTGTAGTTGAGGATGTTTTGACACAGAAGGCATGTTCTGTGACAGCACGACGTAGCAAGAATACCAGCACATCATCAAAATAAGCAGATCAGGCTGTCGTTGTTGCAGTGTTGAGTATCTGGAAAACCATGGGAAGATTGAAGTGCGCTGGTCTGCTGTCATGGCAGCACTCTGCAGAGCAAATGACTAGACTTCGCTGTAAGCTTGATTGGATAGAGCTACGCTCAAGAGGGACATGGGAAGAGATCGGTGGTGAGGGCAAAGCTTGGCACAAACACTTTCGAAGAATTGCCTCGCCACACTGCGACAACTTTGCAAGAGTGTACTGCACCTCCCAGGCACACAAGTATTGCCTTCGGCTGGGCTTGGGGGTCGCAAGCGAGATTCAGCAGGATCCGGTTCTTCTTCACCCCTCCCCAACCTCACCCCAAACGCAAAATTTCCCCCCCCCCCCCCCCCCGCCCCCCTGTGGGCCCCTTATACAGAGACCACGCCAGCACGAAAACGCCAAAATCGTCTGGGACTATCTGCCCTGAAAAACCACCCTCTGGGACCACCCCTGAAACCCTGACCCCCCGTGTCTAAACCTCCTACCTCCTGAACTCATGACGTGGGTGGTGCTGCAGAGCGTTCTGAGTCGGACCCGGCATGATCTTCGGCACAAATAATCACGTCCGCAGAGCTCTGCCTTGGGTGCCTTGGGCAGTGTGTCCCCTCCGCAACCTGCACCCCTCATTGGCCGGCACGGCTGCCGACGCGGCGCGCGCAAGCGTTTACAATTAAGGTTTAGGCTTTAAACGGACAGAAAGAGTTTACGCAAGGGGAACAGTCTGAGAGACATCACGGCATGAGGCTGCAGGATACTGCAACCCAGCCTTATCATGAATTGCGCCGCGTCATCCGGAACAACTAGGGCTGGCACCAATACCAGGACGGCAATCAAGAACAAGCCAACCGAAGGCGTGTCATAGCGCGACCGACGTGCGAAGAAGCTTGGCAACCATCCATCTTCTGCCATACCTGACAATGGACTACAACCGGCCAGGCTGTTCGTGTGACACACCTGAAACCGTGACCAAAACAGCCTTTTCGAAGCCTCAACCAGCACTGAAGCTGTAGCGCTCCTTGAAGCTGAAAAGCTCCTTCGGCCATTTCGGATAATTGCTGTGCAAGACAGCTGACAGCAGCACCAGCAATCACCCATGACCTTGCTGGCAGCTGGTTACTGCTGACATCATGGATCATGATGGATCATGTACATGCAATGTGGCCGCAATCAACATTGGGCTGTAGAGCGCTAGTAAAGATCTTCCCGTACTTTTTTGTCAAAAATGAACAACTGAAACTGCTTTGCAGGATCAATGAGTTTGGCCCCCTTTGCAGCGGCAAAAACGACGGAGAATACAAGCAAAACATCTGAAGCTGCTCAACAGTTTCAATGAGTGATAGTGAGTGTGCTCGTGAATCGTTTGAGGCTTAGAGTCTGCGCCTCTGGAATGTGCAGAGAAGGGTGCACCAAAAACTTCAGCTGCTTTCGTTCTGACATGTCCTGTGAGTCTTCGCACATGGCAGCTGTGCCAGCGTTATCGGGTGGCCCCCTACGCTGTCTTGACTGGGAGCCATAGGCCTCGAAGCAGAAACCTCCACCGAGTACGGAGGGCGAGGTTCTCGCTTCTTTGGCAGAACTTTTTTCAGCTCGTCACTGGGCCGACATCCCGGAGCATACGATCGCTCTGGCATTCCGGAGCACGCTGAAGTCCTAGCCCTTTAAACCTAGGCTCAGGGGTTTGGGATAGAGGGCTAAGATAGCTTTAAAAAAGTCTAAAGGGGTTCCGGGGACTAGAGGTTCAGGGGGTTAAGGGGTTTAAGGCTCAGGGGTTTAGGGGTTTGGGGTTGCTTTGGGTTTTGGTGTTTAAGGGTTTTGGGGTTCGGGTATGAGGGTTCGGGGTTTTGGGGCTTTGCGGCAAGGTGAAGGTTGAGAGGGGGCTTGGCCTAAGCCCAAACTATAGTAGGGGTGTAGAGGGTTCAGGGATCGAGGGGATCTTGGATTCAAGGGTCCGGGAACCGTTTACTTAAAAAGTGACAGAATCAGCTTCGAATGTTCAGGGTGGGGAGGTTGCACACTGAAGAGCGTGCAACATTACGACAACTGCATGCAAAAATCTCAAAGAAAGTTGCAAAGTGCCTGACAAAACTTGAGCTATCAGGCTACTAGGCCGACTGGGCTTCTGGCTTCACAAACGGTCCACCCAGCTGCCCGCCCACTTGCGCCAGTTCACCTGATTTCCAGTCTTTCCAATGAGCTGCTGGCCCAGGAATGCCGAGCCCGACTAACCTTGGGTCAGGGAGCTGACTTTGCCATATTTTTCCTAGCACTTTTCAACTGCAGCAACTTGCGCGTGGCTGCTTCGTTTCATTTATTGAGTCGCACGAAGCGCCCTTTGCTGCTTCACCCAGTACGTTGGCGCCAGAGCACAATGGTAGAAGGTACGACAGCACCACAGCAACCAAAGCCATGGCCAAGGCTTTTGGGTATGTTCGCTCCGCGTCCTGCACTTCGCCGGCAAGCGTTGAAGCCGAATCCCAGTAGTTGAGATTCCAGAAAAGGACATTCCTGAGATTCGATTGCACGCGATTGTTAAGGGCATAGCGTCACTGCTGAGTACAGCCATTAGACGTCATTGTTCGGGCAGCTCTCCGGGCGACTTCTTGGGGATTGCAGAGAGAAGCACCAACATGCACCAACACACCCACGCGGCCACGCCACTTAAGGGGAGGGGGGGAAGGTCGGATTTTGGTTCAACTGAAAATGAAGGGTTTACGAATCACGGATCACGGATTGACATTCGGCGTTTGTGCTGTCATGCAGCAGAAAGCCTGACCAGTCCACTTCCGAAGCCTCGACAGAGAAAACCAGGTGCTCACGTGTTGCATGTGGCGAGCAGCTGCAAATCATGTTACGGCATGATTGGAATGACATGTCGTACGTTCAAGATCAGACTATATACTATAAGCAATACTTGGCATGTGATAGAACGCAAAAGCGAGCGGCGGGCGGGCATACCAGCAGCTTAGATGGTTCAACCTGCGGAGTGCCGACCACCACCATGAAGACGAAGGGGGAGAGAACGAATCCTTCAGGGCTCGAAAACTATAAGGATTCCGATTCAAAGAGAGTGCGATGCTTGCTTCAAATTGAACTTGTCAAACTCACGATTACAGCCCGGAACGGCCTGCCAAAGCAAATGCCTGAGTATGCTTTCAAGGCTTACAATCGGCTTCAACACTAATAGAGCACAGACTAGTCTTCTAAAGCACAAATTAGAGCTGAAAAGGAATCGGCGCGTTGACCTTTCCTGACATTGTTGGCAATTCGGCGATCATAGTCTGATCCGACGTGCAAGACTCGGAGGTTGCAACCGAGTAGCCACCCAGCCGACGATACTCAATCCAACATAGTTCAAGGCAGTAATGGCAACGGTAAGCAGGGCGATGAAGACATGGCCCACTATACCTGATCCAATCTCAGGCCAGATTGTGATCAAGTAATCCCGAAAGAGCACTGGGTACAGCGAGGCGTCGGCAACCTTAAGATCAAAATCTCCAGGAAAGTGTGATTGTCAGGACTCATTCGGCTACCGAGGCTTCCACAGTGTGACAGAGTGTGACTATCGGCAATCCAAGGATCTGCGCTTACCCAAGACAGAAAGCCTTCCACGAAGCCCCAGAAAGGGCCAAAAGCAGCTGTCACCCACTCCTAAGCAGCGTATCCAATAGTGTATCAAGCCACATCGAAACGAGTCAAGGGTATGGAAGAATAGAGAAAGGGCCAGACCTATGCGAGCCTTACAGATGTGCATTCATTTATGCACACGTAGGGCCAAGTGCCGCAAGCTTCCACAAAGCCAGCGTTGCTCGGAAAACAGGTTGCCAGCTCAGCAGTCACCAGCGCTTCCGGAACGGACCAAACCAAAGGCATAACGAGAAAGCCTGTCACAAGCCACAGCGAGTCGAGTCAGCACTTTGCTTGAATCAGCGTGACGCATGACATTGTCTGTCCGGCCTGTGAGTGACAACAAAGGACCGGCCGAGGACACGGCATCCTGCATTAGTGCATTATTATGCCACCTGTCCGTCTAAAGATGCTTGCGGGCCGCAAAACTTGAGGGCCGGAGGCAGGGAGAAGCAAGAGCAAAGTTGCATGAGAAAGTGTGGGCAGGGACCTGTTGGAGGCATGCTTGAGGGGTCTCCATGTTGGGTAGATACTAGCTTCTTGCAATCAACTAGCTCGTTGCAATCAACACATGACTAGTGGGCGGCGACGCATGTTGTGCTGGGAGCCTGACTCACGCACTGCGGTCAACACGCGACGGAGTCAGGTCTTGACGTAAAACCCCCCCCCCCCTTCAGGTATTGATATATCAATTCCCCCCCCCCCCCCCTCCAAAAACCAAGGAATTCGTGTGATATATCAATCAATTTACCCCCCCCCCCCCCCTCCCCCCCCTAATAAGATAGTATCAATAATACGCTGTTTTCTGGCCGTGGTCGGCCCCCTACTGCTAAAGCAGATAAAACTCCAGCTCCGCTACGCGAGCTTTCGTGACTATGCAATTTGGGACCTCCTGCCAAGTTGGGCTCAGGCAGAAGGATCTGTTTTTGCCGAACTTGCTTGGGTCTGCTCTCAAAGAAGTAACCTCCGGGCTCGCTTGAGTCCAGTGCATGAACGTGCATTGATGTGCTTCGTGCGACATGATGTTGATTGACCCTTGGGTCGGCAGGCCGGCAGAGGTGTGCGAGCACGGGCACCTGAGGTCTCTTGCGCTGACGCGTTCCGCTCCACCATGTGTGAGCATTGAGCAATTCATTCCAGAACCTCTTGTTCGATTCGGGGTGCGGTGGCTTTCCACATCAGTCTTCTATTTGGCCGGCTACCCCTGCATGTCGCAGCTGACTCAACGCCTTGTTAGATTCGTGCTGCAAATTAAGGAAGCCTCTCTATGAAAGACGACTAGCGAACATCAAGACGGCGTCAGTCCTCGACACCGTAGGGTCCTCCTGAAACAGAGTAGTAGATAATTGCTGCGAGCCCGAATAGCGAGAGCCTGGCGAGCAAGTCTTTGCTGATGTGCAAGTTAATGCGAACAGAAGCCCAGCCTCTGATGCCTCTGCTGTTCTGGAAAGCTGGGCATTCGAGCCGCGCAGATCAGCTCCAGTGACGTCCATTGCTGTCCACTGGGAAATCAAAAAACAAACACCGACAAGCAAACCGGCCAGCAGTTCCTGTTGATGCCCCCCGGTCAGAGCGAAGTTTAGAAGTCTACGTAGAAGTCTGCACAGCTACCACACTTGTACCTCGTTTGAGTGCTCGTCGATGAGCTTCATTGTGCATCGAAGTTGCCGCAACTTACGGGAAATCTCTTTGGGCCTGTTGGGCGTCTTTGCGTATGTTACGTAGGTTTCCAAAGCATCCTGGAAAGCATGGTTCCCGATGTCGGACCATGTTTTGTGCAGGAGTGCGGGCTGGGCGGAATGCCGTGGTGTGACGCTCTAAGCGACCCATGGGTGGCTGAGCTGTGAACCATGGTGGCATCAAGGGTGGCATCAGGGGTGGTCAGATGTGGTCAATCACGCATGTTGCATGTTGGCGCAGCGTAGCAATGACCAAGCCACCTCTTTGTAGTTGGCGATAATGATGAGGTGCTGAACATCATCCTGTGATGGCGGTGAAAAACCCGCGCATCCATCCTGCAGCTCATGCAACGTCCTCATGCAGCTCCACAGTCTCCGTCTGCAACTCGAGCGCCATCTTCCGGACACCAAGCAGGCAAAGAATTCCTCTGCAGCTCATTCCAATGCCTGAGTGGCACAGTTTGGTGGGGGCGATGCCACTGGGTCTCTGGGAAATGTGTGCTTAGTGAGGAATCTCTGCACAACGCACTTGAGGGTATGTGACAGCTCATGCCGCAGTGCAAGAATACACTCTGAACAGAATTGCCGAGCCAAGCGCACAGGCTAGCATTCAAAATTGCCTTGGCACAAACCAGGAGAACTACAGAACGGAGGTCTGGCCACAGAAGAGCACACCTGACAAGATCTCGAATTTCTAGAGACATAATGACATAAGCAACTCAGCTTCGAACGCAAATTGTCAGCCTAAGATGTGCATGATTCTGCTGGTCACTCTTTGAACATACCACTACATGGTACTCCGCTTCAACATGACTTGCAGCACGCAATTGCATCATTGCGCCCGGTTTCACCTCTCGCATGCGGCCCGCGTGGCAGTACTCGTAATATATAGCTTGTGGTACTTGTGGCACTCACGGCAGCTGTACTTGGGTTTGTTCGATAATTGGGGGCGGGGGGGGGGGGGGTGGGCGACAGGTGTTGGGATTAGGGTATGTTTCGGGGTATGTTTCGGTGTATGTTTCGCGGGTATGTTTCGGGGGTATGTTTCGGGGTATGTTTCGCGGGTGTGCAACCCGTATCTTAAACCTGAGCCCCCCAAAACGAACAAACACAAATATCATGACCAAGCGCAGCCCGAAGGCTTTGTTTGAAAATATTGACAGGCCAAGGCTTTCCAGAGGCTTTGGGAGGCCAGCTCGGGAAGGGGGGCAAAAGACATTAGACGGGTACGCAGTGTACGGCTCAACCAACCACCATCACCACTACCACCACCAATGACAACGACCACGACGACGACCAGCACCACTACCACCACCAACACGACGACGACAAAACCTAACAATGCCAACAATAACCGTAACCGTCATCATAAGGAGGGGGGGGTCCGGGACTGTGGGCGGGAGCGCGGGTTGCATTGGCGTGCGGAGCGCACAGGATCGTGGCAGGTGCTCTCGTGCCGAGTGTGCTAGTTAGAAGAGATAGCATCATCCAGGCATGGTGGGTTCACAGGTGTGTGTGCTTTTGTTGGCGACAAGAACCAGATGCCTTCCATGTATTTCTACGATTGCCATGCATTTCCCATTGTACCGGCACTGGCTGAACCTGGCACTCAGTTGAACTCAGTTGAAGTTGCTGACTCACACGTGGCTCACACGTGATCCAAGCCGCAGCAGTCTCGTTGACAACACGAAGCCAAGGGCCGCAAGGAAAGTGACCTGGCAGCATCTTCGTCTGAGAGCAGGGATCTGGCAGCAGTTGATGTTAAGCTAAGGCCCGGGCAAACAGAAAGAATAGCAAAGGAAACAATCGGGCCTTATGCAGCGCGGTTCTTGTGCAGCGCGGTTTTGAGACGAACCCCTTCTCCACCACTCATGTGACATACGATGCTTTCTGAATGATCAGTTCGGGATGTTCGGGAATTGCCAGGCCCGGGCAAATGTAGCTGCACGGCGGCGCTCGTGGATGTTGGCTTTGTGAAACGAATAGAGGGTGTCCGCCTTGAAGCACTCGTGCCAGTGCATGTCGTCTGCGCCAACCCTTGACTGCGAATGTCTGAGAAGCGGACATTGCTACAAGCATGCCATCCTCTTTCAAAGTCGCCGGACATGAGCGGCCAAGGATAGAACGAGACAGATTGCTGAATGTGCCTGGTGTGCGTTGTAATTAACTGACGCGAAAGTCGGTCTAAGCCATAAGTCGGGATTCAAAGTGTGATTGCTAAGCAAGTTCTGCCGGTGAAGTCTTCTGTCTAGGTTCAACCGCCACCGACCCTGGGTTCAACATTGTTCCTATTTCTGTAGAAATGTTTATAGTCGGTGTAAGCTACAGACGCACATGGTGTCCAGTGGCATCCAAGAATTGCCGAGGCCACGCAATGCATGCGGTGGCTCGTCAAAGCCAAATGCATCCCTTGCATCGCAAGGACGTCACACAAGGGCAACTGCAAGCCCTTTGTCAGCTGCGCAGACGAATGTCACCAGCTCGTGGGCAGGAAGTACTACTCGCCCTCAGGGGATGTGCAGGAATGCCGCACCGCAAGATGGGGTTCTTCTGCGCAATTCTGCACTACATGTAGGGTTATATAGGATTTGCAGGTGTGGTTCCCAGCGCCTTCATTGTATGGATCCGGCTTGGCTGCCAAGCCGAGCTCTTGCAGCAGCTGTAAAACAGCTGGCCGCAATATGGTGCCACCTTTCCGCGCTAGGATGGTGTGTGCATGCGTGTGCTGAGTCTAGGCCGCCCTGGATCCTTTGTCTTTACATCGTTTGCCAGCAAGCCCAGTGATTTCGAAAAGCTGGCCTTCAGAATGCGCACCACGCCCAGTAACGATGACAAGACCTCGGTCACAGGACACTGTGCCAGGATTTGCAGGCCCATGCAGATCACTGGCCGGCAGAGCACAAGAGGCGAGCAGCAGTCATCACTCACGCTTCTGCACATCAGATGTTGTTGTAGACTCTAGATCCTACGGTCTGTGAAGCTCAATGACCAGCCACCCAGTGCAGAAGACGGCGCACTGGACTGTGACTTTGATCAAGAACATCGATGAACATCGAGGAGGCTCTCCAAGCCACGGATATGCTACGATTTGATTCTGGTAAGGAGTTTAAGTAGTTTAAGTCTCGAGACCCCAGGAAGGCAGCATCCCGGGCTTCAGCATCGTGACATCCAAGAGGGCGCAGCAAACTGCCAGGCGGGCCTCAACATGAGGCTCCCTGCGTATGGCAATGTACATGGCTTCGCATGTCGTATTCGCCTAGAGGGGTCCATCGTACTGGTGGGGTCCGTTGAGTTGATGCATGTTGATGCCCTCGTTGCCTCTTCAGGCTGGAGGCCGTGAAGGTCCAGGTGCCCGAAGCGGCGGCCCGGCAGCCATCCGCCCCCTGCATTGCAACTGCCAAGCCGGGATCCACGAAGCGGGCGTTCCCTGTACCAAGCCTGTTGAGACATGCTGGTGACATGCTGTGACAATGCTGTAGCATGCTGTGATATGTTGTGACTGTGCAATGGAAAGAGCGGCTGAGCTTAGCCCAAGCTCTGCTGTACAACAGCCTAAACACATCCAAGCCGCCAGTGCTTTTCCCAAGTCGCCCCAAAAGACATGGCTGGTCATACCTGCCGCTTGAAAGACATCGTCCAGCTCCATTCCAGAATCCTTCGGGTCAAGAGCGTGTCATGACATGCCATGACATTTCTTCAGCATTGTTGCTTAGGAGGAGTATTCGCATGTCCTCAATACCCGTACCAGTATCAGTACAGAACGCAATCACCATTTCTAGTTCAATCCCCGTGCCTCCATCATTCCAAGCATCTGGAGCACCTGGGGCCATTTGCTTGCCTTCTGGCATGCTGACACCACTACCGCGAGGGTGAGCCTGAGATGGCGTGGCAATGGCATAACTTCACAAGTCATAACTTCCTAACGTCTTCATCTCCGAAACAAACGCAGGGAGAGCCTGGGGTGCCGGGTACAACCGAAGGCATATATATATATATATGTACAAGGCCCAATTTTAGCCCAACCGCAGAATTTGCAACTCCCATGATGAAACGCACGACCTTTTTGTACTTGCACTTTGGTCATGCCTTTTCCCCTAACGACGGGGTCCTTTCAAAATGGGCACAACATGAACAAGCAATAGAGTTACGACGACATGACCAGGGGACATATTTGACAAACATGCCTGCCAAGTTGGCTGTTGCCACCCCTTGATGTTTCAAGAGCTGAGGAGACGGCTGGCTCAGCTGCAGTCCTGCGGGTTACGCAGCTGCAGCTGTGAAACTGTGAACGCTATCATATGATTCACGGGGGTCCAGCATGGGAGGCTTCGGCTAGGCACTGCAGACAACTTTGCCAGGACGATGTTTGCTCGAAGACCCGGCTCAACGCGTTGAAGGTGCCATCGAGCATGCGCAACTTCCTCGGGGCGACGTCCAACAAAAGCGATCAGCCATCAAGATTCAGGATATCAACAACATCAGTCACAAGACCGAAGCCGTTGAAGTTCGCCAGACCCGGTTACTTGCAACAAGTTTAACAGGAGCTTGGCCACCTCTGCTTCATCTGCAGTTGCAGCTCCAAGACGAACTCCCAGTGACTCGCACGGAAGCAAGCATCCATCACGGTGTTGTAGGAGATTGAATCTGGTTGCCTTCGGCCAAGCGGAGGAAGAGTCGTGAATGTCCCGTTTCAGACACTTGGGATATCTTGGGATGGGCGCCTGATGGACTTGGACAGCATGGTTAAGGACTCTTCCCACTGCCAAGTCTGAGCAAAGGCCGCCAGGACGGTATTGACCTCCGGTACCAGGTCTTGGTGCAATCCATAGGGAAGGCAGAACATGATTTCACTTCCGGATCTGCTCTAGCTAGAACTCAGGCCGTCCAAAAAAACAGCAAGCCTTCGAAGTCAAAGCACTGACTGCTGCACTTCAAGCTGGGACTCCCACCCACACCTACAGCTATAGTCGTTAGCTGCTAGTCCCTGCACGTCCCTGCCATGATGATGTCCGGCTTCAGGTAGCGCTGGGTATCACTGTAGATCGCCAGCGCGACCTGCCATCGACCGCCTGAGCAGCAGAAGAAAGATGAAGAGAGGTAAGATGAGGTCCGGGTAAGAGTGACGAAGGTTCTAAGGTGCGGAAAAACTGATCGCAACTACATACCACAGAAAATGTCAGCGAAGCATGGCATGTCCTCGTGCAACAGCTGCGGCTACGGCGTTGAGAAGCACCAGGTCTGGCTGCATGCTGTGACGTGAAGTCTCCTGACAAGCCCCATTGCGTATGTGCGAAAAACTGGTGGCCTCACCAACCGCACTACGCCACGCCTGCAGGAGCTCCAGCGCTTGGCCCCAAAGCTGACCGTGACCACAAGCCTGCAGAAAATTGCAGAAAGCGCGTTTGTGGGGATCTGATGTAAAAAAACATATTCTGTGTGACCCTGCGACCATGCAGCCTCCACAGCTGCGGCAAACGTGACCAGCGTCGGCCGCAGTTGCCGCGTCGTCATAATGGGAAGAAGCGCCAAAGCTCCCTGTCATGGATACGTGAGAAGGGGCCCTCTGATGTAAAGCAAAAGGGCTATGCGCCTGCCATTGGCTGCCTTTCTTGCAGGCTGTGATCGCAGCATTCCAGGCAATGACGTCAGGCACAACCAATTGGATCTCCATGCCGTGAAGAAGGAGCAAAGCTGCCTGAAAAACATATAAAAACAATGTGCAACATGTGCGTACATCTGTATCCGTACTGTACAAGACACAGCGACATTCCTTTCATGTCAGACCTGCCACTTCTGCGCTGCCCCACATGCGCTGATTGCCGAGCTTGCCACCTTGAGGTTGAGTCCTCGACTCCGAACGCTGAATATTCTGAATCTGACTTGCGCAGGACTCAGGCCCAAGAAGATCCAACTATCCGCGGTTGGTGCCTTGCTTGGAGTCCAGAAGCGCCAGCACCGCCTGCCACTGAGCACGCCGGCTGCATGCAGCTGCAGCAGAGCCGTATGCAGACTCCATCCTGCCGGTAAGCTCTTTGGACCACAAAACGTTTAGTGCAGTGCTCAGAGCGGCACCTAATGCTGCGAACGTGCATGTCAGAGAGAAGCCATATGCACCACTCCTGAATTGCTTGCACATAAACATGTAAAGAGAAATGAATCCATGCGTGCATGCATTTGAGCGGACTCATCACCGCAGCCACGCAGCCCAGTGCAATCTCTTGCGAAACGATTCCATGGTACTGCTGTATGTTTGCCGGTTCGGCCTCGTGGCACCAAAAGTAAGTACATCCACAAAGCCCTCGACTGAGAAAGGGTCGCTGCACATGCGCACAAAGCACAAAAGGAGCTCACTTTCAGCTCCGCGTCGTGTGGGCGCACATCTAGGCATCCGACGGCCCGTGTTGGACATTCGCCCACGGGCCATTTGACACGGCCCTCGTCAGCCTTAGAAGGGGTCAGTGTGCACTCTCTTAGCGGCACTGCCGTGCAGCGTCGATCCTTGCAAGCCTCATCTCCCAAACTCAACCATTTGTGCTTCAAATGTCAGTACCGAGATTGCCTGTCAGGCACCAAACGCGACCAGACCAGAGCCTTAATTTTGAAGCTGGGCAGCCGATGCAGCCGGGACTGGGCTTTGCGGGGCCACATTGCGCACAGTGTGGCCGAACTGCACACCTGCATGCGCTCTGCATGCCATGGCTGCAGGGCTTCACGAGGCTGTTTCCATGGCAATCCATGGCCAGAGCCGGTGGAAGCCGCAGGTCAGAGAAATCACTGCCAAACGGGAACCGATGTGTTCATACACATCATGGCCACATACCGTCCGTGCAGAATGTCGAGGTCTTTTGAAGCATCAATCGTAGGGGCGTATACCTTCATTTGCCACGGCCGGCTCTCGGCCGGCTCTCTGCGGGCTAGGGGCGACTTTGGCCTTGCGAAACAGGATGATGCATTGGTATGCACACCTCTCTAGGTGGCCGCAGAGTTCCTGGACAAGCCGCACGAGCTCAGTGCGATATTTCAGAATTTCAGAACATTTTCAGAACGTGTCAGAAGTCCAACTTCTTGAACATCCAGGCATCCTCATCAAGTCGGTCAACCTGACGCAAAAGGCATCATCAGGGCTCGGCTTGAAAGACGCGTCTGACCATGTCTGACGATCTTTTCATGCGCCTCACGACGCAGTTCTGCCATAATGCCCTCCATGACCTCACCAGATCGAGAGCCGTCATGATTTCCGGATGATGCGCAAGCTCATTGCAGGATTCCAGGATTGGAAGACAAAACAGTCGCACTCCAATGGCATGGGCCAGGGATAGAATCTTGGACGGTCACTGAAATGTCAATGTCATGCAGCTTTGCCTTTTGTTTGAACTTGCGGTCGCGCTCGGATTCTTCATTGCGCGTCTCTCGGACACCTGAATCTAGCAAAGGAACAACCTTTCTCGTGGTGCTGACAATTGAGATTCCGGCCAGCTTGCAGCCTTGGGTGTACCGTGCATGTCCACATATATATAGGATGCCAATGCCAGCTATAATATTAATATCAGCTAATCAGCGCATGTACTCGTGAAGCCAATCACGGCCTGGACATGCGCACATTACCGTGTGATGAGAAACCGAATAAATCACACCACGAATGACTACGAGGCCTGCCCCTTCAACATTTCTGAAATTGCTTGTTGTTTATACTTAGATGTACAGCGGCGCGTGCCGATTGTGTTGCAAAGGCCCACGCTGCCACGTGATCAAACTTTGACCCACTTCGGATGCAACACCCTAACCAGAACTTTCCCCGGCCCTGTGAGATCTGCGTGGAGGTTCCAAAACCCCTCTGCAACCCTTCCTGGGACAGCCCCCTAGAGCCGGCCCCACCCCTCCCAAAGGACCACTGCCCCACGTTGGGCCAGCTGCCAAGGCGGCGCGCACAACGCCGCCGAGGCCGCTGCCGCCTCGGTACCCTTGCCGAGGCGGCCTCGCGTTAGCGATAAAATTACTTGGGGGTGAGGGCCTGGGACGAAAGCTAGTTAAGGTACCCCCACGGAAGGGCTTCTGTCAACAGGGCATCCACTACGCATCAGGACAAGCATACGCAAAGGCATGAGGCCGTCACCTTTTTCCCGCGAGCATCATGAGCAACATTGGGAGTCGGTTTAGCATCTTCCGGAGGGCTCTTTTTTGAAGCGCATCACACCACAACAGATGTTGCACTCACCAGGCGAAGTCTGAAGTCTGTCCAATCCAGCTTTGAGGGACGCCAGACTCAAATCAACATCAAAGCTTCTGTGTCTTTTCTTGGGGGACTTGGGGGGCTTTTCTAGGGCCTTGGATCCACAGAAAACGGCGTTCATTTGCACCCAATATACGAAAGAAATGAACGCCAGCCCGTTTCCCCAAAACCTGTGTTCGCCACCCGGAAACCGACTGGGTTTGCTGCGTTTCGTGGCGGAGCCTCCGGGGGCCCTGTATACCCATCAGGTTGTAAGCTTCGCTTAAGCAAGATACTCCGCTAGCTCCTCAGGGGCTAGCTTTCGTGATATACCCAAACATGTCACAGTAACAAATACTTGCTGCCGCTTGGGGGCTCTTGGCTCTTGACACCACCAAATAAAGCAGACCTGCTTAGTCCGTGAAAAGCATCTTCGAGTCTTTGAAACCACAGGCCAATGATTGAAGCCTTTGATTGGGCCCGTCTCGCACTTGAGAAGTTCCAAAAGGCAGTAGTGGTACCCTTAGGTATTCGTAGCGAACATTGCCACCTGGCTTTTGACTGACCGGCCACACCAGGACGAACAGGGCAAGCGTCATCACGGCAGAGTTTACGAAAGCAGGGCCGTGAACAAGACTCCTGTGTTACTTGCATGTTGCAAAGCAGCCTCACCAAAAATGTGAACCTGTGCATTTTGCAATGCAAATGCTGCATCAACCATGTACATGTGATGCTGTGCGGTAGCCTGATGCGACATGTTCGTGGAGCTACATCTTGCGGCTGCCCTTCAACGTTCTTGTGACTGCACAGCTGGGATTGTCCCGAAGCTTTGCAGATATACACGGGCGTTTGTGCTCAAGGTGCAGCAACATCGCGCAGCGCCTTCTGGGTACAGAGTAAAGCAGGCCTTCTTTGGCTTATAAGGTCTTCTCTGAGTCTCTGACCCCCCACTCCTGAAGACCGTATAAGCCGCATTACTCCATGTTCAGAGCCATGCGACCCGCGCGCACTGGCTCCACTCCAGCTTGGCCATGCCACACGGCCTAGAGATACATAGCAACACAATGAATCAGCACGTAAGCACTCTTGAGGCTGCCAGCGATCTTTGGGCAACTGCAGGGTATGGGCTTTTCTCTGCCCTCAGATCCACGCCACCAGCCGCACCAGAAGCAGCAGCATCGAAATGGAAGACTGGCCTGCAATGCAAACAACAACAGCCTCAGACTGTGTCTAGTGAGAGTCTGCATCCTGTGAACACCATGAGCAAAGGAGCCCACATTCGGCCCTGGTCAGCCCTGAATCCCCATGGCGTTGGCATCGTGCGATGTAGCCAAAGGCCCTGTGTGATATAACTTCAAATGCTGGCGTTGGGCTTGGTGCACTGGTCGCTGGTGGCTTTCAGCATTTGCGGCCGCGGCAGAAACACTGCGATGAATGAAGCTGATTCTAAGCTGTTCCCCAGTAGACTAGCGCGCAGTTTTCGCCTGATCACTGCCAGACTCGATTAGCACCAGGCTCCTGCTTTAGCAGATGCCGGATCACAGCAACAGGCGACATCGTGTGTGTCCAGACCTCATCATGCACATGCACTTGTCTGTGCAAGCGTTTCCATGCACGGTGGCAATGCCTGGATGGAACACTTGCAGTAAGAATTAAATTGGACCAGGATGAAAGCACATTGACGAGCATCTGCCTTGATTACAAGCAGCATTACCGTGCATCATCATGTTTAGAGACTTAGAGCTCTCACCCGTGTCTGAGAAATATCCAGCTTCATCCTTGAGGATGAGCCAATCTAGTGAAGAAGTCAGGACCTGGTGTCGGTCGCCTCACTCTGTTCAGTTGCACGCTTCGATGCTCCATCAAGCTCTGTCAGCTCTGTCGCCGGCGAAAAGCTCATGAGGCCTGACTTGAATGTGCAGGCATTGCATACATACCAGACATACCAGCAGACACTGGATCTCCACAGTGCGAGACTACCTGTCCACACTCCTCGAGTCAGGAGCACAAGTAAGGGATACTTGAAGAGCAGACAGAATCACACAGTGCAGTCGATGGAACGCAGGAACGCCTCAACGCAAGCCAGGACAACACATAATTAGGCACGTGAGGCGCACAGGTCGAGCAATGAAACAGGCAGGAGCATGCAAGAGGTAGAAAAAGGAACAACAGACAACACAATAACATGAACAGACAGCGATGCATCGGCAAATGGATGCAACAGAAGGAACTGCTTTAGCCGATTCTGCATATATGGGCAGAAGCGGAAACAGGGTAGCATCACGACTCAGATGCCCAAAAGGATACACGTGGCCGACAGACAACAGAATGCGAGTGGCATCTGACAAGGAGTAGTAACAGTAGGTTCCTACACTAATCCTACAGAATGTCCAGTTCTAAGACATCCACTCAGACGCTTTGGCTAGGCCTGGTCCAATGCTGGAATGCCCGGCGATGAGCAGTGTGTCCCGCTCACAGTCGTGGTGCCTCTCAGGAGACTAATGTTCCAAAGGTTTCTAGTCCAACGGATATCATGATCAAAACCAAACTAAATTCACTGCACCCCCACCTTGTGTCTGAATGCTTGACGGCAACAGCAAGCAGCGAGGCACCGCGGTCATGTGCATTACTCTCATTTTATGGTGCGCCTGGTCAAGTTTTTACTTGTGGTTTCGACCTTTGGTAGCACATGGGGTGAAGGACGAGTCGGAGAAACGAGTCGACAACGATGGGGACCAATTCAGAAAACGAAGAAGACCGAGTCAAATACGGCAAGGTGTGAGTCAGAAAACGTCTGGGGCACGAGTCAGAAACAAAGAGCAGTCAGTCAGAAAACGGGGCAGAACAGCCCCCCACGGTGATTAGGAGCACGTACCGGCTCACAGCTTTCGGATCAGCGTGTCCCGAGTCGCATCCGACCACAGCAGCACGAATCAGATCAAGCGAGGCCATGTACGAAGTGGCCCGGCGTGATGGCCGTATCGGATCACACTTGCAGGATGGCCCCTTCTTCCCTGTCAGGCATTCATCTTGTTTGAACTGGGAGGACATTCTTCGCAACGGCATGGGGTGACCCCAAAAGAGCAGATGACCTAAGTGCGAACCCAGAAGAAACGGTCATGGGAATCCCTAAGCCCCAAAAGGAGATGTTGCATTCGGAGACCCATAAACCCTAGGCCCTATAAGGACATGTTGGTTGCCAAACCCTAAACTGGCCGCCCACTGAGCATCCGCCAAGCATGAGCAGCAGCCACTAGCCGCTGCCGGCTTACTTTCATTCGGCGTCACTGATGTTCGGAAATATGCATTGAAAGAATGCACTCTGAGCTGTCATTTAAATTGCGTCTATACTGAAATGGACTTGCAACCCTTCCGCTTGGGGGCCCAAGATTTTCGCAATGTTTCCGCGACAGGAACTCAGTCATGCGCGTGTAGGTCCTAAATAAGCGCCTAAAACGTCGCAGCACTGGTGGGAGTTTCTCAGGAATGTACCGTAGCTGCGTTGAGCACCTTGGGCCTCACAAGTTTCCAAGCCCCAAGGCGCCAAGATAGGCCAAGCACACAGCTACACGATACCACATGCCAAACCCGTCCAAGACACCTTGCAAACTTAAGAAGTAGAAGAACATTGCAGTCCCCGTCCCCAGGACCAACCAACCTCAGAATGTCGGCAAGGCTCCAATCTCAAACATCCAAGCTTTTGCCCCATCTATCCAAGATCCAAGATGCTTCAAGCACCTCATGGCCCCACCCTTTCAAGATTCCAAATCACTACAACTCACTGCGGAGAGGAACTACATGGGCTCAAGACTCAGCGTTGAAGGCTTTTGGGTTGGCGCTTCAAAGGCTGCGGGCCCCAAGGGCCTCGTGCCAAAAGACACCCAGGCCCAAATCTCCCAAGAGAATAAGACATCCATGGGCTGGAAGTCATAAGTTAAAGAAGTCCTATCTTATCCAGCGCTGAACCCCCCGCCTAGATAAGATCCGAGCAAGTATAGTATAGTCACCTTATCTGTATCCCCAGCTATAATCTGCCTAGAACCTCCACCATGTGACCTTGAGATATCGTGAGGTACGGCCAAGGCCAAATTGTTGTTGTTTTGCACTCTGGCATAGGACCGGACAGGGGACTTGTTCTTACACCATCTGGTGTTTCGGGCTCAATGCTCTTCTTATTCTTTGTTGGAGTGATTGCCATTTAGGCCCCTGCAGTCTCTGCTTGTAAAGTACAGCTCAGCTACAGCCCGGCTCGTGCTTGTTGTGTCATGCCGATCCATCACGGGCACGAGCTTCGTGTGTGGAACATGTTTAGAACTTCGCCTCCCTTGGCATGCACTTCAATGCACTTCGATGAAGGGAGGCTGTACACCACACGGACTGACCTGGCCTGCACATCGCAGTGGGGTGAAATCCGCGAGGCAGGTGGGTCCTCCATTGCCTGGAGAATGAACTGGGGCAACATGGGGCAACTGCGTTCTTGATATACAAAGCACCGTGAAAGCTCTGCCTGAGCAAGCGCGCGTCGGCTTGAACACTCCAGGCTTCCAGCAGCCCAGAAGACAGGAGGATCCACAGCAAGCCACCTGCTCTGGGCAAGGAGTGAGAACGGCCCGACTACGCCACAGTAGATTTGACTAGATATATTCGCCTCGGCTTCGGCTGCGAGGCGAAAGATGTTCACAAAAACCCCCTGATCCATCCCCTCTACATATATTCGAATCCCTAATTTTGCCTCGCTTTTTTGCAAAGTTTTGGTTGCACCAGGTCTTTTTTGGTGACCAAAGTTTTCGGGACCACCCCCCTCAGCCCCCACCACCCCAGGGGGGTTTGGTGGGCGACTCGCAGCGCTAAAACATGCCAAAAACTACCCACTTTTGGAGACTTTCTCAGAATGGAGGAGCAGTTTAGGCCCGGACTGGAACTGCAGGCTTCTGCAGGTGCAGTAGAACTATACGGGCTGCAGAACACAGGGTGATTGCTTGTCTCTGCTCCGAGCCTTCAATGTGAAATGCTGCCAAGTGCGTCGGCTCGCCATGGCCACCTTGTTGTGCCAAGTCCACGCGGACATCGCTCCTCCAAGTTGCCTGAGACCAAGACTTCGGGCTTCAAAGTGACATATCGAACGCTTGCAAATGCTTGCAGCTGATCATGTGCCAAATCAGGCTTTGGCCGAAAGCGTGCTGCGCGTGCTGGGCACAGGGACTTTCACATGAAGCACTTGCAGGCACTCTTCTCGTCCTCGAGAGGAACCGGTTTCAGATTCTACGCACAAACGCTCGCAGATGGAGCTACGCTGTGCTATGGGTCCCAACGTCCTTCTTGCTGTTGTGGCTCTTGCCGTTGCTTTTGCAGCGTGCAGGGGGAGCAGCCTTCCACGACCAGGGCGAGGCAACGTTCACCTCGGTCATTCCTCAGTCAAGAAACACAAGAGGTGAGGACAGAAAAAACAGCGAAAGCATGTTGACCTTGTTAGAGGTGCCAATTCCTGGCACACAGATCGCAACGTTTGCCTGGCAGGCCTGGCAGACTGCATTATCAGTCCGACTGCTCACAGAGACTGTTTTTGTTTCACAACTTCTTCGGTACCGTATGACATGGCTGCGAGCGTGTTGCTCGCTTCGCGCTTGGCTTCTGCAGCAAGGGCATCGGCGAGCGTGTTTACAAGCCGAGCTGACTCGCTGCTGGCAGACAAGCGCTCTCTTCTCTGCCAGTTTGTACAAACATGGGAAATCTCACTTGCAAGACTTCCCCCCGGGCGGCGAAGACCGTCGCTGAACAGCTTCTTCAAAGCATTCAGGAGGTTGCTGCACGCCTGGCGTCCTCTTTGCTCTCTGCCTCCGTCGCTGCTCACGGCAGTGCGTAGCAGGTCAGACAGGCTCTTCAAAAGAAGCACGATGCCGGCATTGTCTGGCAAGCTTTGTGCCATGTGCCTATGCTTCCAGCTCTGACAGACTCTTGCAACTTCGCTCTTGAATTCGGCTCTACATGAATTTTGACTGACTAGCTCGTCTAGAGACGTCAGCAAGTCAATGCACGCTGCACTTTGCAAACAAGATCGCCCATCTCTGCTTTCACCACCCTGGCCATGATCTGGCGGGGCATGCGGGGCGAATGGTAGAGCTGCTTCCAGAACCGGTTCTTCTGGGCCCAGCTCACCATTTGCCTTGGTTTGAAAAGCTGACGCGGTTCCACATATTCCCAAGCGCGTCTGCCACGTCTCCTCGATTTGCTGACGCAGGACTGCGAAAGTGTGCCTGCCCAAAGGCATGCTGTTCTGCTGCTGCTTCAGCACCAAACTTTGCACAATGTCTGCCAAATCTTGCAGTAGGACAGCCCCTTCCGAATTCGGGGAGAGGCCGCGAGCTGATAGGCTTCTCGCCCTCCAGCTTGTGCAAAGGTTCTTGATATCCCTAACAAAAGTCTGCTGATGCCGATCAAATAACCTCTCCAAGTCGTCCAACAATTCATATCTAACAAACTCAGCATAAGCCACATCATCAGATGCTTCAGCTTGACGCAGTGTTCTTGCAAGCTGCTCTGCAAGCTCCGCTGCCTCAGAGGGTTAAGTGCGAAAGCAGGGGAAACCCACGCGATCCCACAGATGCACTATTGTCTGTTACCATCTGCTACCGCAATTCTCTCGCAAATGCACTCGCACTGCTCCCGTCATGACCTTGTAAACATTTGTAAACCCTTGACGCAGACGACCCATGTCGGCCCAATCCGGCTCTCAAGCCCTGCCTCATGGATGACCACTTGCACGGTACGTGGATTTGAAGTCATTGGGCTTGCAGATCTTTGCTCTGTGGGATTGGTGGGCTCCACGTCGGGCCCAATCCGCGTGAACTCCACTGGAGCCACCTGAGAGCTGCGCGTGCTCCGACTGCCCTGGCCGCTCTGGCCATAGGTCCAAAAGGTGTACACGCCCATAGCGGAGCAGAGCAAGCCCGCGGCGAATCCCCCCAGAACTGATGGTGCCGCTCCAGCTTGCACAGGAGCTCCTGCCAGCGCTTGCATTGAGGAGGGTTCTGAGCTCATTGTAAAGGCGGCAGTAGTGGTCGTGCTCACAGATAAAGAAGTCCATGTTCGGCTCGAACTTCGAGTTGAGCTGGACGTGAAAGTAGAACTGGAAGAAGAAGACAGACTTTCGGACGAACTGCTTGAACTTCTTGTGGAAGTGACAGTCCGCGTCTCCGTGGAGCTCGAAGTCATAGTTGTGGATGTCGACGAGAATGTTCGGCTAGAAGTTGCACTGGAACTAGAGGTGGAGGAACTGGTTGTTGTACTTGAAGAGGTCGAAGACAGTGTCTGGGTTAAGCTGGATGTAGCGCTTGAAGTGGAAGAACTACTGGACGTGCGTGTGGAAGTGGAAGACAGAGATTTTGTGGAAGTGGACGTCGTTGTTGATGTGCTCCTGGTCACGGAGGTGGACGAAGATGTTCTGCTGGAGGTCCGGGTGAAACTGGAAGTGGAGGAGATACTTGTTGTAGAGCTGAATGTCGCAGTTGTGGACGTGGAGGAACTGCTGGATGAGCGTGTGGAGGTGGAAGTCAGCGTATTTGTGGAGCTGGACGTCGTTGTTGATGTGGATGTGCTCCTGGTCACGGAGGAGGACGAAGATGTTCTGCTGGAGGTTCGAGTGGAACTAGAGGTGGAGGAACTACTTGATGTTTGCGAAGATGTTGAAGACAGCGTCTTTGTTGAACTCAAGGTCGTAGATGATGTGGGCGTGTGAGTGGATGAAGATGTTGTGCTTGAGGTTCGGGTTGACGTGGGTGAGCTGCTTGACGTCTTTGTATAAGTGGAGGACATAGTCTCCGACGAACTTGAGGTTGTGGTGGATGAGGATGTGCTTGTGGATACTGAGGAGGATGAAGATGTTCTGCTGGAGGATCGAGTGGAACTGGACGTGGAGGAACTGCTTGCCGAAGAGCTGGAAGTCGTACTTGTGTATGTGGCGGAGGAACTACTTGACGTGCGTGTGGAAGTGGATGACATCGACTTTGTGGAACTGGATGTTGCTGTTGATGTGGACGTGCTCCTGGTCTGGGAGGTGGACGAAGATGTTCTGCTGGAGGTTCGAGTGAAGCTAGAAGTGGAGGAACTACTTGTTGTAGAGCTCGATGTTGTGGCTGTGGAGGTGGATGAACTACTTGACGTGCGTGTAGATGTGGAAGACAGAGATTCTGTGGAAGTGGACGTCGTGGTTGATGTGGATGTGGACCTGGTCGTGGAGGTGGACGAAGATGTTCTGCTGGAGGTCCTAGAAGTGGAAACGCTACTTGTTGTAGTGCTCGACGTTGTAGTTGAAGAGGTGCTGGAGGAACTACTTGACGTGCTTGCGGAAGTAGAAGTAGACGACATCGATTTTGTGGAGCTGGACGTCGTTGTTGATGTGGATGTGCTCCTGGTCACGGAAGAGGACGAGGACGTTCTGCTGGAGGTTCGGGTGAAGCTAGAAGTGGAGGAGCTACTTGTGGTGGAGCTCAATGTCGCAGTTCTTGATGTGGAAGAACTGCTTGATGAGCGTGTGGACGTGGAAGTCGGCGTATTTGTGGAGCTGGCAGTTGTGGTTGATGTGGATGTGCTGGTGGTTGTGGAGGTGGATGAAGATGTCCCGCTGGAGGTTGTGGACTTCGAGGAACTACTTGTTGTAGAGCTCGACGTCGTAGTTGCAGACGTGGAGGAACTGCTTGACGTGCGTGAGGAAGTAGAAGACTCCGTCTTTGTGGAGCTGAACGTTGTGGTTGTTGTAGATGTGCTCGTGGTTGCTGAGGTGGAAGAAGATGTTTGGCTGGAGCTTCGAGTGGAACTGGACGTGGAGGTCATACTCGATGTTCTTGTGGACGTGGAAGTGAGCGTCTTCGTTGAGCTCGAGGTCGTAGTCGATGTGGAGCTGGAAGACGTCCTTGTAGCTGTGCTTGTTCTAGTATTTGTTCTGGAGCTCGAGGAGCGCGTGCTTGAGAATGAAATTGAAGAACTGCTGGTCGTGCTTGATGTCGATGTTGAAGTTGCAGTTGTCGAGGTAGTTGTTGTGCAGGCATCCACGTCAGGAATAGAGATATTGATTTCACCCGTGTCTGTGACACCTGCTATTGTGAGGACTGTTCGATCACCGACCTCGAAGTCTGAGGAGAGATTGACAATGTTGTTCAGGGCCATTGGCAACTCCACAGCAGAGGTTGGATTTGAGCCATAGAGGTCCTCAGCAAAATAGATTCTCCATGATTTCAGGTATGTGAAATCTGCATCAGCAGGAAGATCAAATGAAACACTCCCACCCAGAAAGCCGCAGCGAGGATCAGTGTCCGCAAACACGACATCCTGCTGCTCGAAGGGAAGAGTGGAGAACGACCCGCCTCGGTCGTAGATTGGAATTATGGCAGAGGGTGCTATCTCGGACACCGCTTGCCAATTTCCGGAGATGATGGTGTGAACTTGCAAGTAGCGAGGCAATGTCATGCCAGGTATCGGGATGGCTGCCTCTCGCGGTGTATCTGCCAATGTGAAATTGGTGTAGGTGTAGGACAGCGTTCCACCAAATCCTGGATGATTGAGCTCTCTGAAAGCCGTCAGGGTGCCAGGAGTTGGTTCAGTTGAGGCATCCGCTGTGATCAGAAACTTATATCCATCAACGTCGGTCATATCCGAGGGGTGTGTCCAACTGATTGGTCCCGCTAGCGTCTCATAGTCGCCACTGGTATCAGTGAAAACCACATCAGTAACCCCACGGTACGTAGCTTCAGCAACTATTTCCATTGAGAGCTGAAGCAATAGCTCCAACAAATACCAGCAAGCCATCTTCAGTGATTTGCAAGCACCGGCAGCCCTCACCAAAGCTTGCCATGCCAAAGGCGTCACATGGCCTGTAGCTGCTTCATGACGAGCCTGTGTCCAGCTGTGCAAGTCTGTAAGAAACTGTCGCCTAATCCTGTGATCCTCGACATTAACAAGCTTTCACCTGATTTCATTCTCATTATAATTCATCGTGTAAAATTCCACCTGCAAGCCTGACACACGTCATAGCATGTTCGCAAGCGGCAGTTGCTTGGCAAATGTACCATCTAGGCCGATACTTCCAGGAAGACTTTCCCAGATATCCACGTGCGTCAACCGGAGTCGTGGCCGACGCAGAGAGGAAGTTGAAAGACTGACCCCAACATAGAACCCGCAAAACGAATTAGGGAGAAACTCTGGAAGCAACCGTTGAGCTGCTACTGCATGAAGCCAAGCCGCGGCAAGATCGGCAAGGAATCCCAGGCACAATTGGCGAGAGGCTGCAATTCTCCAGACAAACGTCCTCTCGCAGGCGGTCTGCACAGCACAGAGCGCAGGGTCCCGCAGGCATGGAAAGGATTGCATCGGAAATGAATCACAGCTAAGGCAACACTCTCCCCGTGTCTGTGCCGGGCATTTATGTGTCAAGTCGCTGTGCACAGAGTGAACCTGCGAAAGGATTGTGCAAAAAACTCAACAAGTCCTGTGCTGCAAGGAAGCTGGAGCCTCCCAACTTGCAGCTCCGGTATGCTCTCGAGATCTCTCGAGTATCGCAAGTTCAACACGCAATGCTGGATCTCGAAAACATGTCGAACAAAATGTCCAGCCTGCTTGCCCCAAACATGAGACTGCCCGAGAGCCGCCGGGCGGCCAGGCAGCCGATGTTTGAACCGCAGAACCTGAAACTGCAATCCCTGCCATGTGTGTTGTTCATCAAATTACTTAAAGTGCTGATCACCTCCGGGCTAACTTCTTGTCTGGGATTCGGGCAGGATGACCTATGCGGAGAACTTGTTTGATTCGACACCGGGTTTGTGCAAGACGCCCTGATTCAGAATGATCAGCAGATGCGCCGAACCAAGCTTTGAGCACGCTTTGGTGCTTCTTGGTGCTACACATTGTGCGTCAACTCCAACTGAGGTGTCTTTACTGTCTTTACCAACACGACCTTCCGAAGCCTCAACTGCAAGTGCAGGAATGAACGTCTGCTTTGTCGTATGCTGCCAAAAACATGCCTGGTCACGGTCAGTGCTGTCACAGTCAGTAAAGTACTTCCTCTACACATGATATCCGCGTGCCCTGGAAGTCCACCCACTATGTTGCGTGTTAGTCAGACTTCTGCTTGGGCACAATTCCTCCTCGAATGTGGTCTCTTGAACGGAGGAGTTGTGCAGAGCATAGTGAGCCTTAATCAAGAGACAGGCAGCATGTTCTGTCTGTGTACACTACCAATGTTCGTTTCAAGCCACATGCGCCTTTGATTCCTTGGCCGATGCCTTGGCCAAGTGCGGAACTAAGCGCTCGGCGAATGGCGTGCTTACCTGAGCGTGCGAGGCATTGGCGACAAAAGCGCAAAAAGGGCCAGAAGTGCCCACATATATGGTTCCGTGAACCGTGTCGGTACCCCCCCCCCCCAACCCTCCCCACCCCTAAACCCTTAACCCTAAACCCGAAACCCGAAAGCCTAAACCCTAAACCCTCAACCCAAACCCCAACGGCACCACCCCACAGGGGGCCCAAACCACAGGGGGGCGGGGACCCTAAACCCTAAACCCTAAACCCTAAATCCTAAATCCTAAACCCTCAACCCAAACCCCAACCACACCACCCCACAGGGGGGCCCAAACCACAGGGGGGCGGGGACCCTAAACCCTAAACCCTAAATCCTAAACCCTAAACCCTCAACCCAAACCCCAACCACACCACCCCACAGGGGGGCCCAAACCACAGGGGGGCGGGGCGGGGAAAGAATTTGGGGGGTGGGGGGGGGGGGGGACCATGGGGAGGGTGGGGGGGGCAGCGACGCTGCACCATATATACCCCGCCATGCAGTAGGGTATTTGACCGTCCAGCATGTGACAAACGCGCGAGGACTGTACATGAGCACTTATACTTACGTTAACTAAGTCGCATCGAACTATTTGCACAATGATGAGCGACAACATGTCGAACTCAGGTCGTGACAAGAATTGGGCCTTGCCTCCATTCACGTGCGTGCTCGCAGGGGATGCACTTCACGGCCTCCAAGCTTTTTGCTTTGAATGAACTGGCTGCCTGCTGTGTGTGTGCGCTCAACAAAAGGTGGAGTTTAGCGTGAAGGGATCTCCAAGCCAGGCCAGAAGGCGCATAGAAACCCAACACAATTGACAATCACCGACCTGCCAGTATTGCAGAGGGCTACGGAAGGACTCCTTACAGAACAGGTCGGGCTGGGCCGTCGAAGCGCTGTGTTTACAAATAAGAACAGTATGAGACCGGCATGAAGCGTAGCGTGGGACTTTCTTACAGTCCAAGTTTGTGCCTCGATGCGGAGGAATGCCCCATATGGCCAGTCAATCTTCAACTCCTCCTTTGCGTGTCTTGCAGAGGAAACATGGAGATTCTGACTACAGGAGGCAGTTACTGTAGTGGATTCTCTCAGCAGCTGCGGCTGAAAGCTGCGGGGTAGATGGCATGTGACAGCAAACGGCATAAGCTGAGATGCATTGAGGGGCAAGACGGCGCAGGGCAATACGATACGCAGTGCAGAGTCGTGCAATACGGCCACCCTCTCCAGCACGCCACCGACTTCCTGCAGCCTCCTCTCTTCCACAATGTATGACACCTGGGGACCAGGTGCTGAAAAAAAGCGCTGAAAGCCCATCATGCCTGAAGGGCCTGGCCCTGACGAACCCGAGGAAGGACGTTGAAAGCCCTGACTACAAGCACGCTACACAGAAAAAACACGAATCCTGGGTCCAAGTTGGGCTCATTGGGTGTGAGTTATACACAATGGGTGCCCAATTCACCTAGTCCTCAGCTCCGGCCGATCTCAGCAGTATCTGGGAGGTTCTATGACCTTTTTCCCTCCCCCGTGTCAAGAACGTGTCTCGCATCGCGCTGACTTGGGATTGACTGAAGAACCTTGCAGGATGCCGCCTGGTGGTCGAACAGCAGCGCGCTAGACTCGCGCATGGCTGCCGTGACGCCCACACCTAAAATGGAGGCAGCATGAGGCAACCATCGCTTGCATAATACGCTAGATGCACGGCGCCAATGAATATGGTGTCTGGCCAAAATTGCTAAGCTGCGTGATGGACCTGTCGCATGTTCACACACCTCTCAGGCAAGAAGCCCAGCCAAATGATCTGGATTGTCCGCGTGAGGCAACTCACTGCTCGCCATGGCAGGCGAACTGGTTTGTAAAGCTCCTCTGCACAGCAAGCTGCGATTTCGATTCACGTAAGAACGCTCTGTTTCAGGGTGTGTTTGTCCTTTGTTTCCCTCGTAGTAAAGGCACCCTTGATTGCAGATGCTCTGGGAGTGGTGTCAGGCTTTGGCTCATCTTCACCTGCAACGGAACGAGCAGAGCGTGTTCGACACCGAAGCTTTGAATGTCTGCAATCGACCAAAAACAACGATAGGAGCAGGAGCAGGCCTCCTGTGTGACCTGTGTGTTTCCCCCTTGTCTTTTCGGCAGGATCTCGAGAGATCCTCGATGTCAGTGACAAAGCACACTAGAGACGGACCGAGACAGAGAAAGCAACAGAACAGCGGCTGATTCTAATTTGCTCGCAGCATATTGAAGTGAGCATACCACTGCTTCACGACAGGCGCCGAGTCATCTGTTATCATCTGTTCTTATGCGCATGGCGCAATACAGTGAAGAGGACCTCGAGGACCCTGTGATACCCTGTGTACAATAGTGGTACAATGAACAGGACTTTGGCTACTGACGGTGAAAAGCCAATTGGGCCTCAAGCAAAGGTAGTGGAAGCCGCATGCTGCCACGTGCTCGCCAAAGCGGCCTTCGGATGTCGTCCATGAGGTGTTGGAACTCCCGCACGGTTTCAGCTGCATCTTCCAGTGTCAATACACGCGCTGATCCTGTCGACGCAACTCACACTAGTTGCAGATTTGCTGCACTGCCTATGAGAATCAAAGCGCACTGCTCTTGAAGTGTACAGAGACACACGGAAGCAAACTGTCTCACAACCTGGGAGATCATGCAGTAACTTGTAGTTGCCATTCGCTGCTGTGTTCTCCTAGGTACTCGGCGCAACAAGCACGGAACAGCTTTAAACTGTGTTGACAGTGGGTGCTGACTGCACCAAGGCTCAATGTCCCAGTAGTAATCTGCGGGCAGTCCAGACGAGTTGATGTAATGGAATGGTCCCAGCACAGTCCCTGGCTGAAGCTCGGAAAGAAAGACCCCGCATGACCCCGTGATTCATCCTGTCCTGCGACACCCTGTACATTCCTCTGCCTGCGCAGTGTTCGAGCCGCTGCTCGGCAGAAGACAGCTCTGGCCATTCCCGCATGCGAGTGATCTGCAGAGCTCCATGCAGATTGTAAGAGCTGCATTCGTAGTTATTGCTGCTCCTCCCCTATGCACTTAAGGTCTTCGGCAAGCATCCTGAATTTCCAGATCGCACTCACAGAGGAGCTCCTGCAAGCCAGCCTCAGCCCAATCAAGGTGCCATGAAGCGAGATGCTGTCAAGCATCGATAGCCCTAGCCAAGTATCCATTTCAAGGCGCAAAAAATCACTGAGCTTCTCCAGTTCTTTTCTCCTTTCACTTCAGCGGCAAAATGCAGGACTTGGACAATGAGTGTGTAGGTAAGGATGTCTGAGGAAAGCCTAATTATAATCTAGGTGAGACTCTGACGCAAAGTGAGCCACACGCCAGGCACTTCTTCCCAACGCCGCATGGCTGCTTGGGCACGGCGGAGTGCTTCATGAACGACCTGAACCTGCACATCACTGCATCACCAAAGAACCGAAAGAGGTTGCGTCTGACCGCGGCAGCCATCATCAGCATATCATCAGCCGTAGCATGGCCTTCTCCACCAGCACCAGCGTGTTTACGACAGAGAACACAGCGCCCTTCTTCGCCATTGCTATTTCTGTGGGGTCTTCAGCTTCTCCAAAAACATCCTCGCCCATGCCATGAGTTACAGCTCAAGCGCCGCTTTATTCGTGAGCACAGAAACAAGCACTGACAGATCATCTCAAGAGCACGAATAAAGAAATGCGCAGAAGGAGAGAGAGGGAATGGAAAACATTTCTTCGCCACCACTCAAAATGCAGCTTAACAATCCGCCGAGCCCGAGTAGATGTCTGGGTAGCACAAAGCAGGCACCCCACCTCTAATCCCCTCCCCACAGCCCACGGCCCCTTCATTTTGCACTTTTTGGCAAACGGTGCATCAGGACCAGGGCACTTCAGCCTGCCCCCCCACCCGCCACCCCACCCACACCACCCCCCCCACACCCCACCCCCCCCCACCCTTCTCCGGTTTGGGTTGCCTCGCTACAGAAGCTCAGGCCGAGGCGGGTCGCGTAGCGAGAAAAATTAATTCACACTGCTCAATCATGTGCAACAACGGTTGCACGGAAGTCTTTTCTCGCATAAGTTATTGCTCTCACTCGGGCGCTTCGATCACTTGAAGCAACTATTTGTCATTGTCTTCAGACAAGCTTCCATGAAAAGAACCGCTCGAAAGTGCCGAGGAATGCTGGATGAATCCGAGGCTGGAGATGCGACCCAGTGCAGCAGCTCAAACCAGGCAATTTCCTCATGAAAATCGCAACCGACAACAGCATGCAGTGCCTCGAGAACCTTTCAAGTGTCTTGCACCTTGCACTGCCTTGCAACGATCTGCACTTGCCCAGGCTCAAGCGGATAAATTGCCACTGAGATTGGATAAGCGCCATTCGGCACCAGTTCTCCATTTTCCCTCTGGGCAAGTGTCAGCGAGACACATGCCGCAACCGCTGGGAGGAAGCCAATGAAGGATAGATCCAAACCCCTGCACAATGTCAGCATCTGACGTCTGTGCTGATTGTTTGCAGCCTTTAGGAATCAAATCTTGCACAGGCAATGCAGCAGATGCGACAGTTGCTGTCATGGTGTGCGACTGAGGGCGGTGCCCAAGACACGGCAGGCCATGGACATCGAGGATCGTGATGTTGGAAGCTAGTGCCTGCAAAGAGGCTCCCTTATCAATTTGATCTGCTCTTCCCGAAGCAGGTCCGTCCTTGGAATTCCTAGTGGCTTGGCGATGCTTGGGGAGGTTGCGTAGCAGTGAGTGGCCGTCCAGTGTCTTGCCAGGGCTTTTTAAGGTCACGGGAATGACCCGAGCCGCGGCCTCGTAGGCGTGACACTGTGTGTAAACAGACCCCGAGATTCGTGGCCCGAATCGGAAGGATTGTTTCTCCCTCTTTGTTTGTCTCCCTGTGGCGTCACGCAAGGCCAGCAGCGTGCCTGGAACACGGCCGTCAGCATGTAACCGACTACAGGGCTGTACATCTGCACCATGCCTGCGAGCAGCGTCAACCAAAAACAGCGCGATCTCAAGATGATAGACTCACGGACAGAGCTGCATGTTGATGGACCAGTGGCTTCCAAACTCTCTGTGGGATAACCGAACATGGACTCACTCGACACTGCAGCATGCCTACTCATGTCTACGCTCCACTTTCGAACTGTTCACACTGCCGTGCACTCTCCAAAGGCTCAAGGCTCCACATCAAGATGCTCGTGCAACCCAGGTACAAAGCCCCAAGAGATAGTAGTTGATTGACTGCAGCATGTGGCGCACCTAAGTGTTGGCGTGCGTGACACTGCAGAAACTCGTAGAACATCCAGCCCTGCTCTCTGCATGTTTTGCTGAATCCCACGCTCCCCCCTGAGACGGGAACTCCCAGGGACATGCAAACTCGGGAGTATGCATCGAAGCATTGCCACCTCAGGAACACCGATGGAACACCGAGAAAAGGAGTCAGTCTGCAAGTGGTCGGCTTTCAGAGCTTGCCGCATTTTTGGCACAAAAGCCTACATTGTCGCTTTCAGCATCCCAGCCAAAGTTCCGGCGGCTGCTTGGGGCCGAGAGGGTGCACTGTGGCTTATTGCCAAAGAGCAACCCACAAAAAAACAAACCCCAAAAGGCCGCCAATAAACCACTAAACCAGACGCTTAGCCCCGAGGCCTTATGGGAGGTAGTGTCGTCAGTGGGCGTCTATTTCAAGGCCCCACCGTTGCTATTGAACGGCCTTCGGCCCCTTGTTCTGTCTGTGAACCTCTATATCTGTGATGGTCGCATGGTGCCCGGCTCCAAGAACTTCTACGTCGTCGAAACACAAAGTACCTCTTTTCGTGCTCTCGTTGTACTCGCGCTTTCACTTATCATCTTTGGTAGGGTTCATAGTGGCCAAGGGAACGAGCCAGATTGTAGATCAAGACAGGTGAATTGCAACTGATAAATACTTTTTGACATTATAACACAGTGCAAATAACAAGTTTACATTAAGCAGCAACATTGTGAGGAATTCTCAGCTGCTCGCAGAAATTGATTTTGGTACGAAACACCAACAAGTAGGCCCCTAAACTCATAAACTGCACCTCCAACAACTTCAAAGGATCCAGAGCACAAACACCACACCCTCTCTTCCTTCCTTCCTGCACGCCTGACCCCTTGAGGGAGCCAGCGTGTGTACTGGGTCTGTGTGAGACCGCAGTGGATGTACACACGCTTTCTCTCTCTCTCTCTCTACCCTCTTTCTCTTCTTCCTCCCGCGGACATGGGCAGCCCCTTCCCCTCGCGCACCCGAGAACTATTGGAGTGGTCGCCTCTTCTTCCTTCCACAGCACTTAACCCCCAGTGGGGGTCGCTCCGAAGAGCATGCTCCAGCAGTGTGGTCGCGCTCTCTCTCTCTCTCTCTTCCGCTCTCTCCCTCCTCGTCGAACTGGTGTGGCTCGGGTCCCGCCTGGCTTGAAGCTGACGGAAGAGCTGCACATGACGCCGCGTCCGGAACTCCACAGCCTGGAGAAGCTCCTGTCATGTCGCAGCATGACACTCGTGATGCTATGTAATTAAGTAAAGTGTACTATTTGTGCACTGCCAGCAGATCGATGACAGAGGCTGTGAAATTTCACGTCTTGAAGCTCGTGGAATCCCGTGGCCCTGGGCATCCTCATGTCCGAGCATGTTGTGCTCGCCGCCATAAGCAAATTCACCGTCCCTTGATGCAATCAGAATAGGGAGAAGCATGTAGATAGCATTGAAACAAAGATGCTAGTAGTGGTCGACATGCTTCTTCCAAGAATCTCAAGCTCGTCCCCAGTAGGCTTGGAGAGGGCTGGTGCATGCGCAGCAGGATCTCTTTCGGCAAGATTACCCTGACAGGGCATCAAACGAGAGGGTATGCCAGTGTCGTGCGGGCATGGCAGATAGAGCATAAAAGCCCGCGATCACAGGCCTGAGGTGGCATCTCTGCTGGAGTGGCACTGCGCTCTTTCCAAGAATTTCTTCCTGCGCAGTCTCAGTTCACTAAATCAAGCTATCAGCCATTGCCCAACTTTTGAGCACCCGCGTCCTGAGTGCAAGAAGGGCACACGAAGCATTTGAGCTGCTTGCGTCTCACAATCAGACAAGTGGGAATTCATCGAGTCCAGCTGATCACAGCCAGGGATGGGCAGCCGGACGAACCTGCATTTCTGCTCACTGCGGCTACTCAATCTCTCACCGACCCGATCCGAAAAACCCTGCATGGACGAATGAAACAAGAAGAGACAGCGACAGCAAGGCAACGCCCCCAACCTGGTCAGAAGCCGCGTTGCATAGCTGTGCGACTTGATCGAGGCGTGCATGGATAGCCAGATTGCCTTATCAGAGAGCCCTGAAAACCTGCTTTCACACATCCAGCCTCGCTGAACTGAACACTGACGTTGTCCTTTAAGCTCTTGGGTTTTTGCTTCATTGCTGGTGTAATGCTGTGATCCAATGTTCAAACACGGTGACAAGCACTGCAGAGGGTAAACAAGGCTTCTCCCGTCGCGTGCATCATGCACTGCACATGTTCGCCACACCCTATCACACCCCCAACTTCGGTCAAGTTGCCATCAACAAGTAGACCAGCGCGCACGCCTGAACGAGATGATGATTTAGACAGGGACACATACAATGCATTCTGTTTGCGTTGCTGGGCGACAAAAGACGTGCCTGTGATAAATAATATGCTGCTTGAAGAAAGATGGGAGGGGCTTCCTCAAAGAAGCCCTCCGAATAGTAGATGCTAATCATACGGATGAACAAAGCGCCTGAATTGTCCACATTGATGGCAAGAGAGCACAGCTACGGCTCAAACTGGCGCAAAGGGCCTAAGGGCCCGGCCAAGCCGCTTTCTCAATCTTCTGCCGAGTAACCGACCATGTGGTAGAGGTCCATCTTTCCCACGGTCAGCTCAACAAGGTCACGAATATCCTGGCGGAACAGGCGGAATCGCTCCACCTGCATCTTGAGTCGAAGCTCATCGCCTTATTCTACATGCCGACGCATCGGTCGCTGAATAATCATACAGCAGTGATACCATGTACTCCTACACCGTGCATCACCGCATCATCGTGTAGCATGGACCCAAGCACGGCAAGGGTCGTCGAAATCGTTGGTCTTGGTCGAACGCGAAGTTTTGCCGATTGTAGCGGAAGATTTCGCCGGCAACGAGGCCGACTCCAAGGAAGACCTGGCCCAGTATCCATTTGCATCAGAACTGCGCTTTGCTGCTTGCGCGCGTCAGCCTGAGTGTGCAAGTCTCGAAATTCCCGCGGCCTCCATTCTTGAGACTCTTTAAAGGCCAATTGGGCCTTTGTGCCCTCGGGCTGCCCTGCCCTTCCGCGGCACTCACGCTCATTCCAGTGAGGCTTTCATAGCCGCTGGAGAGATCTACGAAAGGCACAGGAAACGTGTTGAACACTAGGTCCTGCAGTAAAAAGCCTACGAAAGGCGCTGCAGTGTCATTGAGTCTGCTGGGAACCGTGAACTGAGATCACTGACATCTACACATCCCCTGAACCAAAAAAAACTTCTCACACGCTTGGTCTGCAGACTCTTATGTCAAGTTAAGCAAGTCTGTGGCAAAGCGCATGACCCAACGCTCCACAGAACTCCTCTTCTTAGCAAGGAGATTAAGATGTCTAAAGATTAAAGTGACTGCCCCCACTACTCTTTCTGTCAAATCTGACCTCCAATGAGCTTGTTAATGGCCTCTCCGTCCAGGTATGTCATGGTATGTCCAAATGTCTCTTTGGCCCCGTAGTCTGGAACAACACGGTGGGCAACGGTGGGGACAGGGGAGGATGGCGGGGATGGTGGAAATGATGGTGGGTGTTTTCGAATGGTGGGAATGGTGAGCTAGTGGGTACATGAGTCGGTAGTAGAGAACGGTTGGTACTGGTTGAAAACGGGAATGGCCGGCACATGTTGGCTGGTACCCGCGGGTAAGGGGGCAATGGTGGAAAATGGTGGGGAACGGTAGAGAATGGCGGGAAAGGTGGAATGGGGGAAATGGTGAAAATGGCGCATTTTTGGGCTGGTGGGAGTGGTGCGAAGTTGCGCGTAGTGATGCATGGCAATGGGGAACGGTGAGTAAGGGTGATAGTTGTGGGATATCGAATAATGGGGGGAATGAATGGTGGAAATTGCGGCGGGAAATGGTGGAAATGATGGGTTAGTGCCATTGGAAATACTCTTTCTTGCATGGTGGGTGAACATGGAATGTTGGGAAGGTGTGCGGGGGCGTGTTTCGGTGGGTAGTAATTAGGATGGTGTGTTATGGTGGGTATGGATAGGACTGGCAAGGAATAATGGCGGGGAGGTGGGGAGGGGAGGGGAAAAGAGAGGAGGAGGGATGGAAGGGGGGGGGATACGAAAGACACTCTGAGAATAACGGGGGGCACCTTGAGAGTAAACTGCCTAACTTGGGGGATAAGAATCCCAACAGGTGGAAGAAGAGGAACCGCTGAATGCCCTGAACAAACCCGCAGAATAAATCCCGAACCAGCCCAAGGGACAGTACGGAAAACAACCATCAGAGTAACAATGAATACGCAGCCCTTTTTCTTCTTTTTGCTGGGGAGCGCTACGGTGCTCTGAACACTGTACCACAGCAGGGCTCGAACACGGTCCGCGACACTGGAAAAACTCGCTTTGGAGTTGGCAAACATAGCATTGTGTCACACCGTTGTACACTTCGCACGTTTCGTTGTCGGCGCCGGACGTAGTTGGCACAATTCTGCACGAATGACAAAACAGAAGCGCCCCAACTATCCCAACTAGCCTTTGTCATTACTCAGTAGTCTTGGTAGGGTGTGTGTTCGTGCAAGCTGTAAGCCCTAACTGCGGACGCCGCGCGACCTGAGCATCCGCAGGCTGCGAGAGGCTGATGTCACAAGCGAGACCCCTGATGTCTGGTGCCATCCATGGGAGCTGCGATTGACGGAGTTGGCAGCTAAGCCTGCTAAGCAGTATAAGGTCGGCACGAAGTCGCATACATGCTGCGCAACGTCATCCTGCAACAAGGGGATGTGGGCTCCAGTGCGACAGTGTACGAGTATCCCGCATCTACGCCTCCAGCATTGCCAAAGGCCGTTGGCCTGCCCAGCAAGACGAGTTGGTCTGCCAATTCCGCTTTGTTTCTTTGGAACGCTTCAAGAAGGAGGTTTTTCCATCTGCAAGGTTACCTAGGGATATGCAAGGATGACGCTGGGGGAAACTTTCCCATTACCCGCCTGAAACAGTCCGAGACTGAAGAGCGTCCTACAAGAGCCTACGAGAGAATTCTCCACTCGAACTTGCTGCTGGGCAGATCGATGGCTATCACCGAACGAAAACAAGGCGTTCTAATGTTTCATCTTGGCACTACACCAATGCCTAGTCCTGCCCCATGGGGTGCCTAGGCAATGGTGTGCTCCTCATGGCACAGCGGTACACCGTCACAATTGTGATTCCCAACCCACAGCATTTCACAGCCATCGAAACTTGTGTCGCGCCCTATGTTGCTTCGCTCTCACTGATTCGTAACTTATCGTAACTTCGTGGCGACATTGCCAGCCACAGCGAGCTCGACTGTGAGCTCGGGGATGCAACCCTTCGCATCCCTTTGGCAATAAGGACTCAAACTGGTCCTCGCTGGGACTCACTGATTCGACTTTCGCGACCCACACCCACAAACACCCAGAAACACGCACTCAGAACACTCACCCTCTTTTGGGCAAACTCTTCTGAGAAAGGTTTCCCGGCATTGAAACTTCTGAGCATCAATCGTATCAACATTCTTTCTAAAGAGTCTTCAGCATCAACTTTCGCACTGACATACCGACAATTGGTAGCAGCACCTGCTTCCACAGAAGTCCCTGTGGACTTCCCCGTCGCTCAGTTTCGTTGGGTATGTTCTGTGCTTTCAAAGTGTTTGGCATTAAACGGAAGGCCACGAGAGCTCTCTCCACAGATGCCGTGTCCGCAGTTTATTTTCCCTTCCCTCAGAATCTCTGATGTCCCTCACTTGGCTTCAAAGTGGCATGCGTGAAAGAGGCTGTCTCGGAATGATTTTGCTACATGTTTATCATTGTACCGATTGTACCGCAAGAAGACCTGATAAAATCCTGACAAAGGCTTGCTGGATGATACATCAGGATGCTAATGCTGGCAGAAATTTCATGTAATTACCAGCAGCTACCAGCATGCATACTGCGGGCCTTGGGAGCGAGCTCGTTGGATAATCGTCAAGCGCAGCCTGGCATCTAAGAAGAAGAGCTAGCATAGCTCAGAGAGGCAGTTCACGTGCTTGGGCAGTTCCGCAAGCGCCTGTTTAGCTTCCACTGAAGTGCCGTCAGGCAGGCAGAAGCGGACTCAGAGGTCACGGAAATGTCCTGTACGTACAGCGCTCTGGATTGATTCTGAACTCTCCATCCAGAAAGCAGTGCGCTCAAGAGTGTTCAATGATTCAAGCACGCGCCTGTGGCAGCGCCCGCAACTCAACCTTACTCCAGGCCAACTTGCTGGCCGCTCGTGCCCTTTGCCTATGCTGACTGCTACGCTGCACAGCCTCGCATGTCCTCATGCTCTCAAAAGGCCAAGTCCATGGCGTTGGAATCATTGGACAGCAGAACCACCATGGATGGTTTGACCTCGCTGTCCGAACCGTATGGCGAAGCCGCGTGGAACACGTTTGGCTCTGGTCCGAAGTTCCCGCAAAGCAGACCACCTCAACCATACATCACAGAGGCTACGTGGTTTCATGAGCCGATGGGTGAGGCTATTGCTGGGCTTCCCGTGGCCTTCTCTGCTTTTGCAGTACTGTCGTGCGACTTGCGGTTGTTTTTCCTGATTCCTGCTTCTTTGGCGAAACCTATGCTTTTGCCGACTCACCGGCAATGGGGCCCGATGATCCCAGGACTGCATAGGTTACTTGAACACGTTCACAAAACCTGACTCTACTTGTCATCTATTTTTTGCCTACGCCATCGCGGGCTTTCGCCAGCGCACCTTCAAGATCGCGAATGTCCGGTTAGGTCAAAGCCCACATGATATGCCCCGTGTTCGTTGATCTTCGCACACCATGCTCGGTGGCCCCCATCGATGTCCGATGATTAGCTCCCCCACACATACAGCCAAAAGCAGCCAGGGTGGCCCCCGAGGAGAAGTGCTAAATCATCCCAGAAAGCATCAAGATTTGAACTACACAAGTTGGGTCCGATGCTCACATGACATCACAATACATCACATGTATGCAGCGCATGTTTCTAAACGGTTCCAAGGCGCTGGATCAGCGGCGTAGCCTCCCCTACTTCGCGAGGATCCTCAGATGTACTGGGAGCAACTGGCAAGTGTTGATTCCTTGCATTGCAAATACCGGCTATACCTCAACATCGGTGCTTTTGAGATGCGTAGGCCGATGAGTTCTACCTCCATCCGAACAGTCGGCATTGATGCCGGCATTCGGCAAACATGGGCCAAACGCGCTTCTCTCAAAAGTTCGGCCCATAACGCCTTCCACAAAAAAGGCAAGGGCAATAGCAAGAACACGCGTCAACTCTGAGCCGGGCAGGCCTTGGTCATGTGAAGCGGGTCGGCCATGGAGCAATCCATTTGGCCTCCAGGCCAGGTCTGCTGAAAGAAACACTCTTGAAAAAAAGTCCGGACTGTTCAAGGCACCTCTGTGCGAGTACGCCCGCTGCTGTAGAGAAAGCATGGCATCTGCATCGTTTGCCACATTCGAGCGCAGCTGCTCCATGACCTGCCGGAGTTCTCTGTGGGCATTGGGCACTTGCGACAGCAAAAAAAGAGGCCAAGAAGCTTGTGTTCGGCCTCTGGTCTCCTTCCCCCCTTCCCAACCCTTCCGCCCAACCCGAATACCCGATTTTTGCAGTCCACACCCCCCCCCCTTCTCCGTCTTGTGCGTCCATCCCACACACGTCACAAAGCATGAAGAACGGGGTCTGGGGTGGGACATGGTGGGACCCACTGGGGCGCGACCCTTGACTCCGCTGGCACTCTCCTGGGATGTGATGTGTTTTGGCGCTGCTGTGGCTTTGGCTTCCTTTGGCTTGCGATGTGCACGCTACACGTCCCTAAAAGTGGCGTGCGCCACCGTTTACCACCATGTGCCTTACTGCCTCGCCTCACGGGGCAGCGAGCCGGGAAGCTCGGGGCCAGAGGCCAAGAGGGCCAAGAGGGCCAAGAGGGCCCTCTGAGGGAAAGAGGAAGGAAAAGAAAGATTAGCAGGGGACTGGCTTGTGAGCATTGAAGGAACTGCTCCGTGCCCTTCGACACCTTAAAGGCCCAGTTCAGGGCCGCGCGTGATGCATCACCAGGTCGCCGGCCGGGAGGCGGGCGAGCCGTCAAGCCGAAGCTGCAGCAGGCCGGTTGAAGATACGACGAGAAGGCAACCATAGGAAAGACGGAAAAGGAACACGCCCGGGATCAGAGCAAACACACCTGAGGCTTGGTGTAAAGCTAGTTGTGGGGCTTCGCTGCGTCGCCATGCGTCGCCGCTCTCTTCTCCGGACCTCTCCGGGCCACAGTGGTATACAGGTTACTGGCACGGGCGCGATGGTCCTCATGGCGCCAGGATCAAGGCAGCACTCGAAGACCAAGGATCACAAAACATTCGAAAACTCCTCGAAACCCGAAACATACCAGCATCGATTGCTTCTGAGACGTGTGAGGCTTGAAAGGCTCTCCTCTGTAGTTGAAGGCAAGACAGGGAGCCGAGAATGGCAGATTGCCTCAGAGACGTGTAGCGTTACTTATATGGGCAACGGCTGACTGAGCAGCATTTTGTGTTCGAAGGCAACAGGGAAGCCAGCTGAGATCCGCAGCACTTCGTTTACGGATCTCTGCCAAAGTTGTTTTCTGATCTTGCCTTCAATGCTTCTCGGTTGTACCTGTTTCCTGCTCTACCTTGTCTTCTCTGCCTTCCGTTCTTGGGTGTATTCTGATTAGGGAGCCGCTGCAGCCAGTCCCCCTACCGGGGCGACAGGGGGCAAGCTCGGCATGCAGCACGTTCGATTCCTTCGCTGAAAAAATGCATCCTCTACGAGCATTTGAAAAAGGTCACCCGAGTGGGGTGCCCTTCGCCTCAGCCTCAGTGCCTCAGTGCCTCAGTGAGCCCTACTTTCTACCGACTCCAACTTTCGATGTGTGGATGTCAATGAGTCTCAGGAAGTCATTTTTGCGCATGACATGGTTGACATGGTGGGACTCTGCCATACAAACCTTCGCCTGTCGATGTTGGCGTCTATCCTACACGGCCCGGAGCAGTTTGGGAACATGGCTTTTCAACATCACTGAATGCAAAGCATGGAGCTCTACCCGCAACCTCTTGGCTTTGTTAGGAGCAGACTTTGGTTCCAGGCGAAGGCAGACGATGCGTAGCAATTGAAATTCGCCGACATGGCAGTGTTGTGACACAGAACTCTGCATGCAACGGTCCGGTCCTCACGGAGAGGCGTACCATTTGGCAGCGGCGCAAAGCAGTGCACGGCCTACATCGTGAGGTGGGAGAAAAACTCTAATAGGATGGTTCACTGACCAGCACTGTAGTGTCGCATGAGAGTGGCAACATGTGACAACCATGGCAGCGGTCCTTCTCCAGGAAAGCATCTCCAGAAAAGCGCGGCTGCACCAACTCAGGCAGCCCTGCTGTCCAGCCATTTCTTAGCTGCCTAGCGCACGCATGCAAAAGCTCGTTCGCTAACTTCCAGCGACTGGTGCCCTGAACAACTTCTAGGGAAACATGGCTTGTCAAAGAACAGTATGGCCCGCAGGATTGCACTGCATACGCCTTTTGCCATCATCAGCCAGGAATGCCAGAACCCAGGCGCGATCTGGCCAATTGCAACCACATAGCACCTTCGCTACTAGCAATTACTAGCAGACTAGCACAGGCCACAAGCCGGCGCAAGTGGCGTCTGACATGCTCCCAGACGTGCTCTCTCTGTAAACGTTATCGACTTCAGTGCATCCCCCATCTGCGCCTGCGACTGGCCGCTGCAAAAGCGGCGGACGTGCTGGCGGTCCTCGGCACCGTGCGGCGGCGAGCTTGGCGCTGAACTACTGCGATGCAAGCCTGACCCCATCCTGACCCCTAGCGGCAACCACACCCCTGGCAACACCAACCGATCATGCAGCAACCACCTGGGCTGTAACCGGGAAGAGAGAGGGGTTACGAGGAGGGGCAGGGGGAAGTGTGTCGGATACGTGCCCACTTGTGGGGTTGTGAACGCTTAGCTCTGCTCTTAGTTGTTTCTTGGCGGCAGGGGGGGCTAGGGAAAACATGGCAAACCCAAAAAAACCTAAACCATCACCCCAACGCCTGAAACATCCTTAAGCGCGACAACTTCCCGCAAAAACCCTAAAACCCTAACCCCCCGAGCTCTGAACCCGAAACCCTAAACTCTACCACCCCCTTCTAATCGGCAAGGCCCCAGGCCTAAGGCATTTGGGGCACAAGGACAACCCACCTCCTTTGGCAGCAAGGCAAAGGCACCCATTGTACGCAACCTTCTTGGTCTGTGCGTCAGAGCCAAAATCCCGATTGGACCACCGACCCTCCAAAGTCCCCGATTAACACTTTTATGGAAGAACGACGCTTCTATGGACCCCCTATGGACCCCTGCCTGCCCTGATCTGCCAAAAACCAGCCAGAGGCCGACAGCTAGAAAAGCCGTATCAAGGGGTCGATGAGAAACACTTTCAGAGTTCACAAAATACTGGTTCCTGAAACCAAACTGAGCACAACATTGAATCATGACAAGACAGAGACACTGGAAGGATATGCACATGGTTTGCCTGCAGTGGTTAATGCTTTGCAAAGCGTCAGCCGTCCACCCACTCCGCAGCAAGCCATTTACGAAAGCTTGAGCCTCCTTGGAATCTGCGAGCTGCACGAATGAATGCCTACGACGAATCAGACACACACACACACACGGGGCATGCACGCATGGAAAAGCTGAGGAGCTCCGTGGTGGAGCGGCACCTGACAAAATGCTCTGGTGAACTCCGTGCTTCATATGACAAGTTTGGTATCGGCGATTGCAGCTTTTCCTAAGACGAAAACCGAAAACCGCCTTCTTGTCGTCCAGTTTCCAATACTGCGCGTAGTGAAGGCCGTTTGTGTCCGGCTCCTCCCAAGCGCAGGATACCTGCCGCAGCTGCAGAACAGCTCACGGAAACCAGATGTATCCAGCTACGCTTCAGAGAGCAGATTCGAGAAACTCCCCCTGCCGCCACCAACTGCTCCGCATAGCCCTGCACGCCGTAACTGCCGCCATGCGCCTCCAATCAACATGATGGTTGAACCATGTTCAACTTCAACACTAGTTCAACGGTAGACATGCACGATAGATCATCTAACGGCTGGGGCTTCAGCGCATGGCCTGATGCCATAATCCGGTCAAGCGCACAACAAAGCCAACATGCCCAGGTGCACAGCGGTAGTCCTGTTGCGAACAGCTGGTGTCAGAGTCTGATCGTTGTACGTTGTACTTCTCGGCTCAGTGCTGAATATCTGCTGCCCCACTTGACGAAGTCCTCGTAATTTGGCATAAACAGAAACCGCGGGTCTGAGGCCATGCGGTTGCACATGAGCTGGTAGCGAGGTTCGAACAAGTTGAGACCTTCAGTACGGAGGAGACCTACATGCGCTCGCATAGACTTTGTAGACACAAACCCTCGGTGAACCAGGCGACCAATCGTGTCGCCAATATTTGCCAACAGCAGATCATTGAAGTAAAAGACCGGCAGCACGTCCGGTTCCATGGCTCAGTACTTTCCAGGACTGACTGAGAAATCCACAAGTAACTTGTGGTTCTTGCTTGTTCCTCGTGTTTGGATCGGGGCGCAAGCTTGTTCATTCATGCGAAAGGAGTCATTGTAGGCTGGTGACAAGTTTGTTGCTACCAGGGGGTGCTCACCGTGCAACAGTGCTGTGCCTTAACGCGAACAGACGATTGACGTCGTTGGGACCCGTCCTCACGTCATCACATCGTTGAGTTGAATTTCTGACGCTTTCGAGCCGCACTTGCGCATGGATGCAAGCGGTCATGGCCCAGTTACAGTCCAGGTACTTCTTGCCAAGTAAGCACTGCATGGGTCTGCCCCAGAAGATCGTGGTCAAGAAAAGCATGGCTTACTCGATTGATCTCGATTCGCTTGGATGACCATGTGCCTGTGACATATCCCGGCCGAGAACTTGTTGAACCCCGACGTCACACAGCTGTTTCCCTTTTTTCAACTTGCAGCATCAATTCGGAATGGGCACCCAGTTGCCATGGCTGTCCAGAACGTTCTTGTGACCTCATGTCAGATGAGAGTTCAGAAATGCGTTCAAAACCCTCAACATTTGTGTCAACTTGCGAATCTCCAGGAAGCTAATGGCATCTCACTTGCAAGTGAATGTGCCATGCCATTACACCCCAAAAAGTGTTGGAGCTAGCTGTCCTTCATGATTCATAAGGTCATTAACAGCTGTGACCAGCCTTAAACTTAAGTGTTCCAGACTCGGCCAACAATCAACTGGCAAGTTACTAGACGATGTCTTTACACAGGTGTGGGATGGTGTGGGTCACGGTGTACCTCAAAGGCACATAGAGGGAGTCGACGGGGTAGTGCCCACACAGTGAACAACATGATTTGCACGATGAACGAAAGCACACTGCTCCGCCAAGCATCGGAGAGATCGCGAGAAAGTTCCTGGTCGGAAGAACAAGCACACGATACAAATCATTCTTTGGGGTTTAGGGCTGCCATGCGGTTTTACACGATGACAATGGTACGTTGGGGATGTTCGGGGTTCCTGTAGTTCCTGTCTTCAGCTCACGCGGACGAAAAAGGTGCAAGATGGTGCAATTCTTGACTCAAGAGTCAAGAGTCCAGGTCGTGACCTTAATTTTCCTGGGACTGCGTTTTGCACGATGGAAATCTTAGTCTGACCTGGGGGGGATGCAGCGATTGCTTAGAAGGCCCTCAGCAAGCGCTCCAAAACAGCTCTTTTCGAGCAACTGTCGAGGTTCGAGCGGTTAGCGAGCGCTTAGCGAGTGCTCGCCAGGCTTTTTGGAGCCACTCAGAAACCCCTCCCCCTGGTAGACCCACCTCCCTTAACATCTCCATGACATGCCAGTGTTATAAGAACATGCTGGCATATCGCTCTATTATTGTATCATTCGACCTCATGGCTGATGTGCCAGGCCCCTAGGCCCGAGAGGCCAAGAGACAAAACGCGTAGCGCAAGCTAGCACAAGTCTCGGCTTCTGCCCGCCTCCACCCAGGCCGTGCGAGTAGCACCTTTGGTGGGCTTGCTTGATGCTTTCCTATGCTTTCGGTGCTGCTGCCGTGTGCTGCCATGCTGCCACTTGTGCTCCATGAGCTCGCTTGGCAGGATTCGCTGACCCTGGAGCAGGTTGCTGAAATCTGGCACAATGAGGCGTGTTACTTGTGCGGCCCTCCAAGCACCATGCGGGATGAGGCAGCAGTGTCCATTGCAAGGCATCCCTCGCCGACCAGCTTGTGAACCAGCCAACCTGAGCTCTGCATCAGCTCTGCATCAACTGTTCTCTCTTCTGTTCTCCATCGCCTCAGAAAGATTGTTGCCTTGCTGTCCGAATTAGGTTTCCAAGAGCTGATTGCTGTACTTTTGGTGTGCGCCCTTTCCCCCGGAAGCGCCTACTGTCCAGTCCGGCCTGGATTTCACTTGGCAATAGTACTATTTCCCGTCGTGCGCAGCCTGGATTGTGCATTGCATTTCCTTGCACCGGTACATGCACTGGAATGCCTCTTCGTCGATCCATGCTGGATCTTGCGAAGTGGTCGCACAGCTGTGGGCTGCATTCCATCTGTAGCCCACATATATACTGTACTTGATTTGGGTTTAGAGGAGTACACACATGGTCCAATGAAACGACCCAACCTCACATGCCAGACATTCCCGATTCCCACAATAGAGCCGACAAAGAATCAGCACAGCACCTGGAATAGTAGACACCAAAGAACAGACCAGTAAGACTGCCATCATCGCGCTGCGCTAGTTTGCCAGAAGTGCTTGCAGAAACTGAACCGTGCAAGCAGAGTAGCTTCTATCGTTGCCACTAGCAGCGAATTGATTAAGCCTGAGGCATCAAATGTCCCGCTGTGGTGGTCGCGCGTTCCTTGCAGCTGGAGCTGTCATACTGCAGGAGCATGCCATGCAGTGAACGTGCGCATCCACATATCTTATATATCTCATGAGATGCTGGGCCCAAGGTTGTAGGGTGCCCTGCTCATGGTACCACCTTCTGCCATGAAGGGATGCTCGCCTGCCAGGATGAAGTTCAACATTGAGCGCAGCAAAGCTAGGACAATGCCGCATGCAGAGCGCATGCAGAGCAGGTGCTGACAAAAATTGTACGTCTGGCGCAGCCCAGGCTATGCTGATTTGCGAAATGCCGGAGATGCTTCGTTCTAGAGTGTACGTCTCAAAACTCAACAAGGAACCGTGGCTTTGGAAAAAACACGATGTTCGGCAACATGGCCAAGTCGCCTTTGCACAGCATCATATAGACACAAATTCCGAACGCCCACATGTCAGCAGGGAAGGAGTAGCCCCGGCCTGCAGGGTTCAGTTGAGCATGTCACGATAGGCCTCGCCTGCTTGAGCCTTTGCAGTAGCTTACTTGCGCCGAACCCCTTGCCACTCAAAGCGAGTAGCTAAGCTTGCACAAGAATGCAAGCATCCACAAGCCTCGTGGCAGCTGATGTATCTCAGGAGAAAAGAAAATCGGAGTGCCCTTGATGTCAGTGAGGTCCTGTCGTGCATGTTGATTGACCGAGCCAATGCGGGGACTACCCATAGAATACGAACCGTTGCTGTACCCTACCAGACACTCTAGCAAACATTGCACCAACGAAGTTGGCCCTGCCTGCACGGGGTTATCTGCTAAGCAGGCGCAACCGAAGTCGGTGAGCTTTACGACCTGTGCTGGATGTAAAAAAACTGATAGATGAGCTCGGCCGTTTGCTGGAGAGGTCAACGGTCAACGACTTCAGAGCAGCGGCTTGGCAGACGTAGCTATCCAATGATAAATTACACAACCACATGTGCCTCTGCACAAGCGATTGCCAGCTGCCCTTCCACTACAGAGTCATAGTCCTACTGACTCAGAATTAATTACTTGACAGCACCCAATTCTGAACCTACTGTTTGGCCGACTGCCTCGTCTTCCGCAAACACGAGGTTTGAGGGCCTTCCGCAGCACACAGCATACAGATCTTGTGTTTAAGTGCAAGTTGGGTATGCGCTGCCGAGAACTGTTCGCTCAGATCATTCGGGTCCACTCCAGAAGCCTGTTCCCTAAATGTATCAATCATTGCCATCATCATGTCGCCCATCATCGCACAGCGCATGGAACATCCTACAACTCCGATGGCCATGCTGTGTCGCGGTTTCTCGCAGAAATGGAGTCGATTCGGGCTTTGTGCAATTAAGTCCATGAGCAGTACACCGGGGAGCCGGGCTTCACATCTCGGTGTACAATTAGCAGGTCTCGCAAGAAGTGCAAAGCCTGAAATGCAGCAGCCTAACCACTCGAAACTAAGTTTTCAGACGCTTGCGGCAGCGCTATCCCTATGCTAGATGTGCAACCAGCAACCAAACAGCTTCAGAGCCTCAGGATGCAGTCAGTGTGAGTACACTGCGATTACCATCTCAGGACAAGCCGCCCCAGCAACTTGGTAGACAAGCTTGGCGGTCAATTTCTCGCCACCTCCAAGCAAGGGCAAACTCGGGTGTTGATATGCTTCGCTTCCAGTGCATGCTTGCTGTGAGCGCGGTAAAGATGAGTAGCAGTGTGGACCACTGTGGACTCTTCGGGATATGAGCGAAAATACACATCGCTTTGAGTGCACAAAAGACGCGACATGATCCATCATGATCCATCGCGCTCAATCAGTAGCGATTTGTTGAGTCTGTTTGGCACCTTCTAGTATAGACATATACATAAGAAAGAAGTAGTTGTTTAGCTAAACAACATCAATTTACATGATCATATTGGAATTTTCGCAAGAGAAGAAACCTGTGAAATGGCTCTTCGGATGCAAATAGGCTAAACCGGTTGATTTGAATGATTTTGGTCTATAACATGATAAAAGGGCACAGTCACTTTCCGTTCGCGCTAGCAGCATATAGTCTTGCTCCATTTTGCTACAGGCAGCCGACTTAAGGAACTTTCTAGCCTGTACGGCAGCCGCCAATGTACAATAGCCTCTAGCGGCGATGTGTCTTAGGGACGCGACCTGCAATGACTACTGAAAAACTGCTGCTGGACATATTGTTTCATTATCATGTTACAGTCATGTTACTAAGCAATCCGCCAATGACGAAACAACTCGGCGCTGAAGGAGAACCCAAGACGAAGCGGTGTCCGCTCCGCTTAGAACATTGTTATCTTCTATAGCCTGACATTGCAGCTTTGAAGAGTGCCCCAAAAGCGTGAACTTATACTTCTGGGTGTGCGCAACACGGACAAAGCCCACAGGATGAGGAGTGTTGCAAAGCCCGTCTGCAAACTTCTTGCAGACGGTTTTTGAGCGCCAAAAAAAAGACGCATCGACATCGCAGACTTGACATGCCTTCTCGGAACCTTTTGGAATGGATCACGTTGTTGAGATTGCCCTTAGAGCAGTACCTTGGCAGATGCAGAGAATTGAAAGGACACATGCAAGCCGAGCCTCTAAATGGACATCTGTCGTCGGGCAGCGTACAGATCACTCACATCTACAGTAACCAATAGAATACAAGTAGACGGGCTGGACCAGCATTGTAAACGATGGTTGTTCCATGCTGCTGCACGTCGAACTGCGAACACTTGAGAGCAGAGCGTTCGAAAGCTAGCGCACTGCAGACACTGTCGCTTTATCTTCTCCAATCAACGGGCAGTATGCATGTGCAAAAAGTGTCGAACCTGTCATGCACATCACACAAACTCTCTTACACATGAGCTCAGGTCATACATAGGACACACATCCTAGGAAACCTCACAACGCAAGATCGTCCAGGGCACTCGTCGCCTGTTTGCTATTACGCAAACCGGCTCGTCTAAATGTTGGAGATCACACAAGGCAAGCTCCTACAGGATACTCTTCACTGTCTTGCTGCGTGCAATGCAAGCTCATATTGACAGAGTTGGTTCGATGCATGCGTGTAGTCTTCCTGCGTACGAAAGAGTTCATACATCACACATAGAAAGCATCTTCTGACTTCTCACAAAGCAAGCTCGTCTAGTACACCCTTCGTTTGCTTGCTGCCATGCGAACCGGTTCTGCAGTTCGGAGATCAAACAACGCAAGCTCATGCAAGAGACACTTGCACTGCAACAGCGATAGCAAAAATCGCCAGACATATTGGCTAACAATGGGGACCTGGGGGGGGGGGGGGGCCCGCTTAGGTCCCAGCGTGAAAGGAATCCTTGTATGGCGCCCCCCAAAGGGGGGGGCTGGGCCCCCCTCGGCACCTTAAACCTCCGATATATACGGAGATTAAGGCCCCTGAGTGCTGTTTGACCCAACAACAAAGTGGTAAACAAGAACTCCCGCAGGCTCCGAAGGAGCTAGCTTTCGTGACATCTCTGAGGTCCGAACTCAAGAACCAGGTGGATAACGCCAATCTCCTTGTTTGTTGCCATTCTGACGATTTGGCGGCACAGCAATCACTGTGCAGTCAAGACATGTCAAGACCATGTCGCCCTAACATATTAGCCGCAGCAACACGGTCCCACATTGTTGCGATACTTCTACATGCAGTCACCGCGGCTATCGGAAGCAGCGTGCGCATGCACCCACACCCAACGACAACAACGGCAGTGCTAGCCGCAGCAGCAGCGGGATTCCATCCATTCTGTAGTCCTCAAAGCACTCGAAGTACTCGACGATGTTCGGATGCTTCCCGGAGACCATCTGAACGACACAAGAGCCAATGCTGCCAAGCATAATCTGAAAGGCCGCGATGCAAAGTTTACTTGATGACCATTTTAGTATGCTGTTGCTCGCTCCTATTTCTGAAACAGACCCCAGCATAGGTACAGTCAGTGTACAGCACTCCCCGCAGCCTCCAGCAATTCAATCTCCTGTATAACCTCAAAGTGAGCATCAAGGCCAGATGAGTTGGCAGACCATGAAAAACCACAGCGATGACAGCGTCCGAAGGGCAGGCACTTCACGTGAATCTGCATCATCAACTTGCTCCAGATTCATGCTCCGGCTAATGGGCTTCCGAGATGGGCCTGAGCGCCAGGCAGCCGGCCGCGTCCACCAGGTCTCCTTCACGACGCTCTTAACCTGACACTGGGCATCACTAAATATTAAACCATCCATGGCATACGAAGGAGACACCTTTGAGACCAATGAACCTTCGACCGCCGAACAAACGCGGAAGCGAATCCTGAGGCTCCGCACGCATCGGTCGGCCCGGGTGCTCAACTCCACACACCTCTCCAGAGGATGACATCTCTCACTTGACAGAACTCCACACACCTGACACATAAAAACACGCACAATCACAACAACATGCAAATTCCATACAAAGAGTGTGCAAGTAGCATGTCGGCAAAAGGCTAACTACCTTTCCGCGGCTTGATGAGACGTGCAACCTCCGGGTGCAAAGCGTTCTTGTCTGCAGCGCACTGGCACCGGTTGAAAGATTGAATGGTTTAGGGCTTGGGATCGAAATGGCCGAAATTTTCTGAACATCCTTCTGACGTACTTTGAAAGCACTTTCCTCCTGGGCCGCGCGCGGGCGCACTTGACCAAAAGCTCCAGCGCCGACGCAATCATCCTCTCGCAGCAAGTTCTGGCTTTGGGTATGGACGGTATGGTTAGGCTTCTCCAAGCCTTGAAGACAGCAGTACGGACTTGGCATTCATAAATTCTTCCAGAAAGTCTGCTGGGAAAGTCTGCTGGGACCGACACCATCCGACACCGGAGACCCTGAAGCCTAATGAGGGCCTAATGAGGGCCTAATGGGCAGCTGCATGGTACAAACTCTTCAGCACTCGGCCTTGCCCCGGCCAATGTAGCTGATGTCGTATCTCCACCTCAGTGAAACTTGCCAAAAGAAACCCACCCGGAAGACCATATTGACCAAAGCACTTAAACTTGACGCAGAGTGAAAACATGTCGCAACATGTCGCAACTGCTCACGTCCGGGGCTCGTGCTCAATGAGACTGTACGGCTTGAGCGGCACGAGGTGGCAAAGGGCGGCCCCCATGGTCTTAACTGTCTTAACTTCTAAAGCTTTTTATCGTGTGTTTGATAGTGCAACAAGCTTTGAGTGAAGGCTGGGATCTCAGTGGCTCGATGGGATTTGAGAGATACAGTACCGCAAGTCCCGTTCCGGACAGAAGTTGCTTTGTACATTGTTTCAATTTCTTTAAGCCGAACTTTGGGCTGGCGCCGACCGCAAGATGCCCTGCAAAGGTGCTATCCGAGGTATTTCTCGTAGTTACTCAACTTTCGTGATCTTTCTTACTGCTCGGCATGGTTTGGTAGAAGTGGTCTTTGACCAGCAGGAGATGATGCTGCTCTCTTCGTCATCGTACACATGGCCGGGCAACTTTTCTTTCGCGGCCGAGCTTTGTGGCCTCTGGTATGACGTGTGAACTCCGGTGTCTGGAGGACGCAGGGTGTTTCATGTAAATTCGAGTAAATGCGTGTCGTATGAGATTTCAATCATTTTGCATGACAATCTGGCAGCATCCTTCCATCCCACAGCTTGGTGCAGAGCGACCCTGGCAGTCTAAGGCAGTCTCGGCCCTTTCAGAAGCGCCACCGCGGCGGCTCCTCGGCGACGGAGCATAAGCTCGCCTGCTCCATGCTTTGAAATGGTGAATTTTCCATCGTTCTCATTGGGAACTTTAAGCATTGCAGAAATCCCTGACTCTGCACGGGTGGCATCCGGCCGACAGATCGGCCGACAAACTGTGACGCAAATACTCAAGGCTTGTTTACGATGCTCAGCAAAGCGGTAGTAACGTGACCGGTGCAATCTTCCTCGAGGATGAAGCCGATGCCAATGTTTCAACGGCTTAACATTGCCGGGGATGCAAAGCGCTCTACCCCACGCCGATCACTCGCAGCCCATCCCAGCACCCCTTATCGCACCCCTTGCAGAGCCATGGCGTGCACAGCATGGTGCCTACGGCCGTTGCGACATTGTGATGTTAGCAGCAAGTTGATACTGCCTGACATGGTGTGCCTTGCGTTCCACGGGTGAAGGCGTGCGTCGGGCAGGACGTGGCTGCTGGAGGCCTCCATGAGCGAATATGTAGCAACATGCAGAATTGCAGCAAAAAGATCCTCAGATTCTGCAGCGGGCTCAGTACCTGAACTTTCATGCCATGATGGCATACTACCACAGCATGCCACGGCTGTATTGTGTGGCAGCCAGCAGACTGCAAACTTTCGATATCCTTCGATATGCTCGATAAGTCAAAACTTCAACAACGGTGCTTGATCCGGTACCTTGTTTATTCCTCGCTTCACTATTCATACTGTGATGCTCGAGCAATATCTCGTTAAGGGTGAACTCAAAATATTCGAATTTAGGGGCACCTACCAATCATCCTCAACACAACACCCTTCTCCTCCAACGCTGGAGGAACTTGCTGCTGGGCAGGCCTGGAGGTTCCTGGCGCCCTTTTGCTCCTCCACGCTCTATACCCGTCAGTGAATTACGAGGCCCCTTTCCCACCCCATTCGCCCAGCTTAGGAGGGCCAACGCGGGCCATATGGTGGCCATGGAGGTTTCGAATGACATTTTACCCTGCTCAGGTCGCTCACTCACTCCTTCCAACACTCACTCGCCCATCCACGCAACATTCATGCTGCAGATTGGTGATGCCCTTCGGTCGTGATGCGACTTGTGGCGATACATGACCATCAACAGCCAAGATCTTCAGCTATCTGTAGCATATGTAGCATGTAGAAGAATCTCATAGCTTCTCTTCAGTTTGGGCATGGCCTGAGCTTCGTCGCTGGACTGCCAACGTTTCATCCGCCAACCTGGCGTCACGTCACACTCCACAAAAAAAGGCCTACCGTCAGTTGCAATTGGGGACCATCTTCATCATGCTCTCATTGTTGGCACACCTTCAGTGGCACAAGCTGCCATGGTTCTTGTCGGAATCTGTCTGCAGGGCGTGTGGCTGTTGACTCCTTTGTCCATTGCTGCACTGCTCTTGGATCACCATACACATATCTTGTCGGTTGCAAGCCAGTTTGTCCAAGCCATTCCGCATGTGCGCCGAGACACCAACTCAACAGGTCAATTGTAAACAGGTGATGCCAAGATGTTGTTCAATCCATGGAGCGCAGGCACGCACGCATACTGTACACACACACCCGAGTTCTAGGAACGACTCAACATCAAAGTTCTGACGGCGACTCTCAGTTTAACTTTCCCAGTGGCGAGCTTAACTTTCCGGCGATGAATCTTGACCTTCCTTCCCTTCATGCATGTCATGTTGTATTTCTGCAGACCTAAGCCCCGCTTCCTTCGATTCGTGGTGATCATAACTCTGGGGGTACAGGCTCCTTTCTCGAGGCATCAAGTTCCGCAGAATACGAAACGTGCGGATTGTAAACACAGTCAGATTCTCTAAACTAACCTGAGCTCATCTGGCTTCTAATACAAATCACGGAACTTGTATTTTCTACTGACGAATACCTTAGAGTAGCGTCAGCATAAATCGCCTCGGCCTGACTAACCAGTGCACAGGCACGAAGTCATTCAAAGGTAGGAGTCTATGGTGGACCCTATGGACCTCTCTCGCACCCACTGGACCTCTAAGGAACTGCAGGGGAATTCTGGGGATCCTTAAACACCCACGGATTGAGCCAGCGAATGCGCGAACCACGGATTGAGTCCGAACGCGAGCGACATGGGTACCCCCCCTGTTCCCCCCCCCCCTTTTCTCCTCCCCCCCTCCTACCCCCCTATATACCCCCTACTTTACCCCCCCCACCCCCCCCCCCCCCCCACCCCCCCCCCCCCCCCCCCCCCCCCCCCCCCCCCCCCCCCCCCCCCCCCCTCCCTCCCTCACTACAGAATATTGGTGAGCGGGTTTTCGAAGCTCAACTGGTGTGAGCACGGCCAGGGATGCATTACACGAGCTGAAGAGTCTAAGCTTGAACCTCAACCTCGAAGCACTCCCTCCCCCCCCCCCCTTCCCCTTCCCCCCCCACCCCCCCTACCCCCCCAAATATTCAACATACCCCTAGGGCATACCCCTTGAAAGAAATTAAGGGGTATGGCAAAATCCTTCCTTAGACTCCTGTATATTATCCTTTCATTTAGGTTAAGGGGTATGGGTTTGGGGTATGGTGAATGTTTCTTAGACCCTACGATCAATCCAAACCGAACCCTAAACCCAAAAAAACCCTAAACCCCAAAGCGTGAACCTTGAGCCCTAAGCCCTCAATCCTAAACTAACCCTCAACCCTAAACCCCAAACCATAAACCATAAACCCGGAACCCTAAACCCTAAATCCAACTCTTATTGCCTGGGGTCCAGCGACTTGGGCGCTGCGGAATCACCATGCTCACGCGGATGCGCTGGGCCGGGCCGAGGCGGGTCGCGTAGCGTTAAAATTAATGCCTATGCCAAAAAGCCACTTAACTCTGAACACTTGTCTTCTACAAATCTCCCTGCAGACAATCCTTCAACGTGTTTCTTAGATGTTCAGGGCGGGCCGAGGCGGTCGATGCGCTGCGTTTATCATTAGCGAAGACAAAGCTTACTCCAATAAGCTTGGTGAAGCTTGCCACTTCAAAAAGCTCATAGCATAGCATGCACAAACACTGACCGGAACGCACAGGCCTGGAGAGGCAGCTCGAGAGTCGCCCTGCCTAGTTTGGCTGTTCATAGAAGATTCCGCACGCAAAGCTGGCGGAAGACTCAGCAAGTGCAGGCAAGCGCGCATTGCCATTGGCCGTGAGCTTGACTGGTCGGCATGCACGGTGAACATCTAAAGGTTCGGCAGATCTGGCAGCGGTCTGCAGACCACTTGAAGCTCTGCCTGCAACAACAAAGGGACGACATCATTGAAGTCTACTCACAGAGCCTGCGTTCCACAGAGTCCGGGCCTGCTGGGCCTGCATTGGGACTGCCGGCACGTTTTTGGTCCTGTCCCAGAAACTTAGAAACGCGTTGCAATTACACGCGCTTGCTCGACCTGATTCTCCGGTTGTGAACCTGCTGCGCACCACAACGCGAAGCCTTCACAGAATTGGCCGCTGCACGCTGACAACTCGACCTTGTCTGCGAGAACATTCTCATACATTCTCCTCTCCCATCACTTGTTTGCATTTCGAAGGAAGCGTTGCAATGGGAGTCACAATGAAAGCGCGATCACATTCAAATCCAAAGCTGCCGAATTTGCTGGCACTTGGCTCCCAAGCACTGCCCTGGCATCACACGTGGACTCCTGGCTGTGTTGCTAGCGTTGCTACACGTTGAAAATCGTTGCTATCGCTGGGTTCTTGGGCTTTGCAACGACGGAAAAGTGTCTGACGCTGTACGTGTGTGAGTGCGGGTACACCACGAACATCAAACAAACATCATAAGAACAACACACAAAGTGACTGCCGTCACTTAGACTTTAATTCCGCAACAGCTCGAGCTTCTGCGTCTTCTTTGAGGACTGGGGGGAGATTGGGGTGGACACCTCGGTGGGTTCCGGGCCAGACAGGTTCCGGGATGGGTTCCAGAACCAATGCATGAGAGCGCACGTATATTGAAGGTGTTATTGTGGTTTGTGTGCTGTTTGTTTGTCTCCTGTCCGTTGTTTGTGCACCTGCGTTGCTCGTGTGGTCCTGGTTTTTTGTTCGTTTGTTGTGGGTTTCTGAATCTTATTTTGGGGCTGTTGTTTTGTTCTGTTGTTGCCGGTTTGTTGTTCACGTATTGTTCAATCGTTGTTCTCTTGTTGTTCGTTTGTCGTTTCTTTGTGGCTCTTTTTTGTTCTTTCTCAGTTCCCCGTTTTTTGTTCTTCGGTTGTTTGTCGCAGTGTGTGTGTGTGTGTTGTTCTTATGATGTATGTTTAATTGTGTCCACTCGGATGGGTCGATAACTTTCGATGTGCCAAGAGAAGTGACCGCTTTCTTGCCGTTTATCTTATTCTGATTGAATGCATTTTGTTTTTCGACAAATTGTTCACATGATATCAACATTTCTCCGAAGGCATGCGGTTTTGTCGTTCTTCAAGAAGTATGTCTCCTGGCTTGAAGTTTTCAGGTCAGCACATGAGGGAACATATAAACCGTTAAGTACGCCTCTTTTTATCGGCAACTTGAGCCACAGTCGAGGGTAAAGCGATGGTATGCACAGCTCGCAAAAGGAGTGTAATTCCTCCATGAAAAACTACACCCCCCTCACCGTGCTTGGCACAAGCTAAGGTGGACAGAGGATTACGACACACCCTTTCGGGTGGCCCATGTTGTCCCACCCGCTATGACCGAAACAAAGGTGAAGGGAAAGCAAAACTTGAGCTATTGTGCATTCAAAATGGGCATTCAGCGGCTCCACCACTGCGATCCGCGCTGACTGCTCCAGCGGGATGAGCCCCAACCCTGACTAGCTGGCTCACGCCACTCACGCCACTCGCGCCATTCACGGTCTGACCACCACTGTTCTTGCCCTTGATGCCAGGGTGCTTCACGAACAGCTGTGTCCCTTGATGAGGCGCTCTGCGTCGATAGACGGGTAGTAGTGGCAGCCTCCGTTCGCTGCTGTGCCGTCTCTCGATTAGTGGCGGCGTGGTAGGCGGTGATTCTTTCCTGCTCCTCGGCAGAGTGGATGCATTCGGCTGCCAGCATTTGCAGCTCGGCAATCATGCCTTCCGGCGTTTCATGCTTGATTTCCACAATGCCGTTGAAGCTGTAGATTGTGCGGGCACCGGACAAGCGGGTGGCGATATCGGCATAGAAGCTGAAGCCGATGAAGGCGCCGCCGTAGGCCATCCCGATGGGGTTCTCGGAGAACTGGTCAATCAGTCCAGCCGATTTTAGGCCATCCATTGGCGCATCGCCATAGTAAACCAACTTGCCCGGCATTCCCTTTCGGGAAGCTCCGCTGAGGTAGTTCGACCCCGCCTGCAGAAGCCGCTGCTCTTCTGTGCGGCCTGGGTCCGGGAGCACGGCCTTCACCAGGAGGTCCATTCGGCACGCATCCTGAACCGTGATTCCGTTCCTCATCATCTGCAGGAAGAAGGTGGCATCACGTTCCAACCGATCAGCAATGGAGTCGAACTTGAGCTTTCTCGCACGTTGGAACTTGTCTTTGGCATCGCGTATGATCAGCGCATCCAGGGAGACTGAGCCCCGCTGTTTGCTAAACTTTTCTGCGATGCCACGGAGGTGTCCCAGGAGATCCTCATTCCGAGCATTGTACGTCAGCTTGAGGAGTGTGGTGCGGCGGTTTTGCTGGAACGAGGAGTACTGGCGGCTTGCCTTGTTGGACTCCGGAAACTGGTTCTCACCGCATGTCATGCAAAAGCGCTGCCCAAGCAGGACGATGCGTTGGCAGGCCGAGCATGGATAGCTCCCGTATGGGGCTTCGCTGTCGCTCTCTGCCTCTTCCGTGTCGGATACCTCCTGCGCAGGCTGCGGTTGGTCATCCACCGATGCCTCGTCTTGCTCTTCAATGGATTCCAACGCAGCAGCATCGATCCTCGCCTTCTTTGCCTCGATGAAAGCGCCAACAGTGCCCTTGACTCGCTTGGGTTGGTCTTCTGGGACAGCCCTTGATGCCAAGGCTTTGACTGTTGAGCTCGAGGAGGCTTGTTCAACAGTATCCGGCTCACCCTCTCGGGTGGCTGCAGGCTGGGCCTCTCCTGCTCTTGCGTAGATCACCTTGTTCGTGTTGGTGTCCACACATGACAGGATATACTGAGGGCCAACGACTGCACGGGTCAAGATCCCGCGCGTACTGTTCTCGAAGAAGACGAGGCCATCTCGGAGAGCTTCATGCAGGTTCACCGCAATCTGGAACGGCTGCGTCGACCTGAGTCCAGAAGTGTACTTCTCGTCCTTGAGGGTGGTAGGTGAGAAGTACGCATGGGCACGCCCGCCCTTTCTGCCGCCAGCAACCTTGATCCCGGATTTCAAAATCAACTCCACGCTCTTCGCATCCGTGCGGTGGTATATGACCTGTGGAGCGACATCCAAATTCTCATTGGTGAGAAACCTCCGGGCAAGGAACTCGTCTGACTCGATGCGCATCACTTTCTCCGAGTGGCCGGTGACTGCTCTGATCCGCACAGGAAAGAGGGAGAGATTCAGGCTGTTGCTGATCTCGTGTCGGATCCCAAGAATCTCGAACCTCCTCTTTTTGTCCTGCGCGGTCACCTGCAGCAGCTGTCTTACGCCCCATTTTCGACGAGTTGCTTCATTGAAGCGGTCCAGGAGCTTATCGACATCCGTCCACATGGCGATGTCGAAGTCCAGCCCGTACCAGTCATTCTGGTGTCCCCTCAAGAGCAAGCTGAGCAGCTTGAGGTCGCCGTGCCTAAAGTTCACCCGCTGTTCATACTTGCGGAGATCGGCACTTGGCAGAGGCTCAAGGTCGTGGAGTTCCCCGTTGTACCAGTAACCGGTCATCGGGAGGTCCTGCTCCTGGCTTTCCTCTCCACCATGGGTTTTGGATGCGTCCTGGTACATCTCGCGGGCGTAGACATCCTCGCTTTGCCCCGACGACTTACCCTTTCGGGTAGCTGCGCTTGTTGCCCGGCCGTCTGACGCCAGGGGGGGTCGATAATCCCCATCATCGGCGAGCACGACCTCGTTCAGGGGAAGGTACTCAGCCTTCTCTGACTCGGCCTGGACGACCTCACCCTTGACCTCATCGATCTCCGATACGTCCGAAACCACAGGATACTCCACCTCTGATCGGGCGATCGTTTTGTCTTGCTGAGCGGGTGCGGCAACTGGTTCATGCGCAGTGTTAGCGTCGGGGACCTCCCACCAGGTGTCTTCCTTGCTGATCTTCACGGGCACAGGCGCTTTGATCTTGTGGACCTTCAGGTCTTTTCTGCCACTTTCAACCACCTCCTTGTAGAGGCGTAGGGCTTCACGACCTGCTGCACTGTCCATCCTGTATCCGCCTTCCACCTCGACGTAGGGAAAAAGATCTCCTAGTCGATCCAGAACATCTGCATACCGTGACGCTTCCCTTTCTAGGTCGCCAAGGAGCGCCGTGGTGTAGATGTAGTCTTGGATCTGCTTGCGGTTTTCGGGGGTATCCCAAAGATGAAAATCATCGTAATAGGACAGCTTCATTGCCTGGGATGTGGCGTTCTGAACTTGCAATCCGCGACTCGTGAATTCATGAAACATCTTGGAGATGAATTCATTGTACGCGGGATGCAAGTTGTAGGTCTCGTGGTCAACGTTGCCGACGATGCGGACAAACCCGATATGCGGCTCACCCGCTAGGGTGGCTAGCGCGTCGGCGCAGCGCCTCACCTTCCTCGCAACATCTTCTGCCGAGGTCTGGGAGGTCGAATATGCCGCGCCCGGAGCGAGCCGCGTGGGGATGCATCCTCGTCGTCCAGCAACTTCATTTCCTGACCACCAAACGATCACATCGATCTCGCACTCCGACCCATACTTGGCACGGATTGCCTGGATCTCCTCCTGCACCTGCCAAGTGAGCCACGAAAGCGTTTTTCCCCAGCACATGTGGAGTTTATCGCTCGTGTAGCTGAGGGTCAGTGCTGCCATGAAGATCTCCTCTTCGGGAATGGAGAATTTCCATTGCCCCTTGGTGTTCTGTCGTCCAAGGGATGTGACTGAGTCCGTCACCACTAGCAGAAAGCGACTTCGGCGCAACCTTTCGGTTGGCTGGAGCTTGCTGAGACCCTCGTTCGAGATGCGAGCCAGCTTAAGCAGATTCGGCGTTGGAATCTCGGGGTCATTGAGGCTGAGGCTGGCGATGGTCTGTGGGGGGAAGACCTCATAGGACTTGAGGAGCGCGTCATACTCCTTCCCCGCCTGGAGCTGCAAGTACTCCACGCTCAGTCCGGCGTTGACGAGCATGTTGAGATGTCCTTGCAGTGCCAAAGGTCGGCCCTCCATGCCAGTATCGCAGGAGTAGCCCGCACCATGGGCGACCAATCGCGACATTGTTCCTAATGCCTCAATACTGCTGACCACTTGGAGAGAGCCAGCTAGCACAGAGAGAGTCGGTCCAGCAGGCTCAACCGAAGCACTTGTGCACGTGGTGTATGTTTGTGCGTTCCCGATCGATGCGCGCAAAACCGACGCGACCGTTTCGGGAGTGGTTTTGGGACAATTTTTACCCCCCTCATCGTGAGGGGATGCACATGAACAAACGCACGCATGTTTCAACTGAGCCCGGGGCGTCCTAAAATCAGTGTCTTGTAGGAGTTGCTTGTCATCGTCACCCAGCTTTGTCCACCCCCCTGATGAGTAGGCAATGAGAGAATGCCTGTTTCCTGTAAAGGGTTGGACAGCATGTCGAAGGTGAGGGTTTAGGAGCACGGGTTTTCGACAAGTTTGAAGGTTACGGCCAAGCCAGGTCTTACCGTCTTTGTCAGTGAAAGCGTCCATTCTTTGGTCGGGATCCTCCACCCAGAGCTCGCCCCCCTGATAGGGACCGAAGCCGAAGGACCAGTTTTGGCTGCCTCTGAGATTAAACTTGTCGCTGTGAACGCCAGCCCTGCCCATAAAATTGATGACAAACGAAGTCCAGGTAAAATGCTTTGGAGCGTGCTTGCGGATGAAACCATTTATGTAGCGGCACAGTTGGGACATTTGGCCAGTACGCTTTGTTAGGCCGAAGCACCCACCATGTGTCCACAGCCCAAACACGAAGTATTTGGGAGCCAACTCGGTGCCGGAACGAACAACACTGCGAAGTCTTGAGCTCGACATACGAAGGTTGTCGTACATCATTTCGGCGACCTGCTCGAAATCTTCGAAATCATAGCGATCAGCTCGGCGAAGCAGTTTTGCAACGTGTTCCAGTTGCTCTGTGGTAATGCACACCGACTTCGGAGCAGCGGGAACAGATTTCGACACGGAATTTCTTCCGGCTTGAGGGTCGACCGACTTGTAGGTGTGAGCAATGAGCTTCAACGCATGTATCCATTTTGTTCGCTCCGTAAAAGGCTTTGTGAACACGTCTGCAACTTGCTCGCTGGTGTCAACATTGAGGAGGCGAAAATGTCCTTCTTCATATTGCTGACGGAGCCATCCGAAGCTAACCTTTTGTGTGCGATCTGTATGTCGAAGCACACCTGCACGCCCTGATAACAGCAGAGTAATGGTCGCTTGGTTGTCTTCCAAATGCCTAATCTGAAAACATTTGGGAAGCTGAACGTGCAAACCATTGATATCTGCAATAGACATGCCATCGGGTCTGGTAGTGCCATACCGAATCTCATCAAGTTCAGGGTCTATGCGTGCCACAAAAGAATTGCTCGTAGACTTCATCTCAGCCCTCGGCCCAACCTCGCGGTCGGCTTTGCCGCGCCAAAGGAAGTACCAGAGGCTGAGGCTTGGAAGACCTTGGGCGCGTACACCCTGATTAGCCGACACCACTTCAGACTCGGTAGAGCTCATTGTTATGGACGTTTGTTTCTTACTGAAGGCATTGATGGGGTAGTACGTGTTCGGGCCCACCAGAAACAGAGCACATCCAGTAGTAGATTTTGAATCATACTCACCTGCGAAGTCAGCGTCGCTAAAAAGCCAGAGCCTGCAATCATGTATCGAATCCCCAATAAACCCACTCATAGTGAGGTCGATAGAGGAATTGATGTACGATACAAGACGATGTAATGCTAGATCACAATCTGGACTCCATTTTGTGACTCGCGAGGCCAAGGATTGGGTTGCTCGTAAAAGATCCCATCGTGCCATTCTTGCAGCAAACAGGATTTTCATGAGGACCTTACTTGCAATAGGTTGGAGCCGCCCTGTCTTCTCCGTTTCGTTGACGATAGGAGTGGCAGTCCGAAGTTCATGGAATGGTGTGCTCACTGACTTCAACGAGCTACGATCCACCTTTGCCAATTCACAGTAGCGATCCACACAAGAATGCAAGAAATCCTTCATGTCACAGGTGATTCTTGTAACCGGTTTAGTCATAGAGCCCGGCTTGTCCTCCTGATCCCTTGAAAGAGTAACGAACTTGTTCTGTTTGACCTCCTTCTTTGCCTCGGCCTTGTTTCGAACCGACTTACCCTTTCGGGCAGCTGCAACAGCCAGACCGAACTCTTCAGGCCCCCGGGCAGCGAGGTCGAAGTACGTCGTACCTGTCCACCACTGTTTGAAGCATTTGTCCCTAGCGATGTTCATATTGTCTTGGTGTTCTTCTGTCACCCCATCTGCAGCCTGAAAGGTGTATCTTTGAGGTCCAATCGTAGGGAACATCTGAACATCTTCTTCAGTGGGCATATACAACCTCTTTCTGGGATAGCTATGGTGCCGAACTGCAAGCATGACTTCCGGGATTACGTCCCACCTGTCCTCAGCAATCTTAGCTGGGGCTGCAGTTTCATTTTCGGGTTCGAAGACATAGTGAAAAGGATGGTGCTCTTTGGAAAGCGTGACGTTCTTTTCCTCGATGTGTTGACATCCGAAGTAACGTCCAATCACCTCAGCGGGATCCATGTCTATTACTGTTGCAATAGATTCCCAGCCTTTCTGGATGTTCTTCGTGGGTCCAGCGAGTTTAAAGTCGTCAACATAAATAACCATTAAGAGCTCCAAATCGGCGTTGTAGAACACGCTCTTCCAGATGTCAGTGAGCACAGGCTCGAATCCCACCTTCTTGAGCTCAGTCTCGCAATGACGTTCCCATATCCCCCCTGAATCTGGGTGCCCATAAAGAGCCAACTTCAGGGGAACGACCGGGTCCTTCATAGACCTCCAGCCTTTTGGCCATCTATTGCGAGGGAGCCTTACCCAAGTTTCAACCCCAGTGAAGAGAGCCTGCGTATACGCCTGTCGTGCGTCCGCTTGCTGAATCGAGAAGCCGGGCTGAGATCCAAAGACATCCAATATTTTGCCCGCCTCCATAGAAGCAGGACTGCTCGACATCTCTGCGAAGAGAGCATGATCAGAGTTCTCATCCAAGACCTTGTTGCCCTGAAACACTGACCGACCCTTGTAACGGCGGTTCGGGTCGTTCTCCTTCGAAGTGCACTTTCTCATTGGTTTTTCGTGCTTCTGCCGCAACGGAGTCGTACTCTCTCACTCGTTTCTCTACCCAACAACCCTTATCAACAAGCTTCTTCCACTCTTTGTCGAGGGCAGCCTGCGCTTCGGGACTGGATTCAATCTCCTTCGCAGACAGGATCTTGGCCACGACCGCGTACATGTCCTGGGCAATCTCCAGGAGCTTAGACTCGTAGAGGGAACACATTTTCTTTCGGTGGTCCTCGGGTTTCCCATACAACACCGGCATTGCTGGAACGTGCTTTATCGCCTGGTTGTAGTCCTCGTCGACCTTGGCTTGCTTTGAAGCTTGATGTTCTGCAAGCGCTTTGTGCTTTTCTTCGACGGTCAGCTTGCTCCATACTCTAGCTTGAACGCCCGGAAGCGAGGAAAGGCCTTTTTGCTTGATCAGTCTCTCCCCATCCCAGCGATAGCCATACGGAATGCCGATTCCGTCTTTTGTTTTGAATGATGGAGTCGCAGGTGCCAGTCTCTCACGGACTGAGAAGGGCACATCATCTAGAGGATCATATCGTGCAGGATAGACAATGTCGTCCCTTGATGACCCTCCTAATGGCCGATCTCCTTCATCGAGCGGCCCCACTCCCCCTTCGAAATCCTCTTCTTCTTGATGCGGGTTTCTTTCTTCAACGGCGTTGTGATGTTGATCATCGAGTTCGGGCGGCTTCTGGTTTCCCAGAGCTTCAAGATCCTGTGACAATGGGAACTGGAACTTCCCTTCCAGGAGTTCAAGCCTTTTGGTCCTGAAAGTCCTGAAGTCGTCATTCTCGATGGCCTCGTTGATTCCCTGCAAAGGAGCAACTAAGTACTCTTCCTTGAAGACGAAGCCAGGTTGGATATGATACCCGAGGAAAATTCCTTCAATACCCGTCCCCGCAAACTTTGACCTTTTTGGCTGCTTCTGCTTGGGGTCGGCCCAGTACAAAATCTTAGCCCCAAAGGGAACAAGGACCCCTTGGAAGTCGCTCCCGAACCTTTGATTCCATGGCACTAAACCGTTGTCAAGACGTTTACTAACGTTCAAAGAAATAGCATGATGTTGGGATGCAAGTGGCCAGAACTGATCAGGTAAACCAGATTGTACCAAATTGGCACGCGTACCTTCCAAGATCGTTCGTATTTCACGCTCGATCACTGCTTTGTTCTGATCCACATACTCCCTGGATTTGTTGTGCCTAGCTTGGAGTTGCTTAACCGCGTAGTCGAACTCGTGAGCGTTGTCTGAGTAAACAACCTTAACATTATCATCGACCTCGAAAAAGTGCAGTAAATCTTCGTAACACTGCTCACCACTTTTGTTGTCGGCCGGGTAAACATAACGGAACTTCGTAAAGACATCCTTCACAACATGTGCTACAGTTTGTCCTTCGAATCCGTAGTCCTTGGCGTCCTTCGTGATGATGTGGTCGATGGTGATGTGGTCACCGAACCCCTTGCTGTGCACAGTGCTAGACCCTCCCTTTCTTCTGGCATGCGGAGCATACATTTTGGCTCGTTGACATACCGGACAGAAAGGGTTCTTTGGACGATGACTCAAAAGATGCTGCACGGATTCCGCTTCAGCTCTTAGAGACGCCTCGTCCTTCTTCGACTTTGGAATGTGGACCACAACGTCGCTATCGGGCACATCTTCACCGCCATCGGGCATGGTAAAGACAGTGATGGTCATGTTGGTACCCTCAGGTACCTTCCCGTAGACGGCGTCGAGCTCGTCCATGTTGACCTTGTTCTCCAGCTGCTTCCACTCGCCATCTTTGTATCCCCAGGTGGAACGAATTCGATACTTGGGGTAGCGAGGTGCAGGTGTTCTGAAGGTCTTTGGGTTGTGGGCAACCTTGACGTGGGGATCACCATTCACAGTAACCCATCCAGCCTTCAACAGTTGCTCTTTCTTCATGCCTTCAAGAGGGGGATCCTTGGTTAGGATCTCTGCCAGCCATGGTGGATGATCTCCCTCGTCCGCCGCAGGTACCGGGACTACACCGTCTGGAGCTCCTGGAAGTGGTCCGGCTGCTGCGGCATGCCCTTTCGGGCAGCTTATGCGTGAAAATCCTGCTGCAAGGAGCAGGTGGGCGCCATTCGTTCACCTTCATCGCGATGCGCTACAGCAGCTGGGTGTCCGGAATCATTCCCAATACTGCTGAACACTGGAACATTCCCCCGTAGCGTGCAAGTGAGCTTCTGGCCATCGGGCTTCACGAAGTACGGAACTTGCCCTGGAGGCCAGTAAAAACCGTACCCTTGCTGCATGCACTTCTTTCCCACAGAGCAAACCGGTGGGGTATCCGGGAGTTCCACGAATTCCAGGCTGCCATTCATTGACGGAACCTCGACTTCTGTCCTGGACGATGCCTCCACGATGCCATTGGCCGTGTGAAGGTTGACTGGCGTTGCGTCGACTTTTCTACCGACCCCTTCGAAACACTTTCTCAAGTCCGAAGAGCTGATAAGGTCCTCTTCACTTCCCGTATCGGCAATGATGTCCAAGCTCTGAAGTTCCTTGCGCGCTGGAGCGGCAGTTCCTGACATTATGTTTCCTGCTGCACAATGCCGACAAGCGAAATCAGGCTTGCAGCAGCGATGCTTGCATTTTGTCTTTTCACCATGGAGTTCCGAGTACACTGAGGCCTCAAGATTTTGTGCGATGATGACTGCACACTGAAGATCACCAGGGTCGGACATAGGGCAATCAGCATTGGTTTTGAACCTTGCCACACATTTGCGCTTATGGGGAACAAATTTCCAACCATCTCCGACGCTTTCAACTGGGTGTATCTCAGGGTGCCTTTCAAAACACACACTCATGTCTTTAGGCTTCAGCTTGAAACTCGTAACGCCCGTCCAATTGGGCAGAGGTGCTTGCTTGTCGCACGTTTTCCAATTGTACTGTAACGTTTGCTCTTCGCCGGTTTTCAGCTTCATGGTGATGCTCGCAACAGACTTGATTCTCCATGCTGGAACGGGGCAGCTTTGGGGAATAAAATAGTTGTTTCTCAGAACAACATGTTCCCTAGACAGCGTGAGTGACTTCTCATCAAGACGCCATGTGTCTGCATGCCTACCATCCGGCTCACCCTTTCGGGCGGCTAAGGCGTACACGCAGCAGGCAGCTGCTTTAGCTTCTGTCCTCTTCTTCCGGCTCGGCCTTCGCTTAGCCGGGGAGGGTGCACGTGCCTTAGCCTTGGCCGGGACAGAGGGCGATGCGGACTTGTCCTTGTGCAAGAACTTGCATTTGTCCCCATTCCTGCAAGTACCCTTGGCATAAAATACGCATGGGATGTTGGAGGTATCTTTGCTGTTGCTCTTCTCTCTCTCGCGAGAACCTGACTTAGGCCGGTTGGGAGATCTCTCCCTTGAGGATGCTTTGGGGTCTTTCGTGTGTTCATACTTGCAACGCTCCCCAAACTTACACTTACCCTTCTGAAACAACATGCAAACCTGCCTACCCTGACGTCCTCTGGATGGCTGTCGTCGCTCCGAAGGAGCGGGCGCCGACGGCTTCGCAGGGGTAGGAGGGGCAGGTGCACCATACTTTGCGCCATGGGCCTTAGCAATCTTGTCCCTGTTCTTCCTAATTCGTTCTCGTGTGAGGAGATTCTTGATGCTTTCCATGAGGAACTTGTAGGTGTGCTCAGGGGTCCCCTCACGAGCCCGATCGTAAATGTCGAGATCATACTTCAAACGATGGGACTTGCGAAGCTCACGGAGGAATATGTCTCGCAAAGTGGTTTCGTCTGGAGGATGCGATAGTCCAGCAATCACTGAATCCCAGTTATGCACGAAGGTAGCGAGGTCATCATTGATCAGTGCCACTTTCAAGAGGTCTTCGACCGAGTAGAGGGAGCCAACTTCTTCGTTGGTTTTAAAGTAGGCTTCAAACATTAACAGCACTTGCCTACCTCTCACTGCTCTACCACAGGTGGCCTCCGTCTCCTTGTAGTTGAGTATTTGTCTCGCAAGCTCGCCCTTTGCCACCCTAGACAATGCTGCAAGGATTTTGGTGTCTAGCGTGAGGAATTTCCCTACATCGTTGAGGCTATCTAGTGACGCACCCTTTGCGTACACCTGCTGAATCCACGCAAATGCTTCATCAGGGTGATCAGATGCTGCTCGAACAGCCTCACGCACTGCCGTCTTCCACGATCTGTACGTCTCCGCTGAGGGAAAATCCGGAAGTTTCACTGTCTCGGCTTCCTTAGTCTTAGGTTTCGTCTCATCCTTGGTAGCAAAGTCCTTGAGCGCTTTTGCAATCGCTTCATGCACTTCATTAGGGGCTTGCGAAACAGGAGTAGATGCCCCCAGATTAAACCTCTGGGGCCGTCTCTCAAAGAGACCCTTCATGCTCTCTGGAATCTGCAACGGATTTGGCAAATCAGCATGCGTGACATGTGCATTACCGCATGCGGCACCCCCTTGCGGGGGGCTTGCTTCGGCAGTGTTCAAACCCGGTGGAGGTGCTGAGGCCATGGGAACAGCCTGCTGGTGCTCGGCACCACCTTTCGGCAGGCTAGATGACGCTGTAGCGGTTGCCTTAGCCTCATCAAGTTCAACCATCAAACGCTGGTTCGACTCAGCCAACTCCTGAATCAAGACATCACATGCACTCTCTTCTTCATGCATGGCATATGTGAACATGTTCTCTTCATACTGCATTTGCTCTCTAAATTCGTTGCCTAAGAATTCCAGTTGGGTTTCCCTGTTTTGATCGTACACAACCCTGAGGTTAGCAAGGGAAAATTCACTCTGTTCGAGATGGGTCCTGAGGCGAGTTTCCGATTCGAGAACCATGTTACCTCGTGCCTCAAGCTCGAGATTGTGCATCCTGAGTGTGTGTGCGTCCTGTGCGGCTTGGTCAAGCTCCGCCGTTCGACCTCTTAGTGCTGCCTTGGTCTCCAGTAGTTGTTGTTGTAGCTCACGAACCACAAAGTCCATGCGGTCACTGATGACTTCAATCCGTGCACGATGTTGGGCATCAGCGTGTTGCTCGAGTTCTCCCATTTCTGCACGGGCCTGTCTTGTAGCCATGTCCAGGATTTCCGCATGTCTGCGTTCGGCTTCGATACGAACTCGCTCTGCATCCTCGTTTTGTTGCACGATGATCAGCTGCTGCTGTACCCGGTACTGGTTGAACTGTTGGTAGTTGGTTGTTGCAGTCTGATCATGTTGCGCATTGGGATCAATGGTCCCATCTTGCAGCTGCAGAGCCATCGTGTGAGACTCTACGGCTGATAACCTGAAGTTTTCAGGTCAGCACATGAGGGAACATATAAACCGTTAAGTACGCCTCTTTTTATCGGCAACTTGAGCCACAGTCGAGGGTAAAGCGATGGTATGCACAGCTCGCAAAAGGAGTGTAATTCCTCCATGAAAAACTACATGGCTCCGGAACAGCTTCTGCTTCTTCATGAAACCCCCAACAATTCCCGATTCTTGCAGAGCCGCACCTGAGCAGACGGCCGCGCACTTTCGCATGCCGCTTGCCTCGGCAATTCTCAGCAAGGTACCGGGGCGACCGCTACTCAGCTACTGCAAGCTTGTCGGAGATTCTCAAGTGCCCCATGGACTGCTAAGGCTCAAAGGTTCAAAGAGCTCTGCCCTGCTGGGTCCCCCGCTGGGGGATGGATCTCCCTCTTGCTGGAGCTGCCAAGGCCACGTGTTCTAGCAGGCCAATGTTTGGATCAATAAGAGCAAATTCAGCGTTCCTTTGGAAGATGATCTGACGTGGGCCGTGATATGACGCGCCTGCTGCTTGCACTGGGGGACTACTCTGCCTGGCCAAGGCAAGAAACAAGTTCACTCAGTTCACTCCCCAATCCAGGACTACTCCAGGGGCCCAAAGGCGAATGAAAGCGAATAGACGCGACAACGCTTCAGCACTTTACCAGGAGCCAGCCCAAATCTCGCCCAAATCCCCGTAGAACGAACGCGCGAAGCCAAGCCGTCCAGGAGCAAATGAACTCCCTGACACGGAGCGGCTCACGGACCAGACGGGAAAGCGCAATTAAGTCACAGAACGCTCGACGGACCGAGGAGAGCCCGATTGGTCACGTCGGACGATGGAAAAATCTTGGTTTCCATACTCACTTTAATTCGTCACTATACTCTTACTACAATGTGATCTTGGTTGATACGTGAGAAACAATCACCCCCGAAACCTGTGGCCACGTCGTCGCTTCTGGGCGCGAGCGTGATTTGGACTCGACTCAAAACGGCGAGAGCTGCAGAGCTTTCGGGCGTGGCGCGCGCTTACCTTCACCATAGCATTGCTACACGGCCTGGCTAACGAAATATGAATATCGGCTTCAGGAAGAAATGTACTTACACTCTAGTCCCCTAGTGCCTAGGCTGCTTATTTCCAAAACTTTTGAACCTTCCAGCTCTTCACAGCCGCACCTCTTGGAAGATGTACCTTCGGCTGCCGCAAGGTCCTCTCCCCAACTGAGGAGCTTTTGTCAGCTGATTTGTGAGAGGCAAAGATTCAGAAAACCGATCGGTTCCTCAGCGTAAGCATCCAGGAACTCGCCAGCGCACCTCACACGCGAAAAAAATGCAAGCACAGGTCCCGGCGAATGCTCGTGCTAGTCAAGCGGAAGGGGAAGCACTGAGAACTATCAAATCACAGGAACGGATAGGAGTCTCCTCGAGTCTCCTAGGCAGAACGAGAACCCAACATCCGAACTTCTCCCGGCAAAACCAACCATGCAGCCCAATTGTAAGCAATTGTACGCACTTCACCCGTGACGAAGTTGCGCAGGCAAGCGGCAATCGATGCATCTGTTCACATCCAATCCCTCCAACACCAAGGCCACTAGGTGCCGGAAGCCATGGCCCAACAAGAAGCCCAAGAAATAGAAAAAAAGCTTTGTTCGAGGTCTCTGCTGCCGGGCCTGCCGGGTTGTAAGTCACCTTGAAACTTCTGGATGACTTTTTGCATGCCAGGCCTTGGCACTGGGAGACGTGGGCTATGTACTGTATCCGTCATATGCCAGTCTGCAAACATTCCCCCAGAAGTCTTTCAGTCCACAGCATGATCGTCGCAAGCTCGTCTGTGTAGCCTCACAAACTGTCAAGGCCATGACATGCCCGGACATAAACTACCTTCATCGTTCCCCGAACCCTTAAAAGCCTCATAAGCCTCTCCGCGTGCAGCAAGGCGTGCAGATGTGGAAGCTTGTGCGAATCCACAAGATGTTCTCTGCTGTGAAGTTCATTTTATTCTTCTGGCACCTCCTTCGCTTCCTTCGTTTACTTGGCCTCTCCAGGCACATTCCTTCTCTATCTGTCTCTACAATCTCCTATTTTCGAACACCTTGCAAGCGCTTTTGGTGTTTTCCGGTATCTCGCTGATGTTATTACAAGACAGGCTCAAGCGTGGGCGGAGTGGTGGGGAACTACCCCGTGCTTCGAGTATCTTCGCCTTGCATCAAAAGCAACACAGGCATGCGCGTCTTGCCGTGGAACCCGTCTTGCCCTCCTGAGCCATGTCTGAGCCATGTCCCGCTTGTTTTTTGTTCAGCGGGTTCCGGCTGGTGTTCCTCGTATGATGCACCTCCGCTATTCCTGCTATTTTCGCTATTGCCTCAGCTATATGGCTTGGTTTTTTTCGGCTGCCCCATGTCTGCAGATCACACGCGCCGCACTCGTATTTCATTGATTTGTTGAAAGTTTGCTTGCAGTGCACCCTGTGGTGCATTCGCCGGGCACCTCACAACTGGATATGGGGCGTTGCAGACGCCCAATAGCGGCCAAATCCGCCACCCCTATAGAGCCGGATATCTCGGGACATGCAGCACTCCGCCCATAGTCCGGAAAACTCCGGCACAACTCTGCCCGTAAAGCTGCCTATGAAGCTCCGCCACCCCTTACCTGACTCGCTTGCCGGTGCATGAAGCCGTCTGTAACCACTACTGTGAAGGCAGTCAACAAGCCTTGCATCGCATCCCTGATCTGGAACACCAGCACTTCTAAAATACTCAACTTTGACCATACCTTATCATATCTTCCTGAGAAGTACGTGTTGTTGCCTGCTTCTTCTCAAGACAAGATGGCAGGACACCTTTTCGGATCGAGGCGCCTTCTTTCTTTGAGGGCCAGATATCCAGCTTTCGCTTGCACGGTTTTGCGTGACCATTGCAGTGACCTAGCAATAAAAGCTATGTGCTGCTAGCAAAGTTTCCAACTTGTCCCAGACATCCCCACTTGGCGGCCCCGGCGTGAAAGCATTGCTCGACTGTGCTCCAAGTCTCGACGAAGACGGAGATTTTCCTGGCTCTGAAGTATCGTTGGTAAGATGCATGTTAGCTTTCGAGATTTCGGCTGTGCTACGCGAGAGAGCACGGGAGAACGCGCTTGAGGAGGGTTGCATGGCACTCACCGTGAGCTCTACGAGAACTTCGTCGCAAAAGCTCTGTCTCCCATTTAGATGAGGAATTCTGGGACTCTCGATGCGCTATGGTGCGCTATGGTGCGCTATGGTGCGCTGCTCATTGACTGCCACTGGTCACGAGAAGCTTGGGAGCCACACCTCCTGCAGCTGAGGCTCGGCCTTGCACCAGCACTGCAGTGAGCAATCAGGTCAATGCAAGCAGAAGAAACCATGACAGTGCCGGCTCTGATGCAGAAAACATTGCTGAAGATGAGTGATCAAGATTTCTGGGATTCAGGAACTTCGAGGTAGCTTTCTGATTAAGAACATGAGTGGGCATTGAAATCTTGCATCGGCTTTCTTGACTTTGTGGTGTTTCGGAGCTGCACCCCAAAATTCAGAGAACCAGCACTAGCTTGTGCTGTGCGGTGGATGTACCTGGGCACCTTTGGTTCTGGGCTCCGGTTGAATGCCAGTGGTTGGCTTGAAGTTGAGAATCAGTGAACCCACTGCCTCCCAGCTCTGGCTGTGGCCTAAAGGCCAAGTCTGGTGAGGACCCTCGTGGACCCAAATGCAAAACGACAGCAAACAGCTGAGATTCAAGGGGCAATGGCTACCGTTGGCCCTCGCGGATCCATAAGGGAAGTGGATACGGGGAATTGAAGCAGACCCCCCACACGGAAGACATGCGACCTAATGATACTCTGCGATCATCACTTGTGATTCTCACTTCGCCATTATGGTCTTCACAGTACAACACAAGCTCAAGCGAATTCGCTCCGTGACTGGCTGATCCCGTATTGGGAAGGCGCTACCCCCCGCATCGATTCAGCCGGGTCATGGATTTTTAGGCAGGATGCTGTGGGCCCCACCATGTGTCCATCCCTGAGAAGCTGAACCTGTCGAAAGCAGTCGAGGCGCAGGTCTGCGACTTGAGCAGCCGCAACTTTAGCAATAAGAGGCACGACTGCTCGGATTAGTTGCGATGAAATCATGAACCAGGTTGGTTTAGCGAGCCACGCTAGTGCCTACAATCCTAAGACGAAGTGATGCTCCTTGTCTAGCCTGCTTCAGCTTAAGCATGCAAATCCCGCGGATTCAAGAGGGACGCGCCTGCTGCCTGAGCACTTCGATTTGCTGGGATTGAGCCTGCAACATGGAACAGAGAATCAGCCGCTACAAGCTGCGAATTTATTGCCACCAAAGCTTGGGCACTCAAGACATCACAAGATATCACAAGACATCACAAGACTCAAGAATTGACTCAAGACGTGACTCATCAACACCACTACGCAACATAACGGAACTAAGAACCCGTGGACACTTGGCACCACCTCCAGCTCTGTGTGAAGAGTGCGATTCTCCTGCCCCAGAGGTCACTTGGCTTATTTGGCGTGATTGCCAACACCCTGAAATGCCCGATTTGCAGTCCTGCAAGACACGCGGGCCGGTCTGTCCACGACTTTGTTCCAGCCTCATGCTCAAGCGGCGCATGGTGACGCGGAGGAACTCATTGTGTTAGGGGCAGGCCTCTTGCTCACTACATGGGATTGATGGGTTCCGATAGATTGTGTCGCTCAATCTACATCCAATCTCCACAAGCGCGATGGCCCATCTTGCGTAGAGAGCTTCTGCCCAGGTGCTGTTCGATCCGTGCACCCAGCGCCGCAAGCTTGGCCTGAGGTTCACTGCAGCCGAGCAGAAAGCGGAATGCGGCATAGGATGTAAGATCACCAGGGCCTGCGTCTTCCACTCTTCCATGCGAATATGAAGCGCTAAACTCGCTAAACTGCTTCGACAGCGCGAATTAAAGCATCCCCTAACACGAAAGTGCGGTGCTGCAGTGCGGCATCGGGATGCATCGGGTCGAAGTTTCGGGTTAGTCGCTGAATCACTTCATGTCAGTTGATATCATTTCGCCCCGGAAGGCCCCAGCTCTGTCAGCTGCACCGCGTGATCTCTCCTAGCAGGTTTGCTGGCCGAATCAAGGCCGGACAAAAACAGGACTTCTCTTCTCACAGCTGCGGACGGCATAAGACACATCATGCACACACACATATTCGCCTCGGTCAGCATGCGCTCGAGTGAAAGCCGAGAACGATTCGCCTCTTCGATCTGCATTTCTAAAGCCACCTGTCAATGTCAGACATCATGCATCATCACGCCGCTCACACGTGCCAGACTTTGGCCTCGCATGGAGAGCTTCCAGACGATAAGCTTTGCAAGGCTTTACTTGAACTTTTGCCATTCATTGCACAGAGAAGATAGTGAAGCAAACGAAAGTAGCCGTGCCCATGAACTGAATGAAGCCTTGTGCTGTTCCAGCTCCTTTCGGCTCCGAAGCCGTGGGCTCGATGGACCTTCGGCCAGTGTCAACGACTGTCCGTCGTCTTCTGAGCGCCGCATTGTTTCTGTTGCTTGGGATGCTTGGGGATACCTTGGTGTGTCAGCCTACATGGAGTTGATGTGTTCGTTGCTGTTGACGCGCAAACTTATGTGGCAACTAGACCATCGAACACTGAATTTCGGACCTAGAAAAGGGTCGAGTCCCAACTGGCACCCTAACCAAGTGAATTTTCCAGCGAGGGCCTATGTTATACAGCACACTACCGTCAACGTTGTCTGGCTCAGCCCTCATCTCTTGTTACTGCTGACTCGACTCTCTACAGTACGCTGCAGTTTCCTGACTCTGATGTCTGATTCGAGCGTTTCCCGACAAGTCTGCACCCGGTATCACTAGGTGAACATTGGAGGAATCGATTGCACTATCTCTCTTTACGTCTTTGCAGAAGCTCCGCGTGAACAGGCTAGGCCAGTCCAAACTTAGGGGAGCTTGCTAGCAGGACTCCTTCGACAGAAGAAGCCCCGCAAGTGCGACGCCCAAAAAGCTGAGCAGCTTGCTGTTGCCACGGCTTCGGGCAGGGCTCCGCGCCTTTGTGAGCAAAGCTCGGTTAATTACCACACAGGTGGTTTTCCAAGGAAAATCCAAGCATGAAGCACAACAGCACAACGCGGAATCTCGGTCAAGCTGCAGGACTTTGGCGTGGAGGGCTCACGGCAGTGCCTGTCCGCCCAGGACCTGGCAACGGACTTGTACCCCAAGGATTGACAAGAGCTCTTGCTCATGCTGCTGCTATCCAAACTGAAACATGATGTGCAAACTGCACATGCCTGGAACAGTGCGCAGACGCGGTCCAACACCTGTGCTGGTTCATGCGTCTTCAGCCACGCAGTACGGGCTTGATCGAAACTACTCCTCGAGCTTACTACAGTATCTGCCCATGGCTCACGCATACATGGACTTCGAAGTTGGATGCTGATCTCTGAGCTTAAAAGGTATGAGGTTGCAAGCAAATTTTCACTCTGAGCCATTGAGGGTTTCAGGCTTTTGCCAGATGAGTGCATGTGTGGCGCCACCATTCTCTGGACGACATGTCGTGGTGCAGAGCCTGGCGCGGATTTCGTGCCCAGTGCTCTGGCACTGCGCGGGAAAACCTGGCCAGCCCAGACAGCCATGTGAGCTGGAACCCCTCGCCTCCAAAAAACTCAGAAACGAGTTGCAGTTGCTAGCCATGCTGTACTCCGCATCCTGTTTAAACACACAAGCCTACCCCAACCGCATGCCAGGACATGCAGCCTTTTGGAATAGCTGCTTCCCCGCAAACGTGCGCGCGCAGCACCCCGCGAGTCGGGGTTCGGGGTTTAGGTCAGAAATAGGTCAGAAATAGGTCAGAGTCAAAGTCAGAATCAGGGTTAGGGTGTTCTTGCATCCAAAAACTCACCACAAGCTCTGAAAAAATTGTGCTGGTTTGATGTTTCTCGTGCCTTTGCCATAGCTGCCATTATTGTCACGTTGGCATTGTTTCATGGGACGCAAAGCGATCGCTTTTTGTGAAAGTCTCAACCTTCAGATGCACAGCTGTGATAGTGCTGCCTCTGCCACCACTGGTGCTGGCCGTGCAAGGACTGGAGCCTTGCGATGGAGTCTGCATGTGCAGTGCCCTTCCCCCCTCGTGCACTTGTTGAGAGACTTTGTTGACACTCACAAGCGTGGGCTACACTCGGTTCTGATTCGTGGATGCAAACAAGGTACAGCATCAATACTTCATATCTCCGCTTGATAACGGTCTGGGCTGCTCTCATGTGATAGCAACATCATGCTAAAATTGAGACCATGACCGAGCATTACATGCCTTGCAATTCCTGTGAAGGCTGCAGTCTGAGGCCCCTACCAGACTTCGAGGGTATTGTCCCGGGGCTGGAACACTCCTGAACTGGGTAATTAGTGTCTTGCCGATTGCCTTGCGGGCGATATTCGGGATGTTCCCGCATGAACCAAATATTCGATTCTGGGTCGTATGGTGTCGTAAGACTCTTATGGACTATCCATTTCTCATTGAAAAACCCCGGCAATGTCCTGGCACCACCACTCTCTGCCTGCTCCTCACAAGGGCTGCAATGGGCTCGATCGTGCAACATTATTACATATTTGCAACCTTCAGTACAGCCGTTCAGAACACATCAGCCTGGAATGTAGAACTGACAGACAGAAGTTAAAACTGAAACTGTGATACATCTGATACACGTCAGACTTCAGATATACCGCCCTCAACCGTGCCAGGTGCCAGCTTCGGGGCCCTGCGATGCAAATCTCGATCAGTGGCTGTGGCCCATTCTGTCAGTTTGCAATACGAAGCGTGCTAAGCCCAATCGTTCATTCAAGCCTCATGGGATGCCACTGAAGGTTGACCCCCGACCGTGAGACCCTAGGGAAAAAATGGTATGTCTACTACCTCTGATTACCCCCACATCATTCATGATATCTCAGGACGACCCTGAGCTTGCCTCCCGCTTCTCCTCACGGAAGACGCGGGCCATCACTGGCGGCCGAGTCGCATCTTTTCCCAAGGCTCGACCTCAGCTGGTGCTGGTCATTTCGACACAGGTCATTTGGACACGGTGGCCACGCTTCTGAAGTCAGCTACGATCACAGAGTCCGCGCAACCCAGGTATGTATGGGCCTAAAACCATGTGGCATACTCTCTGCATTGTCCGGGAGATGCTCGCTGCTGAGGCTTGCGCCATCTCTCTGAATAGGCAACTATGGAACTATCTGCGGGCGTAGCACTGCAGCTACCGGGTTACCGGAGACTCCTTCTCTTCTGCGCGAATCCGCGAATCCGACTACTGCAGAATCTGTTGAAATGCAAGTGGCAAAGGCGGCTCGATGCCCCGGCGCCGGCCGTGATCCTCACAAGCAACAGAAAATGTCCGCCGCCTGTGGGCTGATGCAAGCAATCTGATCAATCTGCAAACAACTGTGAGTGAACTCCCAGCCTTCTCGGCCCAGATGTGGCTCCTTGCACAGTGATTGATAATTCGCCCGCTCGCTTCAAGCTGTTGGGTTGATTCGCTTCCGAAGAACTCTCTGCAGCTACCACCTGCCGGCCTGATGCAGAGCTAACGCATGCAGCCCGCCAGGCTTTGCCGAAGTGGCCAGACCGGGTACAGAGGGCCATAGAGGGCCGACCACAGGGGATGGACACCTCTCCCACCCCCCACACCCCTGCGTACTCCCATCCTCCAAAGCTTGATTGTTTCGACGATGAGAAACAATGCTTGCTGCTATGACAAACAACACTTGACCACCCTGCCAGGTACGAGTATCTCACAGGTTGCCAACGTCAACGACATCGTTTTGTCCATAGAACGCCCTTCGGACTTTGCTGATCCTCTTCTTGAAAACGCACCCACCCACCCAACCACCCCCACCCCCACCCCAACTCCCCACCCACCCGCACAAGAACACGCCACACTAGCCTGAAAGCCAGCACTCACAACATCTGGGCTTTTTACCATCTGCAGTCTCTAGGGCAGGACGTCGGCAGGACGTCGGCTTGTTCTCTAGCTTGGAACCGCAAACACTTCCCACCCCACGCGAACAGACATGCAGTATGCACAGGTCACCTGCGGAAGGCGCCGACACATCAGACGAGCCTGGCGTGTCTGGCCTCAGGTCTGAAGTCGAGTGCCGCGAACTTTGGCTCAGGACCACCACGTCAGCCGATAGAACCCCTATATTCGCCTCGGCTTCCTGCCGAGAAGCGTCTGGAACAAGCAGACCCGGATCGGGCCTCCTTCCCCCTAACCCAACCCTTCCGCCCATCCCCCCCGCCCCCCCCCCCCGCCCTGTGGACCCCCCCCCAATCCTTTGAAACCCCCCGCCCCACACACCCCCCCCCCACCCCCCCCCCCACCCCCCACCCCCCCCCCACCCCCCCCCCACCCCCCCCCCACCCCCCCCCCCCACCCGCTCTGCTCTTCCTCCTTTCCTGTCCTGTTGCCTGCCCGGCTGCCGAGGCGGCGCGCGCAAGCGTTTACAATTATCAACAGATATGGCAGACCTGACACGAATGAGTCCGGATAAGCACGAAAATAACAAGAGATCTGCTTTTTACCGGCCACAATGCTCAACGAATGCAGCCTTGAAGGCATCTGTTGCAGCCTTTTTGGGCAGAGTCTTTTTTGCAGTATCTTGCGATATCTTGCGGCTCAAGGTTGCTCAAAGCGCTGCTGGGAATCCGACGCTACAGTCGACTCCTCCGTAGAAGTCATCGGTCCGGGCAGAACTGGGCAGAACTGCAGGCGTCAGAGTCAGTGCTTGCATGCACTTACCCTTACCACTCATATTTCTTGCTGCGGATGCGATAAGCATCCTACTGCTTTCCTGGAAGTCGAGACTCAACACATCAAGGGGAAGTAATGTTGGACCTGGTTTAGTAGGGGCCTCCTCTATAAAGTCAATTTGGCTGGGCTATTCAGGACACCCTGACTGCTTGGGGATGCTTGGGGGGTGCGCAGTGGGATCCTGAATTAAGGCAAACCGTCCGGGCGCCGTGAGAAAATTCCACGCGGCGCGCCTCAAAAAAGATTGGCGGGCATCGCTGCCCCTTGTAAACTTATACAAACTCTCCGTATTAAAATCATATAAACCCCCGGGCCCGTCTAAAGAGGAGCACATCCAGCCTCGACTGTTCAGGGGTGGGGCCCACTCTCTTGCAGGTACAACATTATGGGTGTCGGGAAGATGGTTGCATAGGCCCATCATCAGTCTTGTTTCTTCACTTTGCGCTCCTTCCGCTCTCCTATGCTCTGCTACCACTCCTAATTACACTCTGGCCAAACACTCGGAGGCCCTGCAAGCACGATCAAGCACGCTAAGCACCCGAACCTTCAGGCGCCGCCGACATGCTTGGCAGGCTGGTTTGGTCTCACTTCTTGCTAGATCTACGTGCCAAAAGTGGCTTGGCTGCCAAACACGGTTCTTCTGAGACTGAGCGCGATACACTTGGTCACAGAATTGGGCACATGTTGCATGATAGACACGGTTTGAGTGCGACCCTGTCTACCATAATTCTTGACACCCCTATCTTGGAACACTGCTTGAGACAGGTGTTTGCAGGGCCACGGGCGAGCTCACTCCTTTGGACAGACTGACACCCGTGAGCCTGTGTTTCTATTTGGAGACGTGACAACAAACACGCTGTGCTTGCAGCAAGTTGCAGTGTTCCACACCAATTCGCGATTCCCTTTAAAGCGTCGCGGGCAAAAAGCCGCGACCTCTGCTTCCATGACACTCCAGCTGCACTCTGCACATGTTGCCCTATGCTCCCTCTGTTCTCTGATTTACGAGATGGCATGAGGCGCAAACATGGTCAAGCAATCGACACAAAATCGAAAATGGTTGAAAGGAACACCATCATCATGACAGTATGTTGCACCGAGGGAACACGCTTGATGCGGATCATGTACAGGTTGACATGATGCTGGTCACAACGCCAATTAATGAGAAATGTGCGACCTGTAGCCAGCAAGCAGCTTGGTTTTGTTGTTCGGCTCGTTTACATGACTAGGGAGTAGGTTGCGTACGTGGGCTCTTGCTGCAGCCTCCACACCCTGCAGCATTGCTAGCTGCATCACCTGCCTGGGCATGCGCGGCGGCCTATGCAACCTAAGCAGAAACTCGGTTTGCAGATACATGATACAGGGCTTGTGCCGCGTGTCGATGCCGCGCCTACATGCCTCCAGGAAACGGAAACGGATGGATGACGATGTTCACCCTCTACAAGGCTACACGAGGACCAAACCAACTGATCGTCTGGAAAGTTCCCCCTAATGTGTCACGAACTCTTACTGAAGAGAAGCGGCGCAGAAGCACTTTTCACGCCGTGGGGCAAAGCTGCACGGCACTAGCCGGCAATCCGACTTTGGAAAGCTCCTGCACCTGCACTGCATCGGGAACTGGGAGCCTGGGCTCCTGTCCATGTTGCAAGCTCCCGATGCCCTGGTTCCACAATTGGACCTGAGGCGCCTGCAGGACTGTCAGAGCAAAAGCAGAAATGGCCCGAGGCCGCTGGGCCCTTATGCCCCCGCCCAAGCTCCATTCAGCTTAGCCTCGGCGCCATTGTTGCAAATGAAACAAAGTCTAAGATCCTGTCCTGACACTTCTTGCACGACCTGATAGCGGCCGTAAACAGATCTGCCACAAAGAAAACGGTCAAAACCGGACTCAACAACGTGGGTGATCCCACTTGATGCATGTGAGTGGAGCGCGAAGCGTCCTGACTCCACAATGAGACTGAGAAGATGCGTGGCTTCGTTTACTTGCAGTTGGCCGTTTTCGGATCCACTGCTGGAGACTGAGCCCTCAGAGTCACTGCCCTCACTGGATTCCTGGAGCGCTTGCTGCAGAGCCTCTGCGGCGTCACCAGCGGCCGACGCTGCAGATGCTGAGGATGAGCTCGCCTGCGGGACTGGATGCCAGCGGCCGCTCCTGGTGTCATCTGGATCGAACTGGCCAGCACGCACCAACGTGAGCACCTTTTCGAGCTCACGCAGGGGACCACTGAAGGCGTCTCTGCTGTAGCTTAGTGCACTCTTGTTCACTCCAAGACTATGGTAACCTAGCAATGTCTGATTGTCCCATCCAACGAAAACTTTTGCTGTCCAGCTCAGAAGCGTCACCTTCAAGCTGTGCGACGTGAGCTGGAGCAAGTGATCCTGATTTGCCCTTGGGTCCTGACTGAGAATGGCGCGCAGCCACCTCGTGACCTCAGCACTCGTCAAGTGGGCCTGCAAGAGGCGGCCATTGGCTGACATGGCCGGAAGAATGAAGTCGTCAGCTAGGTCACCGGCGCAGGTCAAACCCCAAGCCTGTCTGGCCGACGTCCAACTGAGTGCCCAAGGTCGCTCCTCAAGACCTAGCACCGGTGCCGCCATAGGCAGCAGCCTGTTGCCCTGACTGGCTGCTCGAGATTGCTTGGGGTTGAGAACTGCGCATTCCACGTAACCAGTCTTGAAAGTCCTAGCACCGAAGTCGAAAGCTAGATCTTTGGCTCTGCACGCATCGCTGTGTCGCGCCCTGGCAAATAACATGAAACACAATCCTCCTGCCAAAAGGCTCTCGTAGGACTGCGGGTCCTGCGCGGCCGCCTGCTCTAGCCAACGCACCTCCTGCACTGTCAGCGGTTGCGCCTGCTTAGGAGGCCTTTTGTTTTGCAACTGCAGGTGAGCCATGCCCGTCACTCTTGGGCTGCGAAGACTGTCAAGAGCAACTGCTAAGCCAAGGAGCCCATGACAAAAGGCCAGCGCCTGCAAGACTGAATGACCCGCACTGGCTGAAGCGCCCTTGTCTTTAAGCTCCTGCATAAAGAGAAAAAGCAGCGGCTCAGACAAGGCTTCCATGGGAAAACGAAAGACCCCCCAAACCACCAGTTTCTTCAGTGCGCCGGCTCTGCTGAGCAACGTGTTGGTGGCCTTGCGACAGAATATCACCTCCAAGTTGCCCAACTCGACCCTATTGTCTTGGTTCATGACAAAGTGGAGCACCTGAATACTGAAGAAATGGGGCGCCTGCCTAATCAAAGCGCTCCACTTGCTAAGTGCCACTTGGCGCTCTTCACGCGCCCTGGAAGCCTGCCATCCTGTGTGAGCACACCTTAACGGCGGCGCCCTGAAAGGGGCCGGCACTGCGACTGCCTGAGCATTTACTGCGACCAGTGGCCGCGGCACATGCGCAGGCAGCTCGAACAGATCCTCCTGCACTTCTCTCAAAATGCTTGGGCTCTGAGACAAAAAAGCAAAAGTTCCTTCTTCCCATGGCTGACGCAACTGGGCCCTACCTGACCTGATAGGTCCAAAGGAACCTGTCAGGTCCAACAACGGATCGACCTCAAGTCGCTTCATTAGGGAGTGGAGGGTGGGCTGAAAATTTTGGCGCTAGAGCCAAAATGGCACGAGTTCAAGGACACATAGGCTCGTACAAGTACAAGCAACATGTGTCACGAACTCTTACTGAAGAGAAGCGGCGCAGAAGCACTTTTCACGCCGTGGGGCAAAGCTGCACGGCACTAGCCGGCAATCCGACTTTGGAAAGCTCCTGCACCTGCACTGCATCGGGAACTGGGAGCCTGGGCTCCTGTCCATGTTGCAAGCTCCCGATGCCCTGGTTCCACAATTGGACCTGAGGCGCCTGCAGGACTGTCAAAGCAAAAGCACAAATGGCCCGAGGCCGCTGGGCCCTTATGCCCCACGTTCCTAGAAGCCCAGCTGGCTGAGGGCCAAAGCTTCCACAAAATCCCCATGGACTTCTTCACGCTTGGCACAAGCCAGCCACTGCGGGAACAACCCCCTGCTCGGCGCATCTGCCGGGTTGCACGGGCTGGGTACCCTGCAGAACCAGAAGTGTGTCCCTAGAGACGATTCCTGGGAAAGGAAATTCTCCAGTAGCAGCTGGTTGGAATCTGGGAAGGCGGATCCTCGAATCAGAGCGTGCTTGACGGCCTCGTTGTCCACGAAGCACGTGCACAGATTCCCTGCGAGGGCCCCTCCCCACAAGTGAGCTGCAAGCAGCACGGCAAGCAATTCTGCTTGAAACACTGGGTGCTCCGTACCACAGGCACGCCAAGCCTCGGTGACCGACTGTGGAACCTTAGCACCGAAGTAAGCAATGGGCAGCGCACGAGCGCTGCAGAGCACTCCCCCTACGGAAGCAATGCCATCCTCGACTGCTCCGTCGGTGAACACCAAAAACTTCTTGCGTGCCTGAAGCTCAAAGGCCCTGGGCGGTGCTGAGGGCACACTGTGCAAGATCCAAGATACTGCCCAACGTAACCTGCTTGACATAGCGACTCTGCGTGAGTCCTTTGCTGGGCTGGCATGGTTGAGGAGGACCCTTAACGCGACCATGCCAAGCCGACCATGCGTCTGCGCCTCTAGCCAACGAACCCTGGAGGCAAAGGCAAGGCACTCGGCTGGGGCCAGAGTTCCCCTGTCTAGCGTTTCCTTACACCAGCGACGCACCTCAATGCGCCTGGATTCTGTGTTGGAGACAAGTACAGTTCTTTGGGGTGCCTTTGTCAAGTCAAAAACCACACCCAGGGACTGAAAGACCTGGCAGAAGGGAGACGCCTTGCCCCCGTCGGTGGCTACTTTCCACCCTAGCAACTGGAAAAACAAGAAGACTGAGGCTTGCAGACTTCTGACATCCTCTTCCAGGGTGACTACTGAGTAGTCATCGTAGAAAGTGGTCCACGGAATGCACAGCAACTGGGTTCCTGCAGCCCATAAGGCGAGAGCCAATCTTATGAACCCCCAGACACTGGCGGACGCTCCAAACGGGAGTGCCCTGAGCGGCAGGACCTCAACCCTTTTGGCAACTGGGTTCCATACTGCAACACGCGCTACATCCATGTCCTGCGGCGAGACTGCTAGCTGACGATACGCTGACTTTAAGTCAAAGCATCTGCCCAGCAGTTTGCGAGCTTTGGCGGGCACCTGCGGAGACCTAAGAAACGCCTGCACCAAGGCAACTGTGTCACCGGAAGTCATGACTGTGATTTTGTCCTGACTTCCGACTGTGTCGTTGATCCTGGAGACACTAAAATCGTCAATGGCCCTGACGCGGTCACCCTGGGTGACTGCGAAACGCCTGCTGAGGGCCCCTTCTGCAGGGGGGGCATCAGATGGCGGCAACAAGAAAGCCCACCCGTTGTCCACGTCTTCGCAGGTCTTGCGCCAGAGGGCCTCATCCAGTGTCGAGTCACCGGAGGGCCCAGTCATGTCCCAAATTTCTCTGTTGCGGGCAGGGGCCTGTTTAAGGAGCTCGTCCTTGGTCAAAAGTGGGGGAACTACGTGCGCCTGCATGTGGCCACTATCCCTAAGCCAGCCCGTCAACGGCATTCCCTTGCGCAGATCATCTACCAAAGCCTTGTCCTCGAAATCAATGGACTGTAAGAGCTCTTCCAGGAGCCGAAGTCTCTTGCCCTGTAAGATGCCTCTGACCGAGCTGTCCATCCTGGCATGATCCTCATTCTCTTCCTTAGCCAATTCTTTTGCCCTTTGGCACATGGAATTCAGCATCTGGACTCTGTCCCTGTGCACCTGAGTCAGGCTAGTGCGCACACGATACACGGCCGACTCAAGCGGCTCTGGCAGTGGGGGCCGGCATTCCGCCGGGTGCACAGAGTTTGCAGCCCGGCGAAGAAACTCCTGTGGTTGCACCGGCTCTGCCACGCTAGCCCACCAACTGCCACCCTGCCTCCGAATGGACACAACCTGACTATTTTTGACCCCCGTGAGGCGCTCTGCAGAGGCACCCGGCACGCACGCTGCCATGTCGAGCTCTGGGGGCAACTGCACCCATTCGGACTTTTGGAGAGGATTGACCTGCGGCGGCAGCAGGGAGGACTTGGGTAAGAAGCCTAAAGCGGCGCGTAGGCGGGCCCTAGTTGAAGCCACTGGGTTAGCCCTGGCACCTGAGGCGTCAGACGCGCTATAACCCTGGGAGATGGCAACCCCTAACAAGGCCGCGGCCCATTGCCTACACAGCTTGCGGGGATACGCAGTCTCTGCTGACGTCGCCCAAGAGCCGTTGTCCAAACGACCCCAGGCTTTGTGCTTGTGTCCCAAGCTGGGGTCGCACAACATGCCGAGGACGGACAAATCTCGAACATTCGTCCATAGTGCAGTGAGTTTGCATCTGTCACCTCCGAAACAGCAGTGATGGAACTGGACAAAACAAAGCTGCTCAGACAACTGATTTGCTACACGCTTCATTGGGGATGTAGTCCAGAAGAGGCTACCTGCAGGGTTTTCTATGCTCCACATGCAGCCTGCTGCTGCAGCTGCTAGAATTGCGTCGGCGCAAAACTCATATAATATATTTGCATGGCTGATTCGGACTTTGTCCCTCATGTTCAAACCTGGCAACCCATCGGGGTGAGTGAAAGACCTGAGAGGCACTGGCGCCTTCCTGCCCCTGGCAGGAATGCTCCTAGCCTGACTGCTTGTGCTGCAGGGGGGGGCCAAATGCACTGACCAAATTTTCCCAGACCTAATCATGTCCAGGACCAACTGACGCCCAGACTCTTGCAACAAATTGACTTGCAGGACTCGCATCTCGCCGCCGACCTTACTGTCCACTGCCAAAGCCTGAAAACCTACAGCTGCCAAGGCAGAACTGAGCCTGGCTGTCCCTGCAAAAACCTCCAGGCACACGAGTGAGTCCACGGATCGCCGGGACGGACTAGCAACCTGGGAGGGCTCATGGCACGTGGTGGAATGGCTCACTGTTGCTGAAGCAGGGCTCAAAAAAGCGGCCGGTGGCTCCAAAACCTCCTTTTCGTGATTACTGGCTACGCCTGAAAAAGCCTTAGTTACTGACGGTCTCAACTTTGCCTGTCCCTCTGGGACTGCTAGGCGAGCACAAGACGAATGTCCTGGCGCTGAAAACTGCGGACCTGGTTCCTGATTTGCTTGCAAACAATTCTGCACAGGAGCTGAGACGTCTTTGCGGTCCTCAATCGCCGGGAGTCCCCGACACGAGGCTTGGCGAGCGCACAGAGGCACAGGCCCTTGGGGCAGCGTGACAGCACCTGAGTTACTCTTGGATGGCCCGGCGCTGTCCAGCACTGGACCTGGGGACCCTGGTCGCCCTAGTCAATTCTCGCAGACTGCAGCGCTGTGCTTGCCCCCACACTTCATGCACAAGTGGGCACCCCTAGCGCAGGTTGGATTGTTGTTGACGTCCTTGCATTCCAAAGTGCAGCCGTGGGCCAGGTTGAAATTAAAGCACAACCTGATGCCCTCCCGAGTGCCACTGAGCCCCTTGAGGGCGGCTGGCACATTGCTGGCTGAGCGGGCACCTTTCTTCTCTGGCCCCTTACCCCCAAAACCGCGCCCCCCTTTTCTTCCCCCTTTGGGACCCTTGCCCCCTCCTTTGTCCTGCATCTGATCCCACGTTCGCTTGGGTGGGGGGGGGGGCCTGGGGAGGGGGAACAAGTGAAAAACAACAGAGGGAGCCGTGCATGCAGACTGCAGGGCTGCGTCAACCTGAGAGCTGCCCCCTGTCTGGGCAAACTTGTGCTGGACCTGCTCGCTTACTAAGCGCCAGAGCTCCCTGTCGGCTAGCAAAAACTGATCTAGGCCGGGCGACACATACCCTGCTGGGGGGTGACGATGGATGTGATCAAACAATGTACGCATACTTGTCTCGTGCGCCTCATACTTGCACACACCCGCGACCTCGAGCGCCACTCCTCTGCGACAGACAGCCTGGTAGACCCTGAGGTCACTGGTAAGGTCCACGCGCACAGTGGGAGTTTTGCCCCCAACCTTAAGGGCATTGTTCTCCAGCCTGATCAGGGAGTCATCCCTGCGCACACTGGTGACTTCAGCGTCACGACTGCTACACCTGCTTGGCGGAATATACCTGATTGCCTGGTCTCTGATCATGGCAGCACATGAGTCAACGAGAGCGTGGCTTGGTTCGAATTGCCCCCCAACGGGCCAGCTACCGAGCCTGGTCCTGACTGAGTCCAGCCTGCTTGCCCTTTCTTCCGGGCTCAACTTTCGCGGAGCGTCTTCAGGCGTCTCGACCATGCTCTTAAGCTCTGCAACAACCAACGTTCCTGCTTCGAATAACAACCTGTTGACTGCAGACTTCGTACTGTCCGTCCTGTCGGCAACTGGAAAGGACTGAAAGACCTTCTCAACTTTGTCTTGCTCAACTTTGTTGGGGGCCGAGGCGACATGAAAAAGAAGTGCACTGAATGTCGCCAACCTGGACGCCTGAAGGACGTCTATGCATGACTGAGGCAGACCGTATTGAAGAGCTCGGGCTGCAAAGGTTGGTTCGCTGTCGGCCAGGGACATCCTGCGACAGGGCACAAGCCGAAACAAGAGAAAAAAACAAAAACAAAAACGAAAACAAGAACCCACAAGGGTCAGACGTGCCTGAAGACAACAGGGCACGGCCAGCGCAGACGCGGCCTGCGGCAGGCACAAGCCCGACCGCGAAGAACAAAAGCAGCACGCACAGCGCCTGTGGGTTCGGTCTCCAGCAGATGGACCTGGCCAGCCAACACGCACAAGCGTGGGCGGGAAAGGCGGCAAGACAGCCAAGCCTGGAAAACGGGCTGCGCGAGCAAACGGCTCGAGCCACAAGGCAGCGGCAAACGAGAGGCCTGAAGCCGAAGCCCGGTCAAAGCACAATTGGCACAACCAAAGCAGCGATGCTGACACACGATTTTGGCACAAGCCGGACTTGCTCAAACTACGTCGTCAGGTGACCTGAAAAGGAGCCGAAGCTGTACGATCCACCTGGGAAAAACTAAGCGCCACTCCTGGTTTTCCTGAAAAAACTGAACGTTCACACCGACACCGAGGGCCATGCTAGAGTTATGACTGCGGGCTTCTGGGCCCAACCTGGAATCCCTGAGGCCAAGTATCTGACCTGCGCACCTAAGGAGCTGCGGCGCCTGAGAGGGGCCTAGGGCCCTGTTCTGCATGACACTCCAGGCATTCATGGCTGTCATGGCCACGTCTGCCTTGGGTGCACACTGTGCGGCTACAGGATTTGCCGCAGCGACGCTCGCAGGGCTCCAAGCAATACCCTGAGAGCCTGAAGCCCTGCAACCTCAGGGACTTTGGGAGATCTCGGTGCCTGTTATTGCAAAGAGGCAGAAAGACGCGGCTCTCTGGAGAGCCTGGGGCGTACTGCCCATCAAATCCGACAACCTCAAGGGGGGCGAAGAGCCACCCCTGATACACGCCTACCTGACTGGGCGGCTGTCCTGGAGCATTAAGCCCATGGCGCTGTGCCAAGTTGGCGAAACCTGGCACACTTGTAAGTGGACAGGTCCTGCCAGGCCTGTGCGGCCCCATGCCATACGGGTCCACAAAGGGGGGCTGAGAGGCCCGCGCTGAGGCAGCCGGCACTGCCAACTGGCTGCTCTGTGGGGCGGTCTGCGTGTTCTGAGAAACCAAAGGAGGAGGGGGGGCCTTGGACTGGGGCCCCTGCGCCTTGGCGGGTTCCTGAGAAGCCTGAATGGCCTGATCAGCAGAAGTTGGTACGGCCTGACCAGGAGAGGCACTCTGGGTGCCTTGCGGCGGCTGAGTCCCTGAGCTGCCGGTGTCACCGACTGTGCCCTGACTGGCCACCGTCCGGGCTTTAGACGCGGCCACCAACGCCTTGCTAACTGGTCCGCCTGGCACGCCCGAAGGAGCAGTTGGTGCAGCGGACGTAACGGACGTAGCCCCTGAGGATGTCACGGGCTTCACTGGAGGCGCCTTCGAAGCCACATGCGGCTGAAGCTGCATGGAGTATCCTAATTGCCCGGACAGCTCAGCAATCTGGAGTTTAGCCAGGACCAGCCGCAAGCGGGCTCTATCCAGGCTACTGGCGCCTGCCAAAGCCTGACTCACCGCTGCGTCGCTCTGCTGAAGCATGGACTGCAGACCACTTCGCGCCGCACGAAGTTGACTCTCTGAAGCTGGTGGCGGGCCCACAGTAGGTGTGGCTCCAGGAATTGCCACACCTGTGGCTCCTGACACGCCTGGCGAACCAGACTTCTTGGCTACTGGATGAGGGGTCTGCACCTCCTGTGGAGCCTGGCTCCCGGACTTCACCACGGGCACTGAGTGTTCCACCGCCTGCTCGGCCCGGGATAGTTCGTCGAAGTCGAAGCCGGCCATTCTTACCCCAGCAGTTGAGAGTCACAGAAATTTTGGCCCTGAAAATTTTGGCGCTAGAGCCAAAATGGCACGAGTTCAAGGACACATAGGCTCGTACAAGTACAAGCAACTTGTCGGCACCAGCATGTTGCTTGACGTAATGTGTTAAACTCAATAGCAGCCTTTGCCAAACAATCGCTTAAGTGATTGAAAATGTTCACGTTCCTGGTACGAACAGGTCGGAAGGATTCTTGGCGGTTTGAAGTTGATGCTCAAAGACAAGAAATGATCGCGCTCAACGACAGGTACAGTCAGATTTGTAGATGCAGAAAGATTTGCACCCCTGTACACACCTTACAGTCCTGTTTACAAGCAACGTGTTGAAGTGCATTGAGCTGCACCGCAGTGCGTTGGCTTCAGCCGAGCTCTTTCCTCCGGTTTTTGCTTTGGATGCGGCGCCTACGCTTCACTTCCTTGCCACAGGCATCTGTGGCATGCAGCCAATCCAAACTTAGACTAGGCCCTAGGCTTGTTCTGTCCCTTTGGGAGAACGGCAACGAGAGGATGTCAGCAAGGCACCTTGGTCTTTGTACCGTCCCAAATCCCTTCGCACAAGGCTGGCATCAGCTATTCATCCATCTCCTTGCGCCGCCTGGGTCATTTCGTGCCCTTAAGCACAACTTGCTGGTTGCTACTGCCAGCTGCTTGTTGCTGATGCCTATCTGGAGCTTTCCAGTGGCATCCCAACACCCATGCACGGCGGGCATGTTCCTGGCCTTCGGCCAGTTAAGCCGATGGAGCATCCTCCACACTGTTCACCATCGCCAACGACCAAAGCCCTGTGTATATCATTCTGGCTGCGCCTGCTTGATGAACTCCTATTGAAATTGGGAGGCAAGACTTCAGCAGTTTGGACGTTGACAGATGTCCAACAAGTGCACCTTCACAGTGGTGTGCTCCACCTCAGACGTGGAGATGGGCGAAGCATGGCGAAGCAACTTCTGCAGACATGTTTGCAATGTTTAAGGATGATTGAGTTTCTACCAGGCTGGTCCCTGGACAAGAAGCAACTTCCAGTCAAGGGGTCATCGCGTACGGACAGGGCATAACCACCGACTCAGCTTGCCACAAAAATGATGAGCGTGACGAGCCACAGCGTGCAAAATAGTATAGCACCTCAAGTTTGGACCAGCCCAAGTCCCGGTATCCAAAACGCTCATTGCACAGCATGGTCAAGACTGTAGTACAAGCTGTGAAAAGCGGCACTCGTGCAGCTTGTGAGCGCGGTCGAATACTGCACACATCTAGCCATGATGAAAGCCCTGTGAATCGAAACCCAGGGCCAGGCCGGAAGCGATTGTTGCCCAGCGGTACCACAAATGTTGAAGCCTTCGTCGACCAGGTTGCACAAGCTGAGATGCTTCAAGATGCTGCAAGACGCTGCAAGATGCTGCAAGATGCTCGTCTGCAAAATGGCACAGAGACTCTGGAGATATCTACGCAAGACATACTTGCAGCGTGCATTTCTGCAACGGGCCTGCTTCCAAACATGACCATGGAGATTCCTGGTGCGAGGGCACCAGCCAAGCCATGCAACTTCAAGTAACATCAAGTAACCCGATGCTGAGCCACGATATCTTGAAGCCTTCACAATTTTACCACTGTCGAGACAGCACAAATGCACGTTCTCATTTTGCCTGTGCCCATCATCAGGCCGCCAACATGAGCGGCAAAGTCCATGAGCGGAAGGAAGCTGAACCTGGGGGTGTGGAACCGGGCCGAGTCCTCTGGGTGATACTGAGACTCATTGCAAGAAGAATCAGGCGGCACGAAGTATTGGATACTGTAGTACTGTAGTATGTGGTAGAAGGATCACCCGAAAAGCCCACAGCCTAAGTTGCACTCTAAATCATCTGGCATTAGGTGCGAAACCCAGGAGAACAAGTTGATAAGTCTAAACGGTCACAGGGATCGTTGAATGAGCCGGAGCCAGACAACCGAACACACTTCACATTGATCACCGATGTGCTGTCAATAAAAGGCGCAATACGCTGACCCTAGAAGCCTTTTCTGGCGGACGAACGAAAACACTAACAACCCCAGGCTCTCAACTCTCCACCTGTTCTGCATGTGTCTCGTTCATGGCATGAAGGGTCCCGTATGCGGCAACGCAAGGTTCGGCACTTACTGTAGGGATGATGAAGGATGTGCGTTTGGGTGCAAGGAACTCAGAATTTACAATTTCTCAGCCGTAGCTTGATCCTTCACACTCACGTCTCATACAGAAGACTTGGATCGTACCTGAGCAGAATGCTCCCCGAGCCTCGGGCACTAGCACCATGAGGATTGACAAGCTGATGGACGTGACTTGTGCCTGGGCTCCGCAAGTTATTCATTGCTTGCCTTTGGTGTCAAGCTGCTTCCTTCTTGAAACATGTTCGAATGCAAAGATCCTTCAAATCCGAGCCGATACGCCACTGCATGCCTATGCCTAGGCTTGTGGCTGTCGTCCTCGTCGAAACGGCCCATAAGGACCCATCAGTGCAAAACCATAAAGCCATCTTCATGCAGTGCTGTAAGTCTCTGGCGTTCCTCATTTTGATGTCACCCCTCGGCAGCTTGCACTTGTATGTAAAGCAGCTACACCCCTGAAGATCGTGACGACCATGCGTGTCAGAGGCATCACGAAAGCCAAGCATGGCCTGTGCCACTGACAAGTCATTGGGGGCGGCGCGGCAGTGTCTGGTTCCAGGTTATGAATATGAAGCTGAGCCTTGGCCCGAATTGTATTTGACATCCCGCGAAAGGCCCAGAATGCCCAGACTCTCTGCACACGAACGACCAAAGGATGGCAAACGCAAGGAGAGAAGCCAACTTGCCAAGACACTGTGCCCTGAAACAGCACCAGAAATTTGAGTGGGATCTGCTCAGGCATTGGGACCACATACACAAGTTGGAATGGGACAGCCAAGTTTGCAAGTGTTGAAGACATCTGTATGTTGTGTGGCAGATGCCACTTTTGGGAATACTTCCAATAGTCTAACATCAGTTGGTAAATTAATGTACGGTATGTAAAGGCCAGCTTGCTCCAAACTTACAGCCTTGTCGGTGGACTTGACTCTGATTCTGGAAGGCTTGTCATCACTTGGGGCAGCACCAGCCACCGATCAGTCCGCAGAGGCAACCGGACCTGGAAGCTATGCCACTGTGAGATGTGGGCGAATTTGGGCGGTGCTTGAATGTCTTTCACGCCATGGTCGCATCGCTAACTTTATGTTTGCATGTACAGATAGAATTACATATGTATATATACATACATGATTTAAGCTGTGCGTGTCTTTTGCGCGGCTGTTCTTGGTTGGCTCCGTCGTGTCCATCTACAGTGTCTTCCATTTTCTACAAGTCTCTCATGATTCGATATTCGCTATTCTACATACATATATGTTTTAAAAAGAGATCGAGAGATAAACAACAAGTATGTCGCGCCCCAGATTATCCGGTGAGTCTCCCGTGAATCTCATGCTGTAGCTGCTGCTCGTGCTACGAGTACAGTTCAGGTGGTGGGGCTGCTTCCAGAGCTGCAGCAGGAAGCAGAAGACAAGGTGGCATCAACTCTGACACCATCCTGGCCCTTTCACGGTCTCACCCGAGCAAGCGTTGACTTTCGCAGTGCTTGCACGCATGTGCTGCAGGACGTTCCCGGAATTTGACCCATGGAAGGTTGTGAACAAACATATGTACTGCTCTGCGAAGTGTACTGTCTGAAGCCCACAATGCGGTGAAAGCAAACTGCCTCAGCATCTTCAAGCCCGAATCGCTCGATTTCCCTTCTGTGCTTGGGCATCCTGCTACTAGGACATCGAGCAAAATGAAAAAAAAATGATGCTGCACAACTACGCGGGCAAAGCCCTGCATCTCTTTCGCGTTTCCTTCGCCACACTTTCAGAAGGGGTCTTGCATGTCCGTTTGATAGAATCTCCCAACAGCGGCCCAACAAGTACCTTTACATCGAAACTCAGTAGTACTTGGCTTCGTTTCCCTTATCAACGCCAGCATTGCCCGTTCTTATACTTGTCCGGCTAGACCTGAGGCCTGAGGCTCAAGCGATCCGACGCCGATGGTGTCCGGATGGAGGCACTGCAGCAACAGAAGAACACGGAACGGAGTCTGAGCTAGCTGAGTCATGCGGGGAATCTGGGGGGGCGGGGGGGGGGGGGGTAAAATCGGGTTTTAAAAGGGAAGCTTGATACGAAGCTGTGGGCACAACGCCAGGATTCGCTGAGGTCTTCGAGGTGCCGGCACAACTCAGCAAATTTGCGTAGATGCCACTCACGAAATAGACCACCAGCCAAGCCTGGGCTTCAGCTTTCTCCCAAATTCCCTCCAGCTGAGGAATCCGAGGTTCGAGACTTCAGTGAAAGCAACTAAACCGTTTGCTGGAAAAGCCTCCATACAGGACAGCAGTAAAGGTCATGTCAAGACTTCGAACTATTCCCATAATTTTCTGGCAGGATAGGCGTCCCGGCAGCATGGCCCCAGATTACCTCCAGCTGAACGCCAGCATGTAGCTGCACGACAAGATTTCCAACCTGAGTTTTGATCTGGCAGTGTTACCAGGTGTACCCAAGCCCAAACTCCTGAGATGGCTGCACTTCAATGAAGGGCATTAAAGGATGTGGTAAGTGATGAGCGAGGTGAATCCAACCAGCGTGAAGCATCGTCGCCTCAGCCACGAAGAAACTCTAACATACTATGACAGGAAAGAGGTGTTCTTCAGGAATCATCGCATTTGCATCCCCAGTCGGCGAGCATTGGACACTGGCTACTCCTAAGGCATCCGCTGATGCCAACCGCCACCATTCTCCACGCAGCAGTATCTTGGCCTTCGTGAATCTTGCATTGGCTTCGTGATCGGAAGGTGATTCTGTACCGATTCACTGCCTTCCAAACGAAGTTGCTAAGTTTCAACGACGCTCTTCGTTGCGTATCTAGTTTCGAGTATACATGAGTATACCGAATACCGAATTTGTACGTGAAAGTTTTGCGCTTACCGCGCGCACAGTGCTTGGTTTCCTGGTCTGTTTGCTTACGCGGCTTATTCTGGTGCCTTTATCATCCCCTGTAATGTATACAAGCCTTCGACAAGCATCTCGGTGGCACACGCGACATGTGGGTGTCAAAACTGCGAGGTTGCAAGGTCGCAATGTAAGGTCTTTTGGGTTTCTCAACCTTGAAATCTACAAAAACCACTATTCCCAGCCCCGCCCTGTCGAACAAAAGGCAGGCGGTTTGTTAAGACTCAGGATGGATGGGCAACTGGTCCATTGACACCGACACCTTACGGGGAGCTTACGCGGAAATGGAGCTTCTGATGAGTGCTGATTGCCTTCGCTAATGGATCTGGGAGGCTTAGGTGGGCACTGTATCATTGAAAAAGACCTTGGCGCCTTAACCCTTAAATCAAGCCTGCAGCAAGTGGCAAGGCTAAGAAGGAAGCGGAAGCCCGCCCCAAACAACTTCGGTCACGCAAGCTTAGGCGGGACGTGGTCAACGCTATTGGATATGCGGACCCTTATGCGTGCCTTACGCTCGTGGGCTTTCAGCTTACGCGGCAGAGTGTTTCCGGATCTTCTTTACATGTTTCATCATGTCCAGTTTTTGCCTCGCGCAAGGATCAGGCTTCGGGTTTGTCCACAGTATACTGGCGCCTCAGGCGACCAATTTTAGGGTGGGCGTGTGAAAGCTCTCTATGAGCCGTACAACCTTGTCCTTCAGTGTCTGCTGAGGAGCAGTGAGCCTCCGTGCGGCTTGCTGAGCTCGGAGATCAAGATCTTCGCGGTTGAAGCTCTGGGGAAGGAAAATCAAAGCAATGTCTTGAAACAGGGCGCGGATAATCACACCATACAGATGTAGCTCTTCTATGTCCATGGCAGATACCGGGAACTCGGACGAAACGTAGCTTGCTGTAGGTACTTGGAAGCCATCCTGAACAATCACTGGGATCATGCAGCAGGAAGCTGCGTGGTAAGCTTGCAGCAGCCATGTTCGGACGTGCTCTGACTTGAAGCAGCTCTCACTGCACAACATCAGCGACATCTTGGCCGACTGTGCAATTTCAAAGTCTTGCGAGAGGACCGAGGGTATGGGCAAATGTGTGCCCAACAATAGCGGCTTCAGCAGTGCTGACAATACCATTGCCGATGCCACTGCCTCCAAGTTGCCTGGGTCCACCAAGATTGGAAAGTCAGATCCCGTGTCTTTGCTAGAAAATCTGCTGATTTTGCTGTGAGGAATGCCAGTAAACGAATCGATCAGCTGGTCAATATTGTGAATGAGCTGTCCTGGCAAAGTGAGCGTCTCGACTGAGCTCAAAAACCGTAAGGTCGCTTGGACATCTGCCAGGCTGATCCCAAACTTGACTAGCTCACCAATGTCTGGGACAATGCTGCAATAGTTCTCGATGAGCACAGCATCGGGTGCCACCATATCCGGCCATGCCAGCAAAAGAGTTCTGACACGGCTTTGCCTGGCAGATACCATCTCGCCGATGCACCACTTGCGGGTAAAGATCTGGGGGCTGCCCAAGATTACGAACGTCTCTGTGTCCTCACGCAGCACCACTGGCGTTGAGAATACGCAGTCGCTTCAGCAACCAACACAGTTTGAAAAGTTTGAAACTACTTTGGAGATCTTTTGAGCAGGGTGAACGAAAGGGGTTTGGAGGGGGCTTGTTCGGCAGGGGCTTGCAATTGCCGCAGCAAAGGGTTCGGACTTTGAGCTTGGGAGAGCTGCAAGCCTGCAAGCTACAAGCTCAGATAGCCCGGCAGAATTCTTTTTTACGCATTGTCCGCATTGTGTTTACACTCCTTGCGGAGATTCGGTTGCGGTATGCTGACACAAGTTACAGGCCCTTAGGAAGGAGATGGTGGTCAGATTCCCTACGAAAACCATTTATACATAACTTGCAACTATTGAGCAACTTCGCCTTTGACAAGGCTTCACACGTATATTGTCATTTCATGTTTTGTTGCAAGCCATATAGTGTGAGTGGAAAAGCAGGGGCGGCTTGTGGTGGGTGGGAGGTGTAGTGGAGAGAGCCCTCCTCCACGATTAGTATAGGGGTCGGGGACGGGCCAAGGGGTTAAGCCACAAATTTATCCAGATAAAAGCCTTGGGGGCCAACCCGTTCCGGGGATATATTTTTATTTTTCAAAAAGGCTTGAGCCCCTCCGGGGAGGCAAAATTACTAACCTACAACGAGCTGAGACTGGTCTATGTTGAACAGGACCCCCATGGATAAAATCCGGAGGCCCGACCCCTACGCACATCTGCTCTTTCTGAATCTCAGCAACTGTGCATTCAGGCCAAATGCCTGCAGGACAGAGGCGGACGGGAAGATTACCCTGGATAAAATCCTTGGGCCTGACCCTGACAACAGACCGTGGATATGCCTTCAATGACCGACCCAAGCAGGCCTAACATGCACCCATGTTCCTTGGATAAAATCCTAGGAATCCGCCCAGACACAGGCCGGATGAAAACCCAGCTCGGGATAATATCGGAGGCTTAACCCCCCCAATTTCAGCCAGGCATTACCAACCCCTATGATTAGTGCAAGGGTGCCTAGATCCATCAATCCTATAGGCCTTCGCCGAAAAAGCTTCTTACAATGGTGAAATCAACCCAAACAGCGACTTGTCCAAAGGACCCCCGTAGCTTCAATTTGGCCGAAGACAAGGTTGTAAGTTGTAAACAAAAGCTCCCCGCAAGCTCCACCGAGTGGAGCTTGCTAGGGATCCAGGCTCTGACCCTGCAAAATTAGGCGGTCACGAGCCCTGAAGTGTCCTGACTCACATAGCTGAAAAGCCTTGTAAGGTCAGAGAGGTCGTCGCAATCGATGAACGTCCTTGTGCCCGGCAGCCGAACTTCTAGCTCCATCTTCAAGAGTCGCGCCATGGAGCCCGCGCCCTGCTTGTGATGGCAGAGAAAGAACTTGAACCGCTTTCCTGACACGCATCGTTTGCTGTACTGTACGATGTATAGACTGGAACGGAGAAGCCATCACGACACCTACATAGTCCGCCGACCCCGACTTTCGCCCCTCGATCGCGCCAGAAACCGGTACTTCCCTCCCCCACCATGAAGCCCAACTGTTTTCCTTAGTAGGAGTGGAAATGACGATTTGGCACGCATCCGGTGCCTAGTTGTGGACCCCGCTCCGAACCTGGCCTGGTCACCCGCCCACCCACCTAGAGCCCGGATTTTGGTCGGTGCCCAGCCTTCCGGACCCATGGTCTTCCTGAGTCTGCACAGTCCCCCTTCCCCGACCAACTTCCAACGATTCAACATGAGCTTCTGGCCCTCGCCCATGGAGGCTAGTAAAAAAAATGCACCGGCGAACCCACCTGGCAGGAACCCCCCCCTGGCATTGTTATCACCACACATCGTGACTCCAAGCTGCATGCAAACATGCGAAAGATGTTCTAGTATACGAACCCGTGTTGCGCATGGACACAGCTGCATGAACGGTGAGCTAACCCCCCACGAACCCTCAGGGTGGCTGAAACCAGTATATTTGTTTACCCGGAAGTGAAGCCAAATCTTGTTGTGAGTAAACTGAGCATCGGAGCATCCCGAGCGGAAGCAAAACAAACACACGAAACAGAACAACAACCCCCCCGGTCAGCATCCCCTGCAGGACGCGAAATTTGACGAATCTACGCAACCGTGCGACAGAAGCAAAGACACAGAACGCAAACGTTCAAAATTCTCAGTTCGCAAAACCGGGCGAAGGAAGAAAACAAAAGGAAGCTGCTTGAGCCACATCCGCCGGGGGGGAGGGGGAATTGGCTATCTGCTCGCGGAGGGTCCACGAACAAGACAAACATGCTGCATTTTCAGATGTCATGCGCTCGGGTACGGGACGGAGGGGGAAGGAGAGAGAGAGGGGGGGAGCCAGAGAGAGAGAGAGAAGAGAGCGAGAGGCAGAGAGCGAGCATGAGGCCTCATGACAGGCGCTTGGGGAGCCCTTACAAAGCTCTGCACTTATCGGGAATCGTCGGAGACATGTGTTAACATGTGTTGACAGCAGCACTCAGTGAGAAAAAGAACCTGACGGACCATCCTTAGAACTAAAGACAACCAAAGGAACAGACGTTGTAAAGGGCTCTTGGCAGTTGTGGTGGGGGATTCTCGTTTTCTCCTCCAGACAGTCCTAAGTAGTGATCCAAGTGTCGGATTTTGAGCCAGAAGAACCTCGATATGGCCCAGAAGAAGGTTCCGAAAGCCGCAGCAAACCTCTGATGCTGGCACTGACACGCAAATTCCGTTTCAGATACAAGTTATTCAGTTCGAGGTGGCAGACACAAAAAGCCGAGCAACATTGCAGAGAGGAATATCACGACAACAGCCGTTGTGGCTCTGTGATCCGAATCCCTGACTGTCACAGAGCCCATGTCGAGGATCACTAGCATTCCCAGAACAATGACCATGTCCAGGAAGTTGCAGAGGGCGAACCGCCAAGGCCTGAACAAGGCCACCAGCAACTGGTTCGCGTACAGAACCAAGCTCATCATCAAGAGCTTTGTGGAGTTGGTGCTCACGATTGGGCAGAGCACCACCACAGCGTTTCTTATCAAAAGCACTACGGCAAATACCTCCGCACCCGGGCGGAACCGTACGATGAGGAAAGAGCATGTTCTCACAAAGTTGGTGTCTGACCGCGTCAAGCGTCTAGGAAGTTCAACCAAAACAAGCCAAATACAAACGGAAAGGAAAAGGAGAGGCATCATACATGCAAGGCCTCCTATGAGAAACAGCTGCATGTGCTGCCCGTGACCATTGCAAAGCACTGATCCATAGCCCTGAACTGTAAACCGCCCGTTCGGATGCGCACGACACTTGAAGGGTGCCAGCAGCATAGAAAAGAGGATGATGAAAAACATAAGGAAGAGACTTCCAACAGTTCGCAAGAGGTACCGAGCGCTGACTCGATTGGCACCAGCTGCTCCGTTGAGGAGGAAAGCCGTGAGCTTGTGCGCTGCATAAACCATTGAAGCAACCACCACCATTGCAGGCATTGTAAGTGCTCTGAGCGCAAAGGTCTCAACAGGGCCCATGGTCACGCAGGTAAAGGATACCATTTCGAAATCCAAGCTCAAAATATCTGAATAAATCAAGAAGCTTGCAAAAGGCTCGCCCCAACTGATGTCAAAGCGCTTAATCACGGCCAACATCTGAAGCATTGCTAGAAATTGCGAGAAACCACATACTATCACCAAAACATGGCGGTTCTGCTGGGCCTGCTCTTCCTGTAACAAAGAAACATATAGTGCAGCCACACCGGCAACAATGCCGGCAGCAAGAAGAAGCAACAGCATGTAGTCAGAGTCACTGCAGGGCTGACAAGATCCGTCCCGCTGCTCACGGTGACCACCGAGGCAAAGAGTACAGGCAACACTCTCAGCATCACGGTTCTCAGCACAAGTGCCCGGTGGCCCACCTGGGCAGAAGCTCTCTTCGCACAGATACACATCATCAGGCGTGTCAGGCGATGAGAAGTACCCAGGCAGCAACTCCAGGCGGTTGGAGCCTGGGCAGTGCGTGCCGACAGGACAGGCGACGCAGCGGCCCTCTTTCAAAAAGCTTCCCACCGTACAGCTACAAAAGGAGCTGGAAGTAGCCCCCTGGACCTGAATGATTTGGCTGCCCGTCTCCCAGATGACTTCTTGACTGGTTGTCCACAACTCACGCTGACCAGAATGACCAGACTCCATGGTGCAGTTGAAGCAGAAGCTCATGCCAGTGCCGTTGGCAAACTGCCCAAGGGTACAAAGACTGCATTGCGTTGCACCACGCTCTGCTGCGATGGCCCCCGTGTCGCAGAGCGAGCACTCGGTGGCCCCCCAAGAGTTCTGGAAAGAACCGACCGGACATGAAGCGCAAAGGAACGTGTTGTTCCACTTCAGCGAGGCTCGTCCAGGCGGACACGTAGCACAGTCTGCGGCATTCGCCCCTGCACTGACAAACATGCCAGACTCATCCACAAGGCCTTTGCCTGCGGTGCAGTCGGTTTTGGCAGGTATCCAACCAGCCCATTGATCTCCATGTGACTTCAGCCATGTGCACGCAGTGTGCCATGGATTAGAGCCAGACTGCACATGCAATGCAAGGAGGTCGCTCACATCACTTTCTAAAAAATAGAAGTTTGCAACAAGACCATTGGCACGGCTAGCTGCTGTTGCTAACCCAGATGAAACCAGCTTGCGCATGGGCTCACTGTTGGGTTGGGTCTTGTACACACCCTCCCTGTACTCTCCTGCGTTGTGCTGCGGAAACACGACCTTGGAAGTTTGGAAGGCGGCAAACGAGGGGTCTGGAGTCCACCAGTAGAACAGCGACTTGAGCTGCAAAGTAATTTGCTGGTAGGCAGAGGTTGACACGGCCGATGCCAATGCAAGCGGCATGTTGTGAAAAGCTGCCTGCTGCACCATGTAAGGCTTCCCCCAGGCCTCCGGTCCTGTCACCACTGCAATACAATTCGAAGCATTTGATCGGCAAGCAGGTGCCAGCCACCATGTGTCCCTCCAGCATATCAAATGGGCCTCACCATTTCGATACTCGATGCCATCTAAGTCTCCGGTCACACTTAGGTATTGCTGCGCCAGGCCAGGCCACTCCACATGCAAGCTTTCTGCACAAGGGCGAAGCTGACTCATGTCCACTTCATCTACTGTGGCAAGGTAGTTCTCCGGATGGAACCATGAGGCGTTATAAGAAAAGAAGTACGACAGGTCCAAACCAGTGTCAGCAAGATACTTCGTTCGTGGTTCTTGGAACACGAACAAGCCCTCCGTTCCCTCATAGCCCATGCTTCCCAAGTCCACCGGGGCTTCGTCACCCAGCTGCTCCATAGCTGTGATCCATTCAGTCAGCGCAGTATGGGCCACCATTACCTCCAGAGTAATATGATGAAATGATGGGAGGCTGCATGTAATTGGGGCCTCAAGCCTGCACCCAGCCACATACAGGAGTTTAAAGAGCCCAGATCCCGTTACAACGCGTGCAACATTGTAGCCGAGAGCTTCCTTCAGCAAAATCTCCATCATATCAGTCAGAATCAAGTTGAATTGCCAGTCACCGGAGGCTATGCCAATGGGCATGGAAAGGCCATTCTGGGAAATGTTCGACCTCTGTCCCTCCGGGATTGCCCCTGGTAAGCATGTCTGGCTGCCCCCGGCAACAAAGACCAGAATGTAGCAGCAGACTCGGAACATTGCATTGACTATCTAACTGAATTGGCACTCCGAGACACATATCAGCAACAGATGTCAGATGGCATGCGAACTATTCCCGCTATTCCCGCACCATGTGAAGCAAACAAGACGGTAAAGCATGCTGGAACCTTCAGGAACCCCTTTGCCCTTCATGCCCTGTCTGTCGGTCGCCCTACTAGCCCTACTCTCACCAAGGATGGGAACGTTGCCCATTGACACTGGTGCTGCCCTCGCAACAAAGTCTGCATGCATCACCAACGCCTGACAGCTGTCTCTGATATACTCTATGTGGAAACCACGAGGCTCCCAGCCGCATTCTTGCCGCCTGCTTCGTCGAGACGATTGAACTTTGGCCCCAGCATGGGGTTCTCCTAACAGTGCGCACAGCAACACATATAACACCGAAAACGCCCCTTCGGAGGAGTGTGTGGCAGTGTGTGGCGTGACTTTGAATCCGGATCCCGGCTGCCAGTCCGCAAGATACAGGTCCCAAGCATCGCAATGGGTCAGGTGTGACAAGAACCGATATTAAGTGAAAGGCAGGAATTGCACACCATGAGAACAGCCGCAACTTCTGCACCTTCTCAAGTTTATAACCGAACTGAAGTCTTGCGGGCTGTTGTTATGAAAATGCTCCTCGTACGAAACCATGCCGCCATCCACTACAATCACTGTGATGAGAATTGCCACCTTCAGAGCATCATTGCGAAGATTCACGGTCAAATCCGAGACATGTAGGTGTTTTTAGAAGCCCGTTCACGTGCAGCGTCGCATGTAGTGAGAGCAGATGCAACATTCAAAGCACTGAAACTGCTGCAAACACGCGATGTGCAACAACATCACACTGAACATTAAAATCAAGTGGACCTGCAGCACGGCCAAAATGAACGAGAACCTGGCATCGTCATCGGGTGGTCATCAGTGTACCCGATTTTCGGAGAAACCCTTCGTTTGTGATGTTGCAGCAGCCATCATCGAGCTCTCACGAGTCAGTTTTACAGATACGCAGGATCCGCCACAAGTTCAGTCCGCATGTTGAATCTTCTGAAATTCTGAAGCAAAATGAAGCAAACATCTCTGTTCAGGTCGCAAAACGTGCCAGCGCAACGAGCACAGGAACTTGAACCATGCTCGCTTGGCTTCTTTGGTGCTGGCGGCGCTTGCAGTCGCAGTGCTTTTGACCGCTTGGCGTCACTAGAACCAAATACGCCACACAGAGAAAACGAAGCATGTTGATTAAGAGGTTCTTCAAAGCGGCCCCTACACGGAGACATGAGACATGCTGCTGAGCTCTGCTAGCCAACCAAGCCAAGATAATCCGATAAAGCTGATCGACAGACATCCTGACATCACACTTTGACCCCTTGGATACAAGCCGCTCGGTCTGTCCGAGCAACTGTACTGTATTGTCTGTGATCCCATCATCTTATATCTCTTCCTTGACTCACTATCACGTGCCTGCAGCCCACGACGCAGCAGGGGCAACAGCAGAAAAGAAGCCGAAACATCGCTGAGGGGGCCTCACACATTTACAGTTACGGAAACATGCCCGAATACAAATGCTAGTGACTCTAGCGGTCTTCCGGAGCCACGATCCTGCCTCGGTGGTGGTCACTTCCCCCCACCTCAGCTACATCACAGGGTCAGGCTACGAGTCACCGCATTCGTTTTTTTACCAGTGTCGTGCTGCGCGAAGATGTTCGGCTCCTTTGCCCTTGGCAGACCTCTGCCCATTTTGAATACAAAGCGCGTTTCGAACGTGTGCTCCAGATTTCGGTATCTTAGCATGATTGGCCTGAAGCTCGAACAAGCGCAACTGAACATAAACAGTAGAAATTGATGAAATTGCACACGTTGCTCGCGACGCTTAGACGACCCAGCTGAGCTAGGCAGCGCATGGTCTTCGGGAAGTTTTGAAAGCGCAGGGTTACGATGCAAACTTCTTGCGCAAGGACTATACTAATACAGGGTTCTTTCGAAACGGTTCCAGCGCTTCACAAAGATGGCGTTTGTTGAACATGTGACTTGCCATGGCATTGTCCAAACCTTTGAATCGCCGCGTGTTCGCAAGAAGGCTGAGAACCTCCTTGTCAACGCTGCCCACACTTTGAAACAGAAGTAGATCATTGGAGATCGGTCCTAGCCCTGCAACTACACACTTACACGATCTTACACTGTACCTCCGCCTTCCTGCACAACTTCGAGGGCATGACACGTTAACCTAGTTGCATGATGGCGCATGATGTTGCATGTTGCTCCGAGCCCCTGACAATGGATCCACGACAGAATAAGTGACGTCTGGCATCCGCAGGGCTGCCTTCGAAGTCATGAAGCCACATTAACCCCAAACACGTTGCAAAGCATGTCGCCCCATGTAGCCCCGAGATGCCCAGATCATCTCAGTTCATCTGGATAGAAAAACAGGATGCTTCATGCCTTTCAATACTCCACACGGTGCGATGTTGTTGAGCAGAACTCCACGGACTGCTCAAGGCATACTCCCAGTCACGAGTGTTGTAGAAAAAAACCTGGGCCCCGCCCCTCGCGGGGGCGATATTAGTGGACGTTACAACCACATCCCCCTCTGCCCCACACGCGCCAAGCTATCTGTTCGATTCTCACCGAAACGTTCACAATCCAGTTGCTTGTTGCAACGTGATGTCCGGAAAGTTGGTGCCCGTGAGTATGGATCAACGTTGCGCAGATGAGCGCGCAAGGAGTGACGCAGACAGAATGAAGAACGTTCGTTTTGGCACTGCTGCGGCCTCGTGTTGAATCGGGCGCTGTTGAGGGCACGCAGGCGCAATATTTCGCTCCGTCACCGCCTTTTTGGTGCTACTGCGTCGGCCTGCGTGGAACTGGTATGGTGACACAAGGTGAAGGCAACTGCCGGGCCCACGTTCACCGTCATGTTGTGCTACGTTCACTTTGTGCGGCTTTATGTTATGCTTCACGCCTCAGCTCTGGCCTCTGCTTGTTCGTACTCCGCGGCCTGACAGGAGGGCTTGGAAATGGTTAATAAGTCACGAGTCTTTTCATATGGATAGCATTCAGTGCGAGCAGAACACATAAGGATACATGAGCAGACTTGACTTGCATGCAGCGTCCGTTTTCCAACCCCAACCCCAATGGGGTTTGCCGAGCAGACGTTGGGTGACACTTTCGCGGCCAACTCTGCATCAATGGCAACACTGGAATCGGCGAATTTGCATGTCGATATGGATCGCATCGTTTCACATCGTCTCACGTAGCATAACATTGCTCCCACGTTGCACAACCTGGCATATACGGACATAGACATTGATATGCACTTCTTTGGGGCATCTCGGAGCTTCCGCGGATTGTGGCCGATTCGGCATTGCACGACTCCCCGCAGGAATCCAGGCATGTTGGGGTCACGTTGTGGCAGCTCTTTAAAAATGAATTGCGCCCATCATCCCTCGCTTTTGGACATGCCGAACTCGCGCTGAGCTAGTCGCACCGGATTCCCTCTGGCTGAATTCCTGGCTTGCTCACAGCATGTTGCCGCATCTGATGGATGTCGTCCAGTGCTTGTCGCATTCCTTGGGTCAATTGTGGATCTGCTGCAACGGCAACACAGACACAGATGGCTGCTCGGTTGGGCAGAGATTGCCATGATGCGACACAGGACTCTTCAAAGAACTGCACCTTTCAAGCCTACAAGGATCACGGCCTAGAGTCTGTGCCGGCACATCCACTCCTAGTAGATTAGCCGAGAATATGCTGACTGGGCATAGGATTATATGCTAAGCCGGAAGGCCTGAGCATGCAAATCCTTAAAGGGTTCATCCGCGAGAGAATTATAGCATACGTGGACACACATGGTCTGACCTCTCGCCATGCTATGAGTACAAACCAGAACTTGCCTGCCAAAGCGCCAGACACTAACTCATTGAGCGCCGCCATCACAGTGCACCTCACAAGTAGAGTCACAGGACGGCATGCGATCATGGCCGCCACTTGGCAGGCCAGCTCCCCCCGCGAAAAAGGCGGTGTGGACACTTCAGGCACCTCGTTTGAGAGACCGACACAAGGGTGCATGGGTTGAGATCCTTTATAAAGACGTGTAATGGCCCTACGCTGATTCTGCCTTGTCCAGCTGAGCTGAGTTTTCTACATTGTGGCGCATTTTTTGGTCTGAGGCCTTGAAAGGTGGGAACCGGTTGCTTCTGAGACCCTCTGCAGACTTGCAGGAAGCATCTGGGTACATTGTTGGTGCCCCTTACTATGAGAGAATCCTAGAATTTGGGTTCCATTTGAGGGGCCCAATATTTCGTAAGCCCCATCTAGGAGTTGGCCACGCCCTGGAGCGGAGGCCGAGGCCGAGGCGGCGCGGGAGTAGCATTGATTGCTAGACGGCTGCCAAGTGGGGTAACATGGGGAAGAAACATCAAAACTTGCTCTTCCAGACGACCAAGAGGGAAAGCTTCAAAAAGGGTGGGTCTCAGCTGGAATGATGTGTGAACCCGTTCTAGGAAGCCCTGGCATTTGTGGGCTGCAGAACAACATAAGTTCGTAAGGGTAGTGGAATGAGCAACCCAAGGAACTCCTCTGCCTATCCCCCCGCCTGGCATTTGCTTCCTCCGGACCTGTCGGAGTCCCTGGCTTGGCCTCCAAAGGTAGACTGGGACTTTCGAATCTTTGTCTCGACTAGTGAAGACTGACCACCTCCACAGCTTCCTCCCGGCGTGTCTCTGTCGTTAAGAGCCCCTGGTCCGAGCTCGGCTGCCTGACCCGGAAAGTTTAGCCAGGACCGTCAAGCAGAGACGTTGCCCCCGAACAAGCTGCATACGGGTGCCACGTGTGTGCCTGCATGGGCCCCAGCGGCGTCCCTCCGTGCCCAGTGCCCTCAGCGCCTGGCCAAGGAGGCCTCAATGCGGCTCAGAATGGCTCAGATGGAGAAATCAGGTCATGACACTGCTGGCCAGGCTTAGTGATGATGCTCATTATTACTCATTATGCTCATGGTTAAGCACGATCATTCATGGCCCAGTCACGGTTGGCTTCCTTGGCCTCCTCGAGGATCTCCACCACCCGAGCATGGGCAGTCTAGGCTGTGGGACATTTCCAACTTGGCATAGCACCGTGGTCCAAATCTTCATTGATGTGTGGCCCTCGTGTCAAACTGGCAAGGGACATATGGGACAACACCGGAGAAATGCCGAAGATGCAGACAGCCCCAGAATCAGCTCCAGGCGACCAAGGCCGTGGAGGAGGCTGTGGAGGCTGTGGAGGGTGCGCGCAGCAGCTCTGCAAGCTGCTCCAGCTCCGCCTGTAAAACTTGCTTTGGCAGCTCGAGGACATTTCTGTGATGAGTACTGGTGGACGCTTCCCGCCGCCCCCTCCCGAAACCATTCGGAACCAAAGCCGACGCGTTGAAAACGGTTCCCCAGCCCGCGGCCGCCCGTCCCTGCGGGCAAAGGCTGACCGGAAAACTTGTCGTTTAAGAGGACCCTGCGAAAATGACATTGGAGCCCCATAAGATCTCTTAACATCACTTAGCGTCTCCTTCTTAACATTACGCCAGTCCAGGATCAATGGGCATTCGCAGCTTTTCCTGAATGGCCGCAACAGTTACAACCGCTCCGTCGATCCTCTACAGCAGTGTTCAGACCCCAACTGCTGGGATCCAGGCAGACTCAGCAAGAACCCTTCGAAGCAAGGAGGATGTCAGATCCTGCAAGCATCTTCAACAACAAGCAACACACACACACACACTCTCTCTCACACACACACAGTCTGACTGACACACACACACACACTCACACAGACACACAGACACACAGACACACAGACACACAGTCACACAGACACACAGACACACAGACACACAGACACACAGACACACACACACACACACACACACACACACATACACACACACACACACACAAAATATCACGCGCACAAGCACACACACACACACACACACACACACATATATGGCGGACGATGATGGACGGTTGCAGTCTACAGTAATACCACTGATCATGATGCCTCGAGCTTTCAGCTCTACATAGTGTGTATTGCTGTGCCAAATTCAGAGCTGCAGACGTCGGCCAAAGGCCAGGCACTGCTCATCCGGCCCTCTTTTGCCTTCTTTCGGGGGATCATTTGTGGGCCTGGCTCCGAGAGCAGCGAAGGGTCGCAGCCAGTGCAGCGGAGGCCAGGGCTTCCAGGGCACGCCGTGCCTTCCAAACACCAAGAGTCACAGGCACGTGGCAAGGGGCGTGAGCACGAAATCCATGGAAATCCGAAAGACTGCGGCAAAATGAGCGCGGCAAGGTGCGGCCATGCACGGCAACACCCCCAGAAGCCTCGCGGAGAGGAGTCACCGCCTTGTTGGCCCGAAACTCCTGCCCACGAAACATCCATTGACTCAACTACAACTCCTGTAGAACCTGTAGAATGATGTAGAATGTAGAAACTCTTCGGACTCATCGGTTCAAAAGTCGAGAAGCGAATCTCCTGATCTTCTCTGTTGTCACGCAAAGACAGCCGAATGAGTGTTGGTAGAGGCCTAAACCCGGGTTGACCAATGTTGACCAAGTACAAAACAAGCTTATGCCAGACAACGCACTCTCCTACTGCCTGCCCGAAGCTGCAGAAGCATGCTAAGATATGCTAAGCGCAGAATGTCTGCCTTCAACGCTAAACGACCTGCAAAAAAAAAACAAGCGCCTTGGCCCGATCAGATGCCCTGCGCCAAGGCCCTGGCTGGGTCCTTCTCGGGCTCTCAGCTTTGAAGTGTTGGGAGTGTTGCGATAAGATTCAGATTTTCCGAGAGATGCAAACTGGCGCCGTGCCTGGCCCGCACTAGGCTGCGAGATGGTGCCTGCAGCTGAAGTCTCTGAAGCTCTAGCAAAGAACCGGTATTCCGGCACGATACTTTGCACATGATCGATGATTCGGGACTGTGGTGCCTGCTCCGCCAGCGTCTTCCTGCGCCCCTCATCTTCTTTACCTACAGCCCACAGAAAAAACAACGAAGCACAATGGCGACCTAGGAAGTGACGATGACGGTGTACTGCTCATTGCACCAGGGCAGGCACATCGAGGCTCTGAAATCTAAGCCCAAGATGCTGGATCGGGGAGTCGGACCCCGGGATCGGGGCCTTGCTTGAGATTCGACGAGATGCGATCAGTATGTCTCTATACCATGAGCCGATTCCTGCAGCCGCGGGGCTTCTGCACAGGGCGAGCTGCAAAGGGGTTTGGAGACAGCCTGGGAGGGAGAATGGTGAAGTGAGGCCGTCATGAAGATGTTGAGCTAGAAGAGTGGATTGCGCACCGCTACACAGCGAGACCGATCCATAGAATCCGTAAGCAAGCTTTGTATGCTCGACGCTCTAAACCTCGGCAAGACTACAGCCAAAAGATTGAAAAGAGCAAAAGCACCGAAAGTAAACCAAAGCCCAGTTTGAAGTTTAAACCTCCCGTGTTACCCTGGTCGGTCGGGCCTCGGCGGCTCTGTCCTTGGTGACGTCCTCGCCCGGTGCGCGTGCAGCTGCTTGTATTGCGGGAGCCTTGCAAGTTCAGATGGTCTGCTGTCTGCAGAGGGAAGGGCAACCTATGGTAAAGCATCATTGCAATAGTCCGTTCACATCTGTTCACCATCGCCCGTTCATCCTGCTGGTGCTCCACCGCCGCACGGGCGCCTTTCCACTATCCTTGGCTGGTGGGTCAGAGAGGCAGCTTGACATGGCCCTCACATCCCTGAGACATAGTTCCGGGTCTTGAGCTCCAGTATACCTTTTCAACTGGCAAGCCCAGGTTCTGGTTGGCACTCTTGAACTCAATTCTGATAAGTATGTAAGCAGCAGTCTTTGGCAGTACATGTGTCCCTCTGGCCAATTGGCCCCGGATCACAAAAAAGAAGTCTAGGCACAATCGGATTGTTCTCCAGGTGGGGAAGCTCCCCCGCCTGTCCTTCCAGGACACACAGCCCCATGCGAATGTCACACTTGTGCAAGGCTGTCAGGGCCAAGGAAACATTCGGAGACCAAGATCAGACTTCTTCAGCCGATTCTGGATCTTTGTGGATGAACCTCGGATGCCTTCGGCAATCTTCGGCAGTATGCACGGATGGGCCACAGGCTGCAAGGGCTTTCGAGGTCTGACTAGTTGCGCCTTTGCCAGCACCAGACGGCTCCGCTTCGAGATCTAGCCGGCCTGCAGAAAGCCCGGGGCTGAAGACCAATCATTCGGAAGGATACAGATGCATTTCTACATATATATATATATATTCATTTATTCATTCCTTATTTTTTATATCTATTTACATACTATAATATGTGTACCTGTATATCGTCAATGAGATGAGCTAGGTAATATTAGAACAATTAATTAAAAGGCAGGTTCGGGCGACTGATGCGTCCAAGATATATCCAAGCAGCTTAGCTGTTCCCGGCATGTTTGGGTGCGTTTCTGCAAGGCCTGTCGAGGACTCACAGGGCAGCTCTGGTCCAGCCCGATTCTGCATTCTGGTCATTGCAAACAACCCACCATAACCGTTCCATACCCCACCTCTCTGGCTTCTTTCCGCCAAACCTGCTCAGGCCGCATCTGGCTGAGTGCGTGTGGGCATGGATTGAAGAACAAAAACGCTGTGAGCCTGCTCCCAACGTCGAACGCATTGCAGAGTTTGTTTGGGAACAGTGTAAACTACAGTACTGTGAGCTCTACTTCAGACAGCAGAGGCAGAAAATGTATGCATTTTTGTTCACTCTTTTGGCCTCCAGATCCTGGAACGCCTCCATGGCCAAACGTCATCCGGAGTCTATACAAAAGAATGCGGCAACTGCAACATGGCAGCCTCCCGTTCGGATGTGAATGCTAAGCAAAGTAAGGGAGCGGAGCGTGAACTGAACACAATGTGTAGACATTTAGCCTGTAGCTACCCCCAGTGACGGCTGTATGAATGCAGCGTGAGCAGTATGGAGTTGTGGGAGCTCGCCTTCTTGGATCCCAACTTCTTCGTCACAGACAGTGGAAACGCACTTAGACACGAGCCACTCGGCTTCGGGCAAAGGTACGACACCGCTGAGCACAGCGAAGACATGTCAGTGAAAGTCAGATACAAGTTGAGAAACTTCTCGCCTGCTACCAGATGACACACAGCAAGCTGCATGTACTGCGTTGGCCTGCAATGCCATGGCCATGGCCAAATCCTGCAGCGACAAGACTGGCGTGCTGCGGCCAAAATGGGCCAAAATCAGGTGCCTTGTGGGACGCGTTGCACTCACACAGCTGGAGAAGCGAGAGAGGGTCCTGGTCTCTGATAACTTGGTCATTCTGTGCAGACTGTTGCCTGCAGCTCCGGTGGCTCGCAGCCAAGGCCACAATCAACAAGCAGAATATTTGCGACGCCACAATATCACAACAGTGAAGCCATTCCCTCTGTTCGGCCCTAACTGCTTTTCGGAACTGGATGGCTGCATCAACTGCCCTGGACATGCATGGTTGCCTCCTGGTATGCCTAAATCATGCTCAGACGCCAAAGTTGCCAAAGCTTGACGTATTCGGCCTTGAGTCGAAAGACACATCAGAGACCTCAATCGTTTCAAGCAACCAACTTCAAGCACGCGCATGCGCTTTGGTTGCATTCAGCCCTCACGTGCATTCATTATCATCCCAAACCAGAAGGGAAGAATTTGCCGGGAAAATGGTTGTTGCCGGTCTCTCACACAACTTTGCATTTTCGTACTCTCGGTTCAGATTCTCCTCTTACTACTCTTGCAGTAGCTCGTACACGTATTTGCCGATGCACTGCACCAACTACACAAAACAATATGTGATACGTGCCAGAAGAACTGGCGATCTCCACTGAGGCCGATGCACCCAACGTTTGTGCCCTTGGAGTGGCATTCGACACGGCCACAACCGTTGTCATTGGACATACCCGACGAACTCGGACCAGCGGCTGGATAAGCTAGATTTAAAAAAAGAAACATGCTAAACGTCTAGTGCAAGTCTGATCCTTTCCAGAACGCAATTGTGCAAGGCTGGTAGAGCTTTCTCTGCAAGTTGCGGGCCTCTGCACTCAACGATGCCTATGCGTCAGTGCTGTAAGTCGTGGTGGGAAGCTCTGAAACGGCTCACGTTCTTGAAGACCAGGTGCATGCTGCAAATGACAGACTGCTCTCAACAACATCATCACACAGACGTCATGGCCGCCATGGCCTTCTTTGATAAAGACCTGCTGGTTTCCCCTGCTTCTTGAAAATCAATTCAGTCTGATTTTCTGGGTTTTTTTTGAGATTGTAAACAAGATCTTCTTCCGCCTTTTGTTCAGTTGCAAGACATTGAATGTTTTTCCATGTTGACATTTAATGGCAGACATCAGCTGGAAGAATGTCAAGCCATGGAAGACCATTCACATGTTCAAAGGAGTTTCACGCACAAGGACGCTCGCACAAACCGAAACAGCTGAAAGCTTGATGCCGCATTTGCAACACAATCGACATGGCTAAACTGCCGGAATCCAACTCCTGCTGGCATCTAAAGCTGATGCCGGACATCGAAGAGCTGGGAGAAAGAACATTGTTTTCGCCTTTCAGCTTCAGTACCACCTCCCTCTCTCAGGTGCGTTAGGTTTTGTCTTTTTCAACTGGCGCGGGTACTATCATGCCAACTCGAAGGCTCACAGCGCTGCAAAGCCTTCATGTCTGTTGGGCAGAATCAGGGATGTCAATCAGTTGGGAATAGAGACAGACTGCTAGCCCTGGTGGTGGCAAGGGCACAGTGGTCCGAGTGAAGGCATTGAGCAGGACGACCAGAAGTGTGAACGGTCATTCTGCTCTGAAGCTCTCAACGAAGGCTTGCTAGATTTTGTTTTAGCTTGTAGATGCAACAACTCATTACCGCGCACGCCTCAGTGAGCACAATTCAGGAGGACACCATCAAAAGCACAGCTTCAAGCAATCTGATGCAGGCAGTGGGGCCTGACCTTGTTCCTCTGTCCCCTGATCCACGCAAGAGGTGATAGCAAGGCCTGCTGTGTGTTTCCTTTGAGGTCTAATGTGATTGCATGTGATTGTATGAATTGTATGTGATTGTGTTTTGAGTAAGGTGGGAAGAACTGGAACTTATGCCTCGCCCATGCCACATTGAGTGGTTTGCAGAGTTTGCAGAGTTTGCAGAGTTTGCAGTAGCATCTCATAGCATCTCCCAAGTCGGGAGCTTAGTCAGGCATCTAAGCATAGCCACGCTATAAGGCTCATGGCCCCACCACCTTCACAAGTGCCATCTCAGACACAACGCTTCTTGGTTGTGCCTGCCACGTGGCCATGGAGTGAAGAGAGCCACAAGTGTGCACTGTCAGCAACTTATGGTTTGAGCACCTCGGGAACTGCATGGCTTGTGATGGCTTGTGGTTCTCCTCGTTGCCACTCATCGCCCTGCCTCACTACAACGTAAGGCGCGAGCTCACCTATGTAGGGCTGTGCTTGAAGTCAGGCCAGAGCCCAAATTGCGAAGCACTAGAAACGTCCGCGAGCTTGGTGATAAATGCACAATTTTGGGCACACCAAGGCCATACATGTGGGCTGCAAGCTGAAAAAAGCCTACCTCTGCTTCACACGATACGCAGCTCGTCGACGCATCCATTGTCGAAATGTTGGCTGCTGGTGCCCACATCGCGTGAGACTTGATGATGACCCCCTCAGGCTTCTGCTATTGGTGCCCGATTCTACACTTTGGGCATCCTTGCCACTACCACAGCTAGGTCGGACAGGCTTGATGTGGCTTATCTAAGTCTATGTGTCCCAGAAAATTGGGAAACGCAGCATGGCCTGGCAAAAGGGTCCTCACGGTTATCTTTTTGAGGCTGGTAACGAAGACGAGGGCTGATCTCAACCGAGCGCTGTGGAGCCTAAGACCCCTAGGCCCTTCCATGGAACCCTGCAACTTCTTGCAACTTGAACTTGTAAAGCCGGGTTGCTCCAGTTGCGCTCAAATTCCTGGAAATGCTGAGGTCGAACCTGCCTGGGCCTGTAAATCGCCCGTGCGGTGCCCTCACAGCCTCACTCGAATTCGCGACACAACGTCGACTCTCTGAACGTATGGTACTGTATGGGGCTGTACGGGTGAATGAAGAACTGATGTAGGATGCAAATCTTCGAACATAGCGAAGTACAAGTTGCCGTGTTCTTCTGTAGCTGCAATGCTTAGACGCGGAGGCAAGTCTCTCAAAGCATGAACTGACGAGAAACTACTCGGCTACGCTTCTCAGTTGCAGCAGCCGCCCGTCTGACGACCATCCAGCCGTGGTGGCCCATGTTGGTAGCCAGCGCCTAATCCATACGCTTGTACTCAGCACATACTGTACAAGTAGCGTCAATACAGTCTGGAAGGTGCAATGACCATCGCAGCACGAGCCTTAAACATCCTTGATCGCCTCAACCCTAGGACAGCCCAGGGAGCTCAGTACAGAAACATGCGTCAGAAAGCATGTCATCTGGGGCCGTTGGGAATCTGTCCGTCGATCCCGGAGGCGACACTAGGAACACTCCACACAGACAGCAACGCACAGCACCTTTTTCCACACAAACAAGATGCTGTGAGCCCATGACCCTCATGGCCCTCGACATCATGCTTGTTTTGATTCTTGTCTGAACGAAGGCGGCAGGTACACACACACACACACACAGCCAGACTTGTAGTCACTACATTGTAGTCGCGACCTCAAGAAGCTTATCTAATTTCTTGAAGATCCCACTGTGCCAGACTAACAGCCTTTGCACCTTGTCCACAGGATTTGAAACTTCCTAAAATGACTGAGTACTGCAAGACTAATTCATCAACCAAATCATCCAAGCTCTATAGCAACCAAGCATGCATGCTCCCGGCGTGCCTGTGGGCGGCATGCCGACTTTGATTCCGCTGCTCTGCAGGGCCCGAGCAACAGGCAAGGATCAAGTGCTTTGGCAGCTTCTATGGCATTCTATGGAAAGTGTCAGCAGCAGACAGCAGTCAAGGCAAGTCCGAAGGAAAAGGATTCCCAGCAGACACGTGGTGACGCCACCACCCGAGCCTCTGAGCTCAAGTCATAGACGTTGTTCTGGATATTCCTCGGCAGCACACTTCTAGCAGGCTCAGCATCCCTGGAGACGCAAGCACATACACACAAGCGAAGCATGTTGGTGTTCGCTTGCTCGTTGGCATGGAATAACATGTAATAACATGTCATGTGTCAAATTCCGCACGTGTTTCATTGAATTTGCAACACGAAGTTAAGGCCATGATTCTCGTAGATCTTGCGGGCCGTCTGTATGAAGGCCTGCCAGCATGGCTCCATCGGCAACATCCAGCCGACGGTTGGGAGCTTGAGAATCGCCAGGAGCGGAGAACATCATCAACATCGCACAAACTACGTCACATGGCGGCCGAACGCCATTAGGAACACGACGAAAGCAGTCAGCAGAAACCAACATTTAAAAAGAAAGCGTTGCCCCTGCCTCCTCGACGTTCTGCGCCGTTTTTGCTGATGTCTCTCTGAAAATCAATCCTTACTGCGATGCATCTGAGAACTCATTTTGGGGCACACTGTACTGCACTATTAGGTCAACCGATACCTGAGTCGGATCGGCTGAAGCCGACCCTTCGACCACGCAATCCCGAAACTGCAATCCGGACGGGCTCTCGAGCACACGAAAGCACACCATAGCACACCCATCTGCAGGGAGTAAGCTCCGGTCCGTGATCTCGAGCGAACTGTGCACCCTCCTCATAAGTGACCTGACAGCCGGCAGGTGGATGGACAAATGAATGAGTCACTAATGAGTCGCTGTGAGTCAACCTGAATTTTTCGCTCACAGCCGAATTCACCCCTCACCGCTTGCCTCGCGTCGGTCAAGGTCACACTTGTTGCCAATGAGCATGATGACCTGGCTGGCAACACGCAACGAAATGGGATTTACGGACACTCACCATTCGACGTTGAAATCGAGCCGCGGGCCGTTGGCAGCTGGCAGAGCACCAGAAGGGCATGGCTATCGTCATACACATATATTGAAGTTAAAAGACACCATTTCGCCTTCCCTTTCCGGTCCAAAAAACGGATGCACCATGCCGACTTGGACTTTCCAGTCAAAGGGATCTGGAGGCTCGGGTCCAGGCCATGTTTGCATTGGCATTCTGCCGCGCCTCTTCCAACCTTGATGAATCAGAAGATGGGTGTGGGATTTTCAGCTAGAAACCCGCAACCCAAAAAACAGGCACCGCGGGCAAACGGCAAGAATCTGGAGGTTCATTGGTGGGGTTAGACTTTGGGGTATCGAGACTATGAAGATTATGAAGATTATAGCCTCCAGGCTGCAATGTTTCCACTGGCAAATTCTTAGATTGCAAGGTACGGTGCCAAGCTTGCGGCCAGCGTGTCAGGTGGTTGAAGGTGTCACGTCGCGAGATGTCGTAGACCAAGAGGGCGCCGCTGGCTCCTCTGTAGTAAGACCTGCGCATTGCAAAACACATTCGGACACAAGTCGTGGTTGGACCTTCCCAGACACGCTCAAGTTGGCGGCACACAAACAGATTTGCAGGCATTGAAAGGCGCAAAAAGATGTGTGACAACAATGGGTTTGGCAAGATTCACAGTGATCCGCTTCATATCAGAGGGGGTTCAGGTCGGGAGCAGCTGTAGAAGACGCCATCAAAGGTTGGGTGGAAGGAAGCTATGGCCTGTAGTGTTTGCGGGACACAGGCCTTCACAACAAACCACGTGCGACCCGCTAACCACCGCTATACCGTGCTAAGCCCACAACAGCATCGAGATCTCGAGTTTGGGTGGGCGAAGGGTCGACGAATGCCGAATCGACACGCGGCGACATGCCTGGTGATGGAGCGGAAAGACTCCTGGCCCGCTGTGTCCCAGATCTGAAGCCTCGACTGTCTTCGCAGTTCTGTGCGCAAATTGGATCACTGGCATTATCGCGGCACTGAAAGCTCTGCCTCTGATGTCAGGAAAACCATACAGTAACGGCCCAAAGACTGCCTTTTGGATCCTTGACAGATATCCTAGCTGCAGTGACTCAGAACTGCGGATCTCATCCCTTCAACCCTGCATCCAACCTAAACTTCCCATCCGAGCAGATGGCTTGATCTGCTTGTTGTCAATGTTGATGAGCCGGGCACCTGAAACCAGCACGTTAATCAGCTTGAAGTGCTGTGGCTTCGCACCAGGCTCAGGTATGCAGTCCCGACATACCAAGCACCGACTTTGCTTTTCAGTCCCAGGAGTTCAAGCGCCCTGCCAAACTCCACTCCAATGGTCAGGTCGTGGTCGGTTCGAAATCGCTTGTCCTGACATTCACCACAGCGGAGCGTGTACAAGCAGAGTTCAGCTCTGATTGTCTGCTGGGCACAAAGCTCGAAACTCTCCTTGGACATCCCCCCCCCCCCCACCCCCCACCCACCCCCCAATGAAAAAACAAAAACAAAGAAAAAAAGAAAGAGAGAGAGAGAGAGAGCCCGTGGAAAGGCCCTTAAGCGAAGATAGCGGTCAAATGTGCCCCTCGCATGCCTGCAGTCTCAGCATGTCTAAACAGTAAGTTAAACAACTCAAATCCACATTGTTGCTGAGAGAGAGTTGGGACTTTCGTACATATCGATGACTCTCGAATACTTGAGCTCCGTGAGCACTGATATCGGGCCCCGATGCTCTCCGAGAGCATGTTTTCCAATTTCCTTCTGAAGTGGGGGAGTCGCTTGCGTTTTCCGGTCGCCGCCATTCTGCTGAGAGCACGGCTCCACACGTCCCCTTTTTGCCTGTCGTACAACCTTGTACATGTTTCGGCGTCTTTGATCGCATATGTGCACAGTGTCGCCAACAGGGCTCCACAAGATCTTGACAATGCTATCACAACCACAACTGGCCAACACATGCTTCAGCTTCTCAAGCAGTCCGTGAACTGAAGCAGAAGGCAGGATTTCCCAACGCCCGTGTCACCGATGATGATGTACCTGGATTTACGATTGGAAGCTCAGAGTCCAGGCTGGATCCAAAGACTTCCTGAACGAACTGCTCACGAAGCAATTGTATCGCCAGTGTTTTGCTCCGGCTTCAGACTGGCCAATGGAGCCCCCTGAAATCAGAAACAATCAAGCGCACTTGAAGAGGTACGCGTACGACATGCCTGCGAAGTGAGAGGGTCAAGCACTGAAGCAGAAGGCCAGATAAAGCCGCCTAGTTCGGATCCGTTTCGGCAACTTCTGGCTTCCTTTTGTCGGGATCTCCATTCTAAGACGGTACATGCAGTGCATGAGCATGGTCAAGCCAATGCCTTGAGTCACTGATTCCGCAAGCGAGTGGCGCAACCGGCAGAGAAATCCTACCAAACACTTCGGCATGTCTGCTGGCCTCCTCAGTGTCAACAGTGGCCCGGCTTTTTAGCAAGGTGCCTTGAGCTTTCAGTGCTGATGCGAGCTTCAGCATGCACCAGCCATTGCAACGTATCTGTGCGAGTCGTAGGATGTTGGCGAAAGTCTTGCTATCAACTGAAGCCTTCTTTTCTTTCTCATCTGAGGCATAGCAAGCCCGAGCCCCGCATCAGTCACCATACCATCGCCAAGTCGCAATTTGTGCTGCGGCTAACATGCAACCACCATACATCTGAGGGCTTGGCAAAAACGGACTTCTCCTTACAACACACCTCTGCGCTATTGGCGATGATGGCAATGGCCTGAGCTGAAAGAATCACAGCTGCTCACGCCGCACTCATCAAAGGCCGTCCAAAAACAGCAGGGTGCTATGTCAATTTCAGGCCTCTCTAGGGTGCACCCGCCGGCACCCCGACTTAAAGGTGCATAAACACATTTTAAGCGGGAGCCTAAAGGCAGACATGTAGTAAGAACCCGGCGTCCTCGCCCTCGCAGATGGCACAACCGCCCCACCGTTGCAGCCGAAACGGCAACGTTCGCAAGCTCATGTTCAGTAGGCCATCAATGTGCGGGCCGGACAAAAGCGAAAGCGAGCCTGGCATTGGTAGGGGCTGTCGAAAAAAACCACCCTTACATTCTCACGTCGCAGCCTCACAGCCTGTGCCTGTGCTGTGCCTTAGCACAATTTATCCAGAACTGAGCCTCCATCCTCCATCCATGCCCGGCTATGTCCCCCCTGCTCTTCGGCACGTGAGTGTCCAAAATCTCCTCTGAGCTCAAGCAATCTCAAGCATCGCCACAACTCATCTCAAGGATCCAGTTTTCTATCGACGTTCGTTATCGACGTGCCCCGACCCTGACAAGGTGGGGCGAACTTGCGTGCACGACGGTGTGCCCGAAATTGCTGGAACTTCTGAAGCCATCGTCGTGAACTCACGAACTTCATCCTTCATTCGTACAACCCCATACGGCCCATATGCCTTCCGAGAAATGCGCAACGCAGAAGCGTACAAGAACCTGCAATAAGCCCCTTGGAGGGTCGTGACGGTGTACACGCGGTGACCTGGCACAACTCTGTTTTCCGTCCTACTGCAAGCCGTCAAGACCTGGCAAGCCTGTACATCGTCGGGCACACCAACTAGCTCCTGTTACAACTTACGCGGTCTCGTCAATATCCACATTGTGTTAGGGATGAGAGAAGTGAGGATGAGAAGTGCCTCACGCCAGCTTTCAGCATGATGAGCCGCTGAGCCTTTTTGTTCAGGGTGACTTGGGCAGCTTCCAAGCATGTAGGGCAACGTAGGGTACGGCCGGCTCATGAGTCGTCTGGGTCTTTGCCGTTCGACAGCCGCACCGTCAACGGAAGCAAGGCAGCACCCTTGTCCCGCACCAGCTCCTGCAGCGGGGGGAATGCGCAAAAGGCATGAAAGAGCCACGCCAGCCACTGACTTGACGGCATGTCACAACCAAGGGCTTACACACCAGGATCTATTGAATCTATTGGTTCGAAGAAGAAGGGGACCCTCTCAACTTAGGACAGAGGTCCTTCAGAGCGAGGTTGGGGATGAAATACTCAGAGCTGCCCCTGATGCCTTTCTCATCTTGGGTGATGCCATCCCCCGTGAAGCAGTGGCTCGCCCCAAACCTTGAACCAACAAAGAAATATCCAGTCGCGAACGGCTCACAGACCAGAACGGCCGCCCTGAACTCTTTCAACTGGGACCATGCAGCCTAGGACAAGTCTAGGTTTCGCCCTGCGACCAGGTCCACAGCAAAATGCGGAAGTCCACAAATGTGCGCTCGGTCTTCTTCAGAAAACGGCCAGGGGTCAGATAGACTGGATCCTAGCCGACACGCCCTAATTTTCGGAGGAGGTGCTGGAGTACAGAGCTAAGTGAGGTTAGGACAGGTTAGGAGGCCTAGGTGCACTTGCTGAGATTAAGAGACTGCATCCTTCAGAGACTTCGTGCAGGAGCTCGACATCTCAGCGTTTCGGGAGTAAGTTGCGGCAGCTGGAGTTCTAATTTCGGGTTGGGCTGCCAGGCCTCAGGTGCAAAAGCAAAGCAAATGGAAGTGTGGTATAGAGTCCCTGTTGTAGGGCATGAAGACCCACAAAGGTCCTCCAGGCCGCAGTTTTCCACCCGTTCGATGGACTCATACTTCTGTAGGAACTCCTCCCCTCTCACGAAGCTGGCCATGTCTGTCCTCCTGCAGTCATCTCCATACCTGGTGGGGGAGTGTGAGTGAGGCAACGCTACCTGGCACTGCACTTCCACCTGGCGCATCCTGGCGCGTCAGATTACACAGCGTACCTTTGCCGTTGCATCCCTTTCTGTGGTACCTGGTACAGTTAAGCCGGCGTCATCCTCCCAAGCCCTTGCCTCCTTGCCCTCACAGGTACCTGAAGGCTCTGAAACCTATCAGTCGATGTCCCGATTCTCACCTCCTTGCAGTCCAGAACTTAGTCAACTTAGTCCTGAAGCCCAGCGTGCCTGATAACATAGTCTGCGAGACCAGGTACGGTGCCAACACATTGCAGGAGTCCATCCCAGGTCGCCGACACGCCGGCAGGCACTGCCACTTCGTGCTCCTCCCCCTGAGGCCCCAGAACCACAACAATGCAACGGTGATGGGTAGTTTGGGGCTCAAACCTGAACCATTCTTCCACCTCAGTCTCAAATTCCACACCGACCATGGATCTCATCGTATCCTTTCCTGGTCTCAACCTATGTGGAATCCTGTCGAAACCGATGCGACCCCACCAAACTCAAGAGACCCAAGAATACAAACCTCCCACTGCCTCCCATCCCAGCGGCAGCACAATCATCGAGAACCGGCGCTTGTCCACTTCCAAGACGTGGTCGATCCAAGCTTCACCGAGGCCCAGATGCACCATGAAACCCTCAGTGAGTTGTGTTCTGTGTCATGTAGGCTTCGGATAGCGCTGAGCCCGTTTAGCACGGCTTTGGGGGCTTTCGAGTCAGTACAGCCGGCGGATGTACCACCCTTCCCCACCGCCTCTAGTAGTCTGCAGCGACCTTAACTGTTTAACTTTTTGTCTTACCTAGACGGTTGTCTCGGCTGGGTGGGCCGTCTGGTTAAGCGCCGAGTTGCTGGTCGTAAGTCCCTGAATACAAAAGACGTGATGTACAATCCCCACACCACAACTGTCACAAATTGTCACAACTTATAACTTGTCGGGGACTCGGGAGCTTTTTGGTCAAGCTTCACGCACTTTGTCTCTGCCGTAGTCAGCAAGCAGCGCATGGCAACCATCGGGGCCGGTTGCAAAGACGAAGGGCTTCCTTAGAAGGCTCTTTCATTGGCCGAAAGTTTTCTGACAAAAACCTACGGAGAGTACCATGTTGGACCAATGTTGGAGTCTTCCTTCTTAATGCGGGTCCGTACGGCGTCATTCGAACTACCTGCAAAAGGCACACGCTTTGCAAGAAATAGCCGAAAAAAATGCAAAGTCCGATGAGTTTGTCGTTGCAAAGTTTCCGGTCCGGCCGCTCAGGATCGTCGAGGTCAATAGACAGAGAGAGGAAAGTCGATCCCAGCCTGACTTCTGGGTTTCCAGGACAGCTGGACCCTCTGTTCTCTTGATTTGTTGCTTTAGCATGGAGTATAGTGTGAAGGGGATACCAGGAGCCTCCAGTCTGGCACTTTGGTACCCTTAAACCCTACCCCAACTGACATCCCAACGATCCTAAGAGCCGACTCCTTGGGCTCGAACTGGTCGAGATCGGCACTCAGCCTGCCTTCATGACCTGAGCCGAGTGCCATGGGGTTCAAGATTCCGCGAGATATGAACCGCGAATGCAAAGTTAGTTAGCACATATGTCTTTGCATATTTTAAATATGCAGATCTCTACCCTGGAGAGGCGGGGAGAACTATCATTATATACCAATACAATATAATTAATATGGGTGGGGAACAAGAAAGCAAGTGCGGTGGAGAAGAAAGCAAGTGCAGCCTGCAATCGAGAAACGAAAGATTCGGCAGCACACATCAAGCTGACACTCTGGAACTTCCCCTCGCCAGAAGAATTCAGCGAACTGCTGCGCAGGGTTCGTCAGCGGCGCCATCCAAGTTCGCAAGCGGCCAGAAGAGGGACCATATGGGACTATTTTCAGAAATGCGTGGGGCATGCTGGATCGTAGACTGGTCCTCGGGACCTCTTCAGTCTTCACTGCGTGGGCTCAGGGGTTTTTAGGTTGGATATGAATGATAAGGAGGTACAGACGGCACTCAGTTTTTGCACATGAGGTGCCTCATTTCCACTGTTCGTGGGAAGGCTGCATCGCGTTTTATTCTGAATGCATCGAGATGCAGCAGCTGCTGGATATGGCCGGGGGTAACAGAGTGCGCCATGCTTAACATGTTGAAGCCTCAGACCACAGATAGCTTCGAGCTTGATCTGTTCGGACCCCACGTACCTTCATGCCTCTAACCTGATGCACGCACACACACACAGAGACATGACTGTCGAATTGCTAGTAGGGTTGAGTCGGAACCATGTCTGCATGCTTCTCTCGTTTCCGCCACGCCGTTAACACGTCATCGCGAAGAAGATACGTCAGGCTGCTGTATCGGTTCCATCTTGAATGGCTGAGGAAAAGCATGGCAAGTACGAATATATTCATCCTGGTCATTTGCTTGAACGAACCCAGACGGCAAGCCTGCCCACTACACAAACCATCGTCAGGCTTTTGTCGACGGAAGCATAAGCCGAGTAAGCCTGAGCCTAAAGGGCGAGATTGCCGCTGTTTTCGACGAGAAGACTTTGCACACTGGCAATCCAGAACATGCTGTTATGGTCACTTTCGTAACTCTCGGCATCGGGATTCAAAGATGAAGAGGTTCAATACATGGTTTAGCAGCTAATTAGCTGTCAGCTGTACCAGAAGCTCGGACAAGTCTTTGACCGTGGGATAGTCGAACACCTGGGCCGCACGACAGTTAACCAAGCTTCATCAGACAGCTGAAAACATGGTCGAGTCTGCCGATGCCGGATGGGTTTCCGGAGACCGCGGTCCGAAAGCACAAAAAACGACACGCGCCCTCGAAATGCTTCGAACAAAATCTCCAGCATTTGAATGTAATCGGATCAGGCCGTGTTGATTCTGACTGCCTTGTTTGCAAAATCGTTTCTGATTGTTGTTGCCTTACGGACATGTATATACCGAAATGTTCTACCCCGCCGCTGCGCCAATGCTGGCAATGGCACGTTTTCAGACAAACAGCCAACGGTTCCAAGTTTCCAGGTACTTGTGACAATCGGGACACGCCGGCAGGGTTCGCGCTGCGTGCTGGATGGTCGAGGCGCCCGGCGGACTCTGACTGCGCATAAAACTTGGAATGGACATCCAACTCTCCCCATCCCCAGAAACCCCCATTTCACACCTGCCAAAAACAGATATTCCAGAAAGAAAACTCGGCAAGCAAGCTAGGTCGTTCACTCCAAAGCAAGCATGCACACCCAACCAACAAAGAAACACACAAACAAAATAATCCGCCTGACACCACACTTCACGTTGCTCCGAATTTGGTTTTCGATGCATCCACAGTGCGACGTTATGTCCGGTTTTTCTTCATGCGCATGTCGGTCTACGCTGCAGACTTCCGCTTCAATCACAAGACGTCTGCTCGACTTTGAAGCAACCCTCCGTTTCATCACATGGCTGGTTTACGGAGACAATGAATGACATGCTCGAATCGGATACGACTTGGCCCCTACGATTGAAGCTGCAGCGGTCGGCTCTCTTTGGTCTCGTATTCTTCAGGTGCCCAGGCATGAGCCCACCATGACCTTGTGTTGATGAATGATCCTCCTCGCGTGCTTTGTTTGCTTCCGCAAGGGCAAGGGCGTCCTTGAACCTCTTGGGCCTCCTGGGCCTCCAGGGCCCAATCTGCCACCGTCTGTGCGCTTTGCCCCGCGGTAATCAAAGGCTCGGGCATGCGTGGTCCCTGGCCGCAACGTCCGCTATGCAGACATTCATGAGGTTCCCACACCATTCTCTTACTCAACCCGCATCAGGAGTTCGAGCCCATTCTTTCGTAAGAAATTTGCTCATCGGCATGCTGGGGAGCGTCCTTGGTGTCCCCTGTTCGTTCAAAAGCAGTTGCTGCCTGAGGGAATAGTTCAGGCCAAGTCATTTGGGTGGGCTCTTGCGTGGGCTCTTGCCAGGGACGGGTCCTCCCAGCGCAGGAAGGAAACATTTCGGTGTAGCCCATGAGGGCTGCCCTCCTGGCCCCCTGGCCCATTACCTCCTCACAACAGAGCTCGCCTGGGGTCGCTCTGTCAAAAGAGTCCTAGTTGTCTAAGCCTCCGCCCTCTGCTGCTGCTGCGTCTCCTCACAGGCGTCTTCCACGGTCAGCACTTGGTCTGCACGAAAGCGCTCGATGCTGCAGACTGAACTTGGGATTCGGCCGGCAAGTCATGAGTGTGCATTGCTGACTTGAAAGCTTCTGAACCAAGCTGTGGGCCAGTGTGTTTGGCAGCTCCACACCTTCAAAGACGCTACCGAGCTTGTTCCGGAACCTCGGGAGGCATTCTGGTTGAGTTTTTCCATGGAAAGAGAATGACCTAGCAGGACCTCGTACTGCTGCAAGTGGACCGCACGTACTAAACTAAATAGCAGAACCGGCAGTTTGACCCGACCATCCAACAACTCCAACGACCTCAACCTGAGAAAGGGGAAGCTAAACCCATCACATCCGCAACAGGCAAGGAGCAGCACCGCATTCATGCTGTTGATGCCTGAGAGGGAGCGACAGACCACCAAAGAAGGCAGCTGCTGGCAGACGCATTTTGATCAGGCTAGCTGGATTCGCGAAAACTGATTACATTTATTATACGCTTCAGATCTCATCCCGTACTCTTGACGAATCTTAAGCTGTGCTAGCAGCGATTCTGCTAGTTTTCCAACTGATATCACCTCACATTGCAACAGCAGGGCATCTGTCGGAACGAAGGCTATTGGAGGATTTTGCAGCATTTGGCCTACAAAATCACGGCACTGCGGTACTTCAGTTAAGAACGTTCAGCATCGTTCAGCCGCCTGCCTATGTCCATCAACGGCATGTCTGCGTCCTGAGGGATCCGGACCAATCATAAAACAGTTCTCACGGGAGACCGCTGGAAAACAAAATGCATTCGCATGCCAAAGTACAAAAAGATAGAAGTCAAATACTTCCCCAAAGGTGTGCGACATGCCGGACTGCATCCACATTTCTCAGCCAGGCGGCAATGTCGCGGTCGCTGCCCACCATGCCTCTGGTAACCTGACATAAAGCACACTTCCGCATGTTTTTTTGACAGAAGGGTCACAGTGTAACATACCTGTGGTTCAAAGTTGCCTTGCTATGAAACCGTGCCAGGTCCTATTGCCGAAGTTAGCAGTGCTGTCAGCGAAGATCGAGCCCTGAAGGTCCTTTGCAAGGTGCAGCCCCAGCCCCTACAGCCCGTGCCTCCTGAATCTTTGAGGCAACTTCGAGCGGAGACACGCCTTCAGAGGCGACGTGTTCAAATGCTGATGCACAGGAAGCTATGAAAGGAGCTTAGGGCCTGGAAGGTCCCCGCATGGTCAAGAGGTCTGTATGGAGCAGAGGCCACAGTCTGCAGAAGGCTGCTATGGCCTGCTATGCTACGACCTGCTATGGTTCATGGATTTAGCTCAGGAGACCGGTAAAGGCCTGGCTGCTGTGGCACAGCGGGATACCTCGATGAAACAATGACAGTGAGACAGCTGCATTCTAGGCAGTTCAGAGTCAGAATGAAACAGAGGACACAAGGTGAACGCAGTGCCCCATGAACATGATCCTTAGTTCATGCCACGTTGCCCTGCCATTTGCAGAGGCATCGATGCCATCGATGCCATGGCCTGCTGCTGCGCCGCCTCGGGGCTAAGACATGCGGTGGATGGCAGGGGCCATGAGGAGACCACCAACAGGTCATATCAACAAAATGAGGTCCGATCTGTGGCAGCTTGGGTGACCTGCTCCACCACGAGCCCTGACCTGCAGAAGGTCACGGTCTGTCTGGCTCACAGGCTCAAAGTCTGAAAGCGCAAGGTTGAGCAAAATTAGGAAGCGGCAGCGTCTTGACCGTCGGATAGTCAAAGACCTCGTACGCACATCATGATGTGCATTGTTAGCGTGGCATGCGTCAGAATCCGTGTTTGTAAGCACGCGAATCACAATGAGTCAACAGTAATGGCAAACTTGGCGGTGAGGTTCTCCGAGGCGTGTACCAGGGTTGTTGGCAGCTCAACATCCTCAGAAGGCCCAGCCACTCGATTCTGATTGTGACCATGCGGCAGCTTCCAGTCTCCTTGAACTCGCTGATGAGTTTGTTGCGAAAGAGCACTGCATTCATGCTGTTGATTCCTGCCGCCCAGGCCAATGGCTGATAAACAACAAAACATAACCACACGACACAACAGTGTACCTGGTTTGGCTTCACGCATTGATACAACACTGGCTACTGGTGGGACTTTGCAGTACAAGCTGTTCTGCTTGGGATACAAAGCAGAAGATGCGCCTATGTCCATCAGGGGCATGTCAGCTTCAATGTCGTTGCCACTGCCCACCATCTTCTTTGTCACCTGCTCAAGGTCGTTAGAAACAAAATCAACCAGGAGTTTTTTGAGCTCGTACTGCTTGAATGTCAGCACAAGGGAGCCGATAGACTGCCAACCAACCTTTCTGGCTTTTGTTCTCAGAGCCTATCCTCTAGCCTCTTGTAAACTGCCGACGGTCCTTTGAAGACCCCGGAAAGCTTTTTCGGAGATTTGTAACACAAAGCTCTAGTGCCTTGCCATTGGTGGCCAGTCCGTGGAGTTGGCATTTAGGGCTTAGCCTGAATGCCTTGCGAGTCTTATTGCTGCCACGTTAGGGATTGGCGCTGAGGCGAACTAATTTGTGGACTGTGACAGCATTGCCTTGAACACAGGCCTTATTCGAGAAGTCTATAAAGATTAATTGAAGCAACTCTCTGCTAGCCAAACCGGCCTCCTGGATCGTTGCCCGAACGGTCTCCGGATCCGGGCCCGCCCTCATGTCTAAACAGAGTAGGGTAAACAGAGTTTTGTTGAATTGGAACCGGCTGTGTCGATGGCATAGTACGCATGTGAGCTTTGAATCTGATAGGGGCTGGACACCACAGGCAATGCCATCTGCCCTACCTGGATGCGCTTGCGGCAGTGAACTTGCTGGCCCTGGTGCACACATGACACATGCACTTCTGATTCCAGGTAGTCCGGCCTGACAAAGGGTAGCCTGAAACCTGAGAACAAGCCCTGAGAAAGCATGATAGGGTCCCAGCGACCATGCGAGGGTCAATTCGAGGCGCCTGCACAAGCAGCTACAAGGACTGTCTCGGCAGTCTGGCCGGCGTGCCAGGTTTGTCCAGCTGATGCCTAGATGGCTGATTCGTCAAGCCCTCTGGAGGCCGGCTCCGGCTCATGACTGTTCTCTTGGTCGCGACTTCTTGTAGAAACTGACATGTGAACTTGCACTTCTGAATGATCACTGTGACACCCCCGTGCTGCCCAGATGTGGTGCAAAACTAGCTGGAGACGGAAGTCCGCTTCAAGCACAGGACTCTGAGGCTTTGATGCCTCGTCAACGCGGAACTCGTGTCCGCGCAGCTGATCGAGGATCGACTCCTGACATTTAGGGTCTTGGCCTAAAGATATCCAAGACGTCCCTGCGGATTGGGCCACCCTTGCACGGCTGGAACTAGATATGGAATGATTGAGTACCTGTTCTGCCGAGCCGGATAGCTTCTGCAATTGCACGAGCCAGCACATAAATTGTGCCTCTCGACACATGTGACTTCAAGAATCACAAATACCGTGCTAAGCATCGTGCTAGTGACTGCTGATTAGTGCTGCGGTGGTCCGAGCTCAGGTCACTGCGACTTGTGACTTCTGCGCTGCGTCACCGCCTCGGCCAATGACGACCTGCGCTTGCCTGCACGGAGACGCACAAGGGACACAGACCGTTGTGGAGTTGCGGTTGCAGTGAATGCCAGCGATGCAGGGTCCACTTGCGGGCTGTGGTCATGCAGGCAACTCGGACCAGCACCAGCACCAGCATCCACGATATGATATGCCAGACAGGATGCAAGCAATTCATTGTAACAAGGGAAGCTGTGCTTAGGAAACGACGGACACGAGGCCAACTGCTTCCGGATATGCCACAGGCGGCTGTGCACCCGCAGTGTGCCTCGCGGCTTTCAGCGCACTTTGTAGCTCGGAGGCCTCACGGATCACGGCACACCCCAAAAGCCTCAAACGTCTCACAAGCGTTCACAAACCGATACTCCGTCGCATCGTACTCGCAGCCGGCTTATCTCTTGACATGTCAGGTTCAGCGGTTCAGCTGAGGACTGCTGCAAGGATATGCTAGGATGCAACGCTGAACCCCTCAAGGCTCTGCAAAGCTCGGCATGTGCATACATGTGCATGTCAGCGTCAAATCAGGATCCAAGCTTTACCGGCGGCCTCAAGGTGCAGCTGTGCTTGGAGAAGCAAGGCGGTGCCCTCGCTTCTTGGGTCCTCTGCCTCATGCCAGATCATGGGAGCAGCAACCACCTCACTTAGCAAGCTGCGAGTTCGGCAAGTCCTGGCAGATTTGATCCATTTGATCGATTTGGTTCATGGCATCCTTTTCCCTGTTCAATGCCTCAGAATTCCCCCGGGCACCTCGGCTGCGACCAAGAGGGCCTCTTCCAATGTATTGAAGATCTCCTGCTGGGGTCGACCTGGGCAGACTCAAAGTTCAGGTGACGAGCGGATGACGTCATTACGTCCTGGGTATGTGACCGCGGCATTGCTCTCGCCTTTCCGCCAGTATACACGAAAGGAACCAAGCCCGGAAGTCCAAAACCGCAACGCCTGAAATTTACAGTGCTCGCATGGGGTCGTGTTAGCAATCTCTCGTCGTGGCTCCATGTGCAAGCTCCTTTAATGCATGTCAGCCCTCCTACTCATAAAGTTGATTGGATCAAACTTTGCAGATGTCAAACTCGCTTTCGCAGTCTGATTCTTAGGATTGCTGCCTCCGACGCGCATCCGAGCCCAAAGCCATTGAAGATGTAAATCTGGGCCATTGCGCACAAGGCGGCCCTGACGATGCAGGTAGGTAAGGCACTGCAACTCGCCGTACTTCTTGCAATTGCAGGTGCAATCATAACCAGGATCATGACATGGCAACATCCATATTCGAACAGCCCAGACTCCAAGCACAGCAAACTGTGTTTCTGCTGAAAGCTCAAGTACGGGTAGCACACCGTCTGCAATGGCTGTCTGAGCCGCCCGGAACTCCGGAAAGCACTGCGGTCCCTGGGACCTAGCACCGATTCCAAGGTCCGGGCGCTTCACCCTTGAGATCATTCAGCTTCTTGGCCGCCTCCCTTGCCTATCAACAGTGCTGGCAAGTGATGGCACACGTCCTGGAGCAGTGCCCAGCTTCCGTCCAACGCGTGCAGGCTGGTCGTCTTGAACGGCATACCTCGACATCCAGACGTCGACCCATGTCGACCCTGCTGGCCTGGGTTGAAGCTTTCGATGCTTTGGAAAGATCCTGGCCGCCAACATTGTGTCCGGAATGGCTGAGATACAAGTCGCAAGTTGATAAGCGCCACAAACAAACTGCGAGTCTAGCGCTGTCTGAACATGAGTGTACAACTTGCAACCACACTATGCTGGGCGGAGTTCAACATCTCAACCCGAGAGAGTGGTCAGATCCGGCTAGAGTCTGCTCCTCCCATGGCAGCGGCGCTTTCAAGGACGATTTCTTGCCTTTAAGCTTCGCAGAGCCTCGGCGAAGGTCAGGCGTTGAAAGCTAAGTCCGGGCTTTGAGCACTTTGAGTTTGCGAGCAGGGCTTGGTCATTTGGCCTGTGCTCACCATGCTCCCCTTAAGCCTTAAGAGCCTCAAAGAGCCTCAAGAGCCTCAAGAGCCTTAAGAGCCTTAAGAGCCCTAAGCCAAACACGTCTTCTTCTTGCGGCACTGGGGCATGACATTGCGGCACACCACTGGTACACCCCTAGCGGCCATAGCGGCCCGAGAGCCTAGGTTCAGCTTCGTTTCCCGAACGCTCCAGAGATCTCCAGAGCTCCAAACTTTGCTTCTGCTGCCGTTGGAGCAGCTCAACGCGGCACCGGGCCTGGGCAGAACTGGTCTCTGAGAACAAGTCTGCCGATGATCGCCATGGGAAAGCGGCTGTTCAAAGCCCCGTTGTCTGTGTGTGTGTGTGTGTGTGCGGGGAGACCAAAATTCCAAGAGTGCGATTGTGTTTTCTGCACAAATCTAAAAACCAAAACCTGTCCCAAGTTTCGTGCAGGGCGGGGACACGGGTTGCTGTCGGTGCCGTTGCCTTTGGTCTTTGCAGACTGTAAGCGGATCTAGAGCACAACCTCCAGCGTGATGATGGCGATGCCATCTTCGTACGAGGTGCGAACTGCGTAGAACAAGTCGGTACGCGAACAAGCTGGAGGATGCTATACATCAAGAAACACTCCAGGCGACATACCTGACCTTTGTACAGCAAGCAGTGCGTTGCATGACCCACGACGTCTCACCCTGACGAGTGCACTGCAACTGGATGAAGAACATGACATGTACTTCAGATTCACAACCTGGAAACTCCACTTGATGAAACAAACGCAGCGAGACCTACTTGCGTGTGGGTGTGCGCGTGCATGTTGTGCTTGCCCTGATTGCTGCATTCAAAGGCTTTTGGCTTATGGGCTTATGGGACTCCCTGGTCTGCTGCGCATTGGCTCGTATTTCGGAGCATCTGAGCCGGGGACTGCGAGCACAAGAGCTTCACACATGCCCTCTTCATCTCGTATGCGAGAGAACCTGGGCACCAACTATGCCTTCGGTATGTTCGGCTGATGTGATGTGCTTACATAGCGGCCCGAGGCACGCGGTTCCGCCAAGACCACCTACTCAGCGATCAACCTAAACAGCTGTCACCTTTCTTTTGCGCAACCCTGTTGAGCCTGCACCTTAGAGGACTGCGTGAGTATGGAAGAATCTGACGCCTGGGAGTCTAGCAACTCGTGAGCACGCTCCGCAGCAAAGCACGCCTGGACCAGTTTCTGAGAGCAAGAGTTACTGCATCATACATAATTAGACGAGGGGCAACGGCAGCATGCCTCTGGGAGAAGGAACTCCCTTTGAACTGCAAAAAAAGTGTACATCCACAACACTTTCTGCAATGTCGCACAAGCCTTTTCGTACTCCTCGCTTGACATTCTTGCTTTCGCCACCTCGGCTGTGTAGGCATTGTGCGTCCACTGACCTAACAACCAGACCTCTGGCCTTCAGAAATAGCCCTGGAGGCATTCAGCCTCACAGCTCATAGCACCTGTACTCGAAGACCCGAGTACATGCCCCAGAACTAGTGTTTGTCGGACATGCTGGGAACCCATCAGGAAGCAGCAGGAAGGTATCCGAAGCCAACCGTATTCCAGTAATGCGGGTTCTGAGTTGAGAGTTGTGGCAGCCTAATGATCCAAAGAAGCTGCTGGGCCCGTGGCAAAGTTCAGCGCCTTTGCCTCGCCGCGGCGGTCACTGTGCCTGGAATGCTGCAACCGTTTTGATGCTTAAAGGCTTCAAGACTTAAAGATGTCAGCATTGTCAGCTTTGGCCCGAGCCAAAGCCATGTCAAGCCCCAGAGCCACATGCGTGTCGTTCTTGATCCCAACACAGCCCGACATAACGAGCTGCGAAGTCGCTGTCGCTTCGATCTTTGCTGAGGCGTCGGCTCGCTGTACAGCGACTGCGCCTCCTTGGCGAGATCGACTGCGTCGTCAACCTTCGCCTCTGCCTCGAAACGAAATTCACGCTCTCCAATTTGCATCAGCTTGCGAGATCGCGCAAGCGTCTCACAAGAGCACCCGCTCGTCACGCTTCAGCTTTGGGCCCCGACGAGGAGGACCTCTGCCATGGACAGGATGCCTGCAGCGTCACCCTGCCACTTCCCATCTTTGCGGCCTGACACTGCTGAAAAGATGCACTGGGCAAGGGCATCAGGATGCGCCAGGACACTTGGGAAATAGCAACAGGTTCCCCTCACTGGGCAGACGACAGATGTCCCTGGCTGCTCGCGCAGCTCTTTCTGCCGTGGCGAAGTCCTGGAGCCAGCGGGGGACTGATGCTCGCTGAGGGCTGGCCCTCTAGCCAAGGAGCGTCTCGAAGCATTGCACGCAGGGTCCTTGTTGTGGAGGTGCGCTGCGGCAAGGTTCTGGAACGCTTGGCCCTGCGGGAATGTTGTAGCCATGTATGTGTTTGGAGGCAGTCTTGCTACCAGTAACAATCGTGTTTGCCCTTCGCGTACACGAAGTGCACTCTCCACGTGCATTCTCGATGTGCACTCTCCATGTCCAAGCATGTCCTGCCTTCCCGTCAGTATCTTTGACCTTTGCTTGTTGAGGCTACGCGCCCGAAATTTCCACTGCAAAGCAAAGTGGCAAAGCGCAGCGTGCTAACCCAGCGAGAGCCGTGCGTCACGATGACTCAAAGCGTCATGTGCTGCGAAGATGGCCTCTTCCATCTCTATCCGCCTCACTTTCATGAGAGCCGGATTTTGATTTCAATCGACTCCTCGAACGCCTTTAATCCTCCGTGCCTTTCCAGTTGCAAGCCGCCAGTGAAAAAGGAAAAGTCTTGTTCTGGGCGCCAGACTTGACATGCATCGAGGAGAGCTTTGTCATAACCTAACCACGCACGTCGCGTGTCCAAGAAGCCTTTCCCGCGCTCTCCTTGCCTCCGCTTCCAGAGCTTCATCATTAAGCCTCGGCAGTGGACGATCTTCTCACATCTACTTCCGACTTCCGTCTGCAAGCAACATCAAGCCACAATCATCAGGCCATTTTGTGGATCCTTCCGTTTCGAGTCACAGACCCATTCGCTATCTGCAAAGCTTTTCGCATTGCGGCGACAGCATCCTCGCAAGCAGTGACGGCACGGCAACTCTCGAGCCTGGCATCGCCAAATGAATGAAAACAGAACTTCTGCCTTAAGTGGCAGTCCTCTGGCGGAGGTCTTCTACTTGTGCTGCTAGGTGCCTGCGGAGCGGGCAAGCCCTGCAGCAAAGTTGTTGCTACCACAGCTGAAGCGACATTGCCCAAACAAAAGTAGCGATTTCGTAGCTCTTCAAACCATCTCAAACAAAGTCCCGATAGCGGAACCGCCCCTGGTCCTTTCTGATCTCGACCCTGAAAAGCATGAAAGTCAAAATCCTTGGAAACAATCCGTGGTGAGTCGCCAAGGCCTCCGGCCGACCAGCATTTAGAGCATGCGCCAAGAAATGACAAAAGGCACTCCAATTGAGGCGCTAGGTGCTCTCAGCACGTCCGATCTCTTTCAAGCGAAGACTGGGTCAGCCTCTGGTTGCTTGCCTCTCCTCTGCGCTTTGCGTTGCGGCCTTCCTCACTCCCGCGCGGCGTTCACCGGATCAACTTTGAACCAGGAGTGATCGTAGTGGCAGGCGCACAAAAAGCGTTGTTTACAAGAATATGCTAACTTTAAGTGTTTTTAGAACTTGCTACCAGCTGTCATGAGCGCCACTCACAGCGGTACGGGCTGGTTTGTGCCGTCGGGGGCCGGGGGGCTGTGGTTGTGCAGGGTGGGATATGCGCTCATGCTGTGCGACTGGCAGACCCAGCAGGCACATAAGTGCGGTCAGTAGCGGGGTGGCCCAAGATATGACAACTCGCTGCTATGCATCGGACATGCTTCGAAACTTGCACTTCCGCAATCTTCGGCGTGAAGCTGTTTGTGGGGCGCACGGTTAATTGTGACTGTTTTGTCGTTTGCTTCTGACTCTTAGGCTTTTCCTACCTTACTTAGCTGTCGCAAAAATGAACTTGGCCTTCTGAGGCTTTGGGCCAAGTCTGCTTACTTTAAGGGCTTAGGGCTTAAGGCTTGCCATTGTAAGGCTGAGGGCTTCCAGACATCTCCTTGTAGGGTTTAGGGCTCGCCACCCGACATCTCGAACATCTCCTTCTGGGGTTTGGGGCTTGATGGGCTTGCCACTCAAAACCTCCCAACATCTCCGTTTTTGGGGTTAGGGCTTCGGGCTTGCCACCCAACACCACCCAACATCTCCCATTCAATAAAAAGTTGCACTTGAAGGTTTTGCGCTCAAACCCACCATGCCATCTTTTGAGGCTTGCAGAGTTCCGTCTCTCTGATTGGATGGCATTTCTCGTGACAGGGCCACGAACCCGCATGTTTCGTGGAATGGGGCCGCTTTCAAGCTCCGAAAACCCATAAAAACAGCCACGATTTCAAGGCTCCAAAACCGCATGTTTCGTGGCAGTGGCCTAAAGTTACAAGTGAGCAAAAAAATTGCAAGTCAGGATTCAAACTACAACTAACCTAGCTGTCGTTTCCTGCTGTGGCTTCTGTTGCTGGAAGTCACCATGACTTCTTGTTTTGCCAGCTGTAAGCGTCTGACATCGGGTCGATAGCACGTGATAGCACCTTCACCCTCACTTCAACCGATGCGCACAGCCGTGCCTCCTGCTGCTCACGGCCCGATGGCGAGCAGGTGTAACCTTCTGCCTCGCACGGTGCAGAAGCGTGGCGCTGGCATGAAACTGTCGTTGGTCATCTTCGCAGAAGCATGCAAGGCTGGCGATGATTCCTTGAGACATCTTCAGGCTCTGCAGATCTCAGCTCTGGACCAAGCAGAGAAGGGCTTGAGCCTGTCAATTCGCAGAAACAACAGGCCATCCCTCGTCTTTGCAGTTCATGACGTCACGTGTGGGAACACCTTTCCCACCGGGGATAGTATTGGTACACTGCCCATCATAAATTCTGTCAAAACGATTCTAGCCGCCTAGCCCATCTCTCTCCGATGTCTCCGCTTGAGCCTCGCTGCGCTGATCCTTCTTCTCGCGGGACCGCGCAACTGCCTTTGGTGCGAACTCGAACATGAGTCGGCTAATGCTCTGTGGCTCTCCGTGGCTCTCCGTGGCTCTCCGTGGCTCTCCGTGGCTCTCCGTGGCTCTCCGTGGCTCTCCGTGGCTCTCTGTCTCCGGTGGCTTCATCCAAGCAGCATCCTCGGAGGTCCATATGGCCCGCCAGGGCTCGCCATTGCTGATCTGGGCGCGGACCTGAGAGCAGAGGCCCCTCTGAAACTGAAGGGACTGAAAGTCGGAAAAGGTGCTTCTGCAAGAGAATGCCTTCTTCATCCCTCTTCCAATCCCCCCCCCTTGCCCCACTGTTGTTCATTTCCAGAAGTTTGAAATCTGACCGGACCTACCGCACAAAGATGCTTTGGACCTGACTCTCGGGACTCCCCCAAACGTCTCATTATCAGTCGGTACCCATAAACTTTTTAGGGACCCATAGGACAACGGCGGCTTCACAACCCAGAGCCCAAAGCCTCTTTAGCTGAACTTTAGCTCTCGATTCCCATCCCGAACTTCCGGTAGACAGACATAGACAAACCTTCACGGCTTCAGCGCTTTCTCGATTCTCGGGCCGGGCCGAGGCACGCGGCCGCGCACACGTTTTACAACTAAGGAGCATGCTTGGAAAGTAGCTTAAGCCGAATCTACGCGGAGAAAGATCCGGAGAGCTCGAAGCAGCTCTAGAGACTCTAGAGATCTCTGGAGAGAGATCTCTTGGATGCCTTGGGTCCCGGACGGCGAGCTGCAGGGCTTTGGTCGCACGTTGGCCACCGACGCCGTGGCTGTTGTAGAGAGCCAAGGCCTCGCACAACGTTTTCAGCAGCCTCTTCCTTAAAATCAAGATATAACTCACCACACCGTTAAAAATGGCAACAATCCGCTCTGGTAGGAGCTACAAGATCTACGAATCTATGAGTACGAATAGACATGAAAATTCACGAGACATGGCAATATGCGAAGCGCGGTTTGACGTTCACACCTGGTCGGCAGCTGGCCCAGCCCTTGTCGGCTGGTTCCAGTGGAGAAGCCACCTTGGCGTCCATGGCCGGGTAGCAAAACTTTCTTGACCTTCAGCGCACTTTCTGTCGCTTCTCCTGTTCTCATCGTCTTGGGGTCAAAGAGGGTACAGATTGGCAGAAACCCACACTCGACGGCGCATGAGGCGAGGAGTTCTGTCTTCAGCCGAAAATTTCTGGTGCCGCTACTCTTGAGGAGTTCCCTCGGTCCAGTCGACATGAGACTGCTGCTTTCCCAGAGACGGCTTGTCATTGCCTCGCACTGTTCGTGGCGGTTCTTTTCTGCTCCCCGTTACGCCCGATCGTTCTCTCCGTTCTTTCATGTTCTTTCATGTTCTTTCAGGCTCTCTCATGTTCCTCCTTTCGGGGATTGAACCCGGATCAGGCCTCGACCTGCAGAGTTGGCCTCGGAGTGTATTGACACTGCCTGTTGCCCTCGGCTCCGCGAAACAGGACCTTTCCCCTACTGTGGGAAGGGGAGGGCAGGAAGTTCGACTGAACCTGTACGTCTTTCCTCTTTCACTCCGACACATTGCACAGGTAGCCAGGAAAGGGACTCGGCCATCATCACCAAGCAGTGCGCTTCATTCATGGCATCCTGCATGAGTCTCTTGGTGGGTTCAGGCATGGGCGTGAGACGTGAGGCAGATCTGGCGATTGAGTCCTCGCTCTTGCGCCAAAAGCTGATCGCCGCCTGAAGGCTCCTGACCGCATGTCATGCTGCATGTCATGCTAGTACAAGTGTATTTGATACTCTATATTATATGTGTCTGGACCTGGACCTAAACTTCCCTAGGCCCAATGCTGGCAAGGAACTGCAGTGCAGGTACAAACTGCTGGAGGTTGCACTGCGCGACGGCTGAGTGCTGCCTGGGCAGTGCACCGCAGGAAAACCAACGGCTGAGGCTCCAAACATCTCCCAAAACATCTTCCTCTCCGAGCAAGTGTTCGGATGTTCGGATGCCACATCTGAGGCCAAGGCGAGGCAATTGCCTGGCCGCGCCTCAAGTTTCTGGGACGACTCTTGCGCAACATGTTGCGAAACAGAAGCTTCAGAAGACCAAGCGGCACATCTTGCATTTCGTCGAACAGCTCCAGGGCCTGCACACAGAAGCTGGCAGAACTTGAGCTAGGAATGTGCAGCTTGGGCAACTCTAGAACTGTTGCCCTCGACAGAATCTCAGAAAGTCAAGAGCAACGTTCGCGGACCGGCGTAAAGGCTACTCATGTTCGCTTGATGGAAAGTCCAAGACAAGGAGCTTTTGAACAACGCACGGCTAGTCCACAGGCCTTTGTTGCCAGGCGATGCCCTTCTTTGTTGCAGGCTTTGCGGTCCTAGACAGTTTGCAGGCTGTCGCGCAGATACTTCGGAAGGAAAAACTGATGCAAAAGAATGAAGTCTTCCCACAGAGTGCATCTATCTAAGGCCAAGCCTTGCGTAATCCTACTGAGTCCTGAGTCGCGCTAGCGGGGCATCGCGGAATGGCTCAGGCACCGACACCTTTGAACTTGATGAAGATCTTCGCCTTGGGTCGCTAGGAGTGCCAGATATTGTGGGCCTCTGAAGTGATTGTCTGAGAAGACAACAGCAATTGCGACAGCAAACGTGCGAACCAGAAGATGCAAGAGGCGAAAAGGGGGGTTTTGAGCAAATGCCACAGAAAGCAAGAAACTTGCGGAGCAACCTCCCGAAAAGACCCGCGGATCTGAGGGACTGGGCCATGACTGCCAGCGTAGAAGCCTCCAGGCCTCTCGAAAGGTTCTGCATGATCACCCAGGCTATCTATTCTCGACACCGGGTGCCTTGCAAGCTCTTCCACTAATTAGGGCCTAACTTAAAATACTGAGCCTTTCCTCGCCGAGGTGCCCACAAGAAACTTGCGGAGCAGCGTCACCAATTGATACTTGGAACATGCCGGGGCCTTTGTCCGCCTCATCTACAGCCATATCGCGAGCTTGTCCGGCCTGAAGTGGCTGTAGTGCAAGCTTCCGGCATCGACACACATTGCCCTCTTACGCTAGCACCGTCACCACCTCAGCTGACAGGGCCCGAGCAGATTTCAAGGCCTCCTCGCGCTTCTTCTGCCCGCGCCTTCGCTGGATTGGTAAGCAATGTCAAACAGCTTTCATGCGGTGTCGAAAAAACCAAAACAAGATGAAAAACATCCCCTGCGATATCTCTATGCGATAAGTCAAACTGCAGTGTAACACAGCGTGCACGCAGCATGTGCTTAGCGGTATAACTTGTACACGTTATATACGATGCCTGTCCGAGCTAACGTCCGCCAGGGCTTGTAGGATGCGTGCCTGCAACAAGACTCCGCCACTGTCCGTCACTCCCATTAGTCCAGGCATGGGCTTTGCAGGGTCACACTGGTCTACTGAACTATACTGAAGGACATGACGGCCAAGAAGATGGCTGCGGAAGGTTACTTCCACCAAAAGAACGCTCTCCTCGGCGGACTTTGACGTGTATCTGGCCGAAGTCTGAAACACTGCCAACCTTGGAAAGTCACTAGGATGCCTCACATTGTGCTACATTCTGTCACACGCAGTGCTGCTTGGAAAGAGCGGCCACAAACAGAGGCAGCGGCTCGTCCCGAAGCAAGCGGTCAGCCTCCTTCCGGCGGTCCTCCCGCTGCAACATCGCCACTGCTTAAAAGGTCTTACAGCCTACAGCTCTTCCCTGCAAGCCTTAGCAGGCTTAGCAGCTTAGCATAGCTGAGCGAAACTGGTTCAGGATGTCCATCCAGCAAGCTTTGCAAGTGGAGAAGTTCAGGAATTGGTCTTGGGAAGCCACAACAAGCGAGAAGAATGCTAAAGCGCCTGGTGAATCATGGCGCAAGAAACAAGCCGCGCGGCATCTGCGAGCCTTGGGGCAAGTTCCGTGAAACGCAAGTGTCTCGAAGGCGCTTGGGGACACCATCACGAAAAGTGCTTGATGTGTAACAGAAGTCAGAGGCCTTCAGGCAGGGTTTCATGCGGACTCGTGGCTAATGCGAGGTGTGTACGAGGGATTAAGCCACCTGGACCTAGATATCCTAGATATCCTAGATGCTTGCAGAGCAGCTTCTTGGCCTGACGAGGAGCTTCCAGAATGGGAGCCGGTTGTTCAACAATGTCACGAAAGGGTGCTCAAATCACAGACAAAATTTAGGGGGGCCTTCCATGTTTAGGGCCTGAATCAAGTAAGTCTTGCTCCAGAACTGCGAAGCTACAATGCGAGCTCCGAGGTGCGAAGTCTTTCTACGCAAACTGCAAAGTTGCACGGTTTTCAGCTCCAAGCGAGGTGCAAGGAACGAGCGGTTCGGGGGAGCCGACAGACACAGGAAGCCCAACGCGTCTGGATTAAGAAATATGTCCGACAAAGTATGTGAAGGTGGCATACTAAACCCCAAACCCTAAACCCTAAACTCCAAACCCTAAAGCAAGGTATTGGGCTCCTCAAGAATGTGATGCCCTCACACGGCATCCAGGAAGGCCGAGGTTGGGGGTCAAAGCAGCAGCCAATTCTGCAAGCAGCCGAAACATATATTAGAGGGGCATGTTGTACACTTATACATATATATATATATATATATATATACGCATCATTTTTAAATGTACGCATATGTATAAACATACTCCGACTGAAGTCTAAGAGGTCTGGCAATAGTTCGCTCTGCTGCTGCTCCAATCCCTGAGCAATCGAACCCCGGCCGGATGCAAGTGCAAGTGCAAGGCTGTCGATAGACTACACCACCCTCATGTAGGGCGACATGAACATATACATATACATATACATATACACATACACATACATATACATATACATATACTACTGAGTGCCGAGGCTCTGCATCTACAAAAAATGCACCTGGGCAGACTCGGCACGAATCACAGCCGGCCCTAGGGACCTGGGGTTTTCTGCTAGCCAGGCCTCTTGGTACGGCTCCTTTGTTGAAGCAATCCTGGATTTGAGCACGGATGGGTACAGTCTTCAGCATTCAATGCTGCTAGCATCGCAGGGTTGGAACAACCCAGCGTGTAGACTGACGTGGGCAGTGAGACAGTTCATCTATCTGCTGCAGGATCCTGACAAATGGGAGTCAGAATACTTCTGCAGCACCGGGGACAGGGCACTGTTGATCCCTGCCTCCAACAAAATGTTAGACACAGAAAGCCCAACACCCCAAACCCTAAACCCCAAACCCTAAACCCTAAATGAGGGCGGTTTATGATGAGATAACGTACTGGGCTTCTCCACAATGTGATGCCTCCAATCGGCATCAAGGAAGGCCGAGGGTTGGGGACAAAGCAGCAGCCAGTTCAGCAAGCGGTCGAAGAAATATTACATATACACACATAATAGTATGTAATGCGTATATGTATATAGACATACTCCGACTGAAGTCTAGCCGAGTGGTTTCACAAGGTAATTAGTGGCAATGGTTCGCTCTGCTGCTGCGCCGTCGAACCCCGACACGGGATATACTACATCACCCTCATGTAGGGCGACATGAACATGCGCCTCAATGCATATATAGATGCAAGCAGAAGTGCAAAGCAATCCTGATTTGAGCACGGATGGGTACAGTCCTGTCTAAGACGCATTCAATGCTGCTAGCATTGCTGGGTGCTTGGCACGCAACTCCAGCAATCTATGCACAACCCAGCGTGTAGCCTGCTGAAGTTCGCACCTGCTGGCGGCCGTGGCCGCCTCCAGGAGAGGTAACGCCTCAACGAGCGAGCAGGGGGCGGATTCGACATGCCCGGGCAGGCTGAGCTGTTGCAAGGCAGAGCTCCAGTGCGAGATGGGGACATCGTCCGGTCGAAGGCACGCAAGGCACTCCGGTGATAGCAGCTGTCTCCATGCCAGGCCGAGGCAGAACATGCCGAGGGCGAACTCCCGAGGCGGGTTGCGTGTGGAAGTCGCCTCCACGAAGAGCAACAAGCGGACAAAGAACATGGATTTCTGCTTGACCCAGGCGATGGCAGGCACAAATTTCTGTGAAGTCAGGGCGCTGAAGCGCCTGCAGTACACCGTGAGCCACTGCTGCTGTAGCGGCTCCTGTATCTGCCATTGCATCCTCTGCAAAATCTCGGTCTCGTGCTGTCCGAGCTTCGTCTCAGATAACTCTATCTGCCTGCCTAGGGTCGGAAGCATTTGCTTGGCCATGCTGAGCCACATGCCAGAACCAATTTGGTCAGGCACGCCCCGGTTGCCGTGGAACTTCTTGACCAGTCGGAGCACTGCGACACAGGTTAGCGGAAGCATCTGGATGTCGTGCGCGATATGGCCCGAGGAAGCCAAGTAGGAGTCGAGCAGAGACACGGCGCAGGACCAGCCATCCTGGTCGAGCTGGCAGCGGTTTGTCAGGCCCATCATGCTCTGGAGTACCTGCTCACGCTGCCTGCCCAGTACGTCAGCCCGCGGCGCTCTCATCCTGGGATGAGCCCCCTCTTGGATATGTTCCTACATATGATCCTCCTAAACCCAATAAAGGAACATATAAACTGTCCCAAGGGCCTACCGAGCATCGATCTTTCCATCGCCTCTTCCTCCAACTTCATGAGCTGTCGGAGGTGGTCACTAGAGGCGGCCTGGTTGAAGAGCATGTCTTCGAATTCCTCGCTGTCGGCAGGCCATGGCTGCATGATCACCTTGAGTGTCGCGTCCTGTTACACTGTACACCAGGAACCTCCAGCTCAAAAGCACCACAGGAGTGCTGCGGATGCAAGGATAGATGGCCACGCAGCTTGGAAAATGCATTGGAGCAACTCACACATATGTCACGCTCCGAACTTCTCGAAGTATGGAGAGCATCTACGTCCCATGTGCATGAGGTGAAATCCTCCCTTCGTCCCGGCCCAATCCCCCTCCATTTTCAGCGACGTGATGCCTTGTGCTTTTTCGGGGGGTTGAAGAGAAGATCGGGACTTCCAATTACTTTGTTTGCAGGAACGAATCTCAAGTCACACCTGTCACACCTACTATGGAATTCAAAAAGTACTGTCCGCTGAGATGGTCGACCCGCGAGTGTCACCGCATTGCCGAAAAACTGACAGGGACCTCGGCTCAGCGAAAGTACAGTAGGCTCATGCGAAGGGGAGCTTCACGGATGACGGAGCCCTCAGCTTGCTAGACATTTTCCTCGACCTCTTCTTTCAATGATCCTTCAAGAGATGCCCTCATGGCTAGACTCTATAGACTCCTTTCAATGAGCCTGCAAACTGCTGTCTCGTAGCCCTTCTTATGGACACGATGGCGCGCCTCTCCGCCTGTCGAAGGCCTTCGTCTACGGCCTCTGTACGGAGGGAGGCCGCCTGGGTGCCGAGGCCGTCGGAATGCGTTCCCCAAGGAGGCTCCGACCCGCAAAGGCCCACCCCTTTCTGTGAACGGTGAATTTCACCTCTGGGTCCTTCTCAGGGAGAGTTCGGTAATGTTTTCCGAACGTGTCGTAGGAAAAGCCGTCACATTTTAGCGAGTAGTTGGGCATGTCGGCGTGTATCCCATACAGTTTCTCAGGCTGCAGCTGCTCGCAGCAGCAGCGCGGACCCCTCCGCAGAGGGTCGCAGGACTGAAGGCTTTGAACCTCTCGCGATGCTGAGAACTCATGACTCTGTTCGTGCATTTGGCGAAGCAGTCGGGAAGCACTGGCGAAGCACTGGTGAAGTGCTTCAATGCACGAGCAGAGAGAACCCTATCAACAGAACGCCCAGTCACCCTACCAGCAATTCCTACGCCTTGACATCACTCTCGTCATCGACAGAGCAGACGGTGACGACACGGCATGGACACAGCTATATCCTTCATACAATAGCTGGCCTTCAGCGCCGTCAGCCGTTGCATAGCGCCTGCCGAGAAATCCCAACAGGCTGGTGCTTCAGGTTGGCAATCTGGAGGCTGACACTTTGCAACGCTTTCCGAGCCTCGTAAGCTCATCGGTCCACATGAGCTCGGCACAATGCAAAAGCGCTGTTTACAGCTGTTCTGCAGTTGGCAGTGAAAATAGTGCCGTCATTTGCCATCAGTGCTGCCTGCGGCTACTCCCACTGCGGCTAGCGTTGGAGTGAACTAGACGACGGGCTGAGGACAGTATGTTTCAGGAAGTCGCATGATCGCTTAACTGAGGCAAGTAGTAGGGACCGAAGCAGAGCTGATAGTCTTGGGTATCTTGCTCTTCTCATTGCTGCCTGACGGAAATTGCAAGCGAAGGCGGTGCTAAAAACAAATCCAAGAGGACCAAACTCTTGTTTGTTGAATCGAGACTGCTCCAACAGCATCACCTCCTGTCGCCTCCTAGCAATGCCAAGCACAGAGCATGCGCATGGCAGAAAGACTGATGCGAGCCGTTTGAACTCTGTGCGTCACACTCCTCCTATCCGGGCACCCTGGGCTTGAGAAAGCTGGAAAACATCTCTGCAGCACCCACGCCGAAAGGCCTCAGATCCATTAAGGTTCCAAGACCATTTGGGATGGTTAGGGCTGCTCTCAGATCGGGTGACCATGAGACTGATCGGACCTGTTTTGTCCTGAGCCTACCAGGTTGCGACATTTACGGACACTCTCGCAGCTTAGAGCGCCTTAGCGCACTTGTGCTACTGTACCCGACTGTACCCAAGTTCAAGACGCCTCCAACGGGCAACGAGAGGTCCAACGATTCGCTCCCTGCTTGGGCTCGGAGTGTGGGCCCTCTTGGAGAATTCATCGGCATCTGGCAGCACGGAAACATGTTTAAAAGGCTGCTTGAACCCCAGATGAAGTCACAGTTCGTGTCAGCCGAGTCCTCCGCCGATCAGCATGCGTTTCTGTGCCTACAGCGCGGGTCGAAAGGCCTAAAGCCAGATCTCAGTCCCTATGAGTCTCAAATACAGGCACTGAAGGCCTGAAGTTTGATTCACTTTCGCGTAAACTCGCCAGAGAAAGCCAGTCCGTCCTCTCATCTAAACATGCTCTGCTCAACGTGCTAGATGCAGCAGAAGTAAGTTTCAGTTGACCTTCCGTGACTACAGTTTCCGTTTCATCGGGCTTGCTGGGACCATGAACTGACCCAGACACCCGGCTGTGACTTTGCTGTACACAGGATTCGAGGGTCTCAGACGAATTTCGCGATGCACTTACCCACCTATGCTGAATCTGTGCAAGATCCTGCCCAAAGCTCAGGTTTGGTTATGCCATCATGAAGCAACAGACCAGTCGCGACGATTCATCCGATGTTCTGAAGCCCTCGTCTTTGCTTTACAACTACTGGGCAAGCGTTAGCAACGCCTTCTTTGGGGTCGGTCACGAGGCGACACGCTTCTTGCACGCTACTGGCGACAGCTCAAAGTCTCACTTTCAGCCCATGTAGGATGCGAGGCAGGATGCCATGCAGGCAGGATGTTTAGGGGTTTAAGATGGTTTAAGACAGTTTGAGCAGCCTTGACCCAACTCAGAAAGTCTCCGACTGATGAGCAGCGGCTTCGTTTAGCAGCGCTCTCCAAAGAGGCAGCGGGGCATGCATCCTCAACGAGGCCTATCCCCCAACCAATCGCGGATGTTGGAGTTTATATGAGTTTATATGAGTTTATCCAAGCCTTCAAAGGTTGCCGCGCAGTCGACGTCAGGGGAATTCGGCAGGGCGAGACATGCTCTGGATTCTCGCGGAAGACAGCCACCTATCAAATTCGTAAAAAATGCTTCTGGGTTCAGACACAGGCGCAAAGTCTGCATCAGATCCCGGCCCCTGGCCTCCGCCAAAATTCGTGACCGTGGTCAAATTCTCTCCGCTATCTTTCAACATCTCAGAACGATCAGGAATGTGTACTGACATAGTATGACGTGGCAGGGGCCTATGAGAGTGAGGTTCGCAACATCAGACTGAAGCATCGAACCATCTCGTAGCCCGCTTTGCACGGCGCAGTTCAGCGCCAGCTTAAAGCGGCTGGACTCCAGGATTTTTTTAATCCCAGATATTGGCCGGCGTCATGGGCTCCATGGACTGGGCCCTTCCGGCAGTGGGTGCTGAGCACGTCGCACCCATGTTCCAGGTTTGGGAGGTTGGATTTGAGTTGGAGGGAACATGTGAACATGGTGACGCCCCAAGCTACGAAAGAGTGCCTGCACCACAAGACTTGACCTCTGGCCCCGCCTGAAAGCGTAGGCGACGTCGAAATGGAAGAGCTGGCGCTCGCCTGGCTGTCTCAACAAATTTTAGGGTTCAGGGTTTGTGGGGTTTGGGGTTTAGGGTTGAAAGGGCATTGGTTTAGGGTTTGGGGTTTGGGGTTTGGGGTTTGGGGTTTAGGGTTTGGGGTTTGGGGTTTGGGGTTTAGGGTTTAGGGTTTAGGGTTTAGGAGGCAAGCTGAAGGGTGGAAAAAGAGGACCTAGAAGGCCCAGGGCTAGTATCATAGATTGAATAATCCAAGCTGCAAGTTTGCACAGCTGACCGGCACCTCTGTACTGAAACCTGAATCTGGCCAACGACGAAAAATGCCAAAACAAAGGGCGCCAACAAAGGGACTTTTGACTGCGCCTAGCGCGTGGTGCCCTATGCATTGAGGAATTTTTTAACATTTTCGACATGTCTCGACAGCAAGCTCGCCTCCCAGGGCACAAACTTCTCACCTAGCAAGGCACGTGTCACGATGTCATGAGTGGAACTGAAAAATCTTTGCAAGAGCATCAGGATTCGAGGCGGGATAAGGTCTCGTGTGGCTCATGCTCATTGATCAACAGTGAACATCACCTAGTCCTGCTACCGCGGACTTTCTGCAGAATGCAACGACGACACGAAATTCACACTTCGGGATTCTGCACCTTGCAGCCGCGAGTAGTGCTCGTTCAGCATGTGCTGTCGTTCCTGCTCAGCAACGCATGAATTTCCATACTGGAAGAAGCCACCGACAAGTGAGGTTGCGCAAGGGAGACGTGGAAGCAGTACGCATTCACAATGCTCTCACATTAACAGGCCACAAGCAGCACTGCGAGTCCTCCAAGCCTTTGAGTACCTGCTGCGCATGTGACTTTGCTTGACCGGGTGTGTTTGACCGGGTGTGTTCAGCCTTGGAAGTGAGGCCCGCGAGGCTGTTCAAAAGCCCTGCCTTCTCGTAGTGCTGCAGGATGGCTTGTGGGTCTTGCGTGTGGTTGGCGCCCTTGGATACAAGGCCTATGGCCTTTACAAGCAAACGTTCAATGCAGTGTCCAAGATCGTGCCCGTGTTCTTTGGCCGAATATCAAGACTTCTGAAACAACATCAGTACCACCTGCAGGAAAGCCATGGAAAGCCCTGAGGTCCAAGTCCTGGTTTATAGCATAGTCATTGAAGCAACATGAAGCAACGCCCCAGACTCGACAAGCCCAGCGGCGCTCGCCAACGCACGTTCGGCCAGACTCCGCCTCAAGCGACCCCAAGCAAGAAGTTCAGAGTGCTATGGTTCTTCAGCATGGTCCTTCCCTACGTGCAACCCTCATCGTCTTTCAGTCAGGATCAGCCAGTGTGGTCTTGAAGCATCAGGAAACCGAATGCCTGGACAACGGTTGTGCATGTTTGTGCTAGATGAAACCATCGTTCGCACAAGGCCTGCTGGAATGTGCTGCTGCGAACTCCGCTTCAACTCTCAGCGGTTGACTCTCTCACCCTCTTAGACAAGACCACACAAGGACCGTCCCTGTAACTCGCGGTGGTCGATAGGTCATTACCCGTCTGCTGTGTGGGCATGCATGCATGCATGCATGCATGCATACAAGGTGCAACTAACAGCTCTGAAATGCAAAGCATCACCGCCAATCTCAACTCTGTGGACCTACGTGACAGGACACAAAGCAGCTTCTCCCGTTTTAGTAGAGGCCTGCGTGTGATCGATGAACCTGGCCGATGCACGCATCTAAGTTTTCAGAGAACACGTGACCAGACACCGAGATCTCTTTGGCAGACCTCGACAAGCTAGACTTAGCACAGGTCAAGCTAAGCAACATCAGGTCAGACAGAGCTGGAAACGTGAATGGTGGGACGCAGCTTGCGAATCTGGCGCTCCACATCCACTTTGTCCTGGCTCACACTTGTTGGACGACTCCGTTTGCCCTCCGCATGTCATAGTACTGCTACGGTTTCCAAAACTAGTCCAAATCATCTTTGCAAAAGCTACGTAGTTGCTGGCCGCTTGCCGACTTTTCCGGTGCGCACACTCCAAACCTCATCCTCAATCTGCGAATGACTGCACGCCCCACACAATCTTCCCATCACAAGTTGTTCCACTCCGATCGCCAGCGACGCGCGTACAGCTCTAAGGCGTCTGGGTTGCGAAAACTGAACTTCAAAAGAGCAAAACCAGTCCAGTTCTGTCCCCCTGCTCCCCTTTTCTCTGCAATGCTCCAAGGTCCTGGTATACCAGCTCGATTTCAGACCTGAGTTCTCAGAAAAGCCTCCTGCCACACTCCGCACTGCTACGTGCACTGCATTTTGCTCAGAAGCTCAACGCCCCAACTCCAATCCGGCTCCATGCGATGGCGCAGTGCCAGTGAAGTTCATGTTGTGAGGCGCCGGCCGCGGCTTCGGCCGGGGACAGTAGAAGAGACTTAGCCACATGGAAAAACCACGCAAAGAAACATGGCCAAAGTGGCTACAGGAGTGCAACTGCAATTTAGAGCAAGTTGACATGCGACCAGGAAATCTCGAAGGACACTCCAGCACTCTTTAATTGGGTCGCTGCAGAGTCTAGCACTGTCGACGGATGATCAAGCTCAGGCACCAGTCGTATAGGAAGGGGAACCATCGGCTGCACAAGCTGCTGAGTCTGTTGGCGATCCTGCGCTGAAGTACCCTTGGGAATCCATCAACAGACTGCAAAGTTAAGGTGTAACGGAGCTTTGGATACGGCCCCCTTGAACTGAGAGAGGGCTTGCGGCTGCTAACTCTTGAGATCCCAAGCAGCTAACATCAGCTAACCTTCTCCACAGCCCTGCCTCTTCAAACATCCCATGGAGCCTCAGTGTTCGGCAACATGTCGTGATGTTCTCCTAGTGCAAGAAAGAGCAAAACTTCAAGAAAAGCTTGTTGGCAGTTTTCGACTGTGAGGGAGATTTGAGAGGTCCAGCCGATTGAAACCAAAGCTGCCACCCATCACTGCGAAACCTGCAACCACACTGAATCTCAGAATCGAATCCGAGGCCGGCATAGGCTGAGGCTCGGGCTTCAGTTACCGAGCTGCCAAGGTAGTGCTTCACGAGAGGAAAATCTGCAAAAGTGCTCTGCAAAATCTCAGCCTCCAGATCACAACTGTACTGTACTTATGTCGAAATCTGGGTTTGGGATGCCCAATTGCATGCAACAATGTGCGGCGAAAAGCATCTCCAGTTGCTGCATCTGGTTATTGGCACGAGTTACTGGCAACGATCACAACACCTGCGAGCCAGCATTGTTCATTCCTGATGCACGCATGACTGACTAGGCGGACCCGGCAGCATCTCAAAACGCTCAGGACGCCGACTACGCTGCCAGGCTTCTGTCATCGAAGATACTTTTGCTGTGGGGCCAAGCTACAATCGACTGAATCCGTCTTGAGGATGTTTCAACACGAGAGCGCGTTACCTTCCTCACATGGTACTTGGGGCTCCGCATCTGCTCGCTACGGTTCCTCCAGCCAAGAGCCGCCCCAGTAAACCAATACCTTCTTGCCATTCTTGCCCAGTCCTGCCTCTAAGCAGCGAATACTGTAAGAGGCCAGGATTCCAGAATTAGACATCGGACCCCAGTATATGCGTGGGCTGAGTCTGTTGAGAGTGTACGAGCGATCCAGTTGCCAAGACTTGTCGGCACTGTTTTCTGCTTCCGTGAAGGGAAAGCCTGCTGCTGAAGTGAAACGGCTTTGGTGAGGCAGCATGGCAGCTCCACAAGACATCAGTGCCAGTTGTCGGATGCTTCGTTCTTGGCCATGCTAGTGGACACTGCCAGGCCGGCCACAATGTTTGCCCACTCCCATGCGACATGTGCGCATGCTGCACTCTCTCCGGGAGCTCGGAGACTCGCCTTCGCAGAGAAGAGGATGATGTCCTCCGGACACGGCTGACTCCTGTGACCCTTGCAGTCAAACGTAATTATTCTCCAGCATTCTCCAGCAGTTGATGAAGAATGCACAGCTCCGATGCCTTCGAACATGCCGGTGGCTTCTTCCAACTTTCTAAGATGATCTCCCTCTCTAAGTCTTACGCAACACCCTGCAGCATTGATTCGGCACCACGACGTGGACTTACAGACATGATCAAACAAACATGCACGTCGACGCTAGCTGCACTACATGGTGCACCGAGATTTATATATAATTCTCAAGGTGCCGCGCATTCAAAAAGTAACCCGCACCACTCCCGCACCTTTGGCCTGCCTGCACGGAACCCGAGTATTTTGCACGAGGCCTTCGCGGCAAGCACGTCCCGCTGCACAGCGCGTTCCAGTAGATCAAGACGACGTCCTTCCTGCAAGCTCCAGCAGAAACATACAGAATTCTGCTAGACGACACCGGTCTTGACCTTGTGCATGTGCTTTCGTACTGGTTTCGGCGGTTTCGGGTCTGGGGCAGGTGATAATTGTTGACAGCATTTCCCATGGTTTCTCCACATGGCATGGCAGCTGCCGTTTATTCTTGGGCTTGCAGGGATTGCCGGGATGCATCCTGGTCCTTGCCGAAAGTTCGCGATGTGCTTGATCATGTTATGTGGCTTGTCAAGCGGCTCTACAGGCCTTTGAGGCCGAACATTAATCTTGCAACCATTTTGGAGGGGGAGGGCAAAAGGGAGGAGCAGAAGGGAGGGACAGAAGGGTGGGACCGGAGGGCAAGGGCAATAACAATACCAGCCCCTGTGCAACTTTTCTCCTGAGTTGGGGTGCAGCTCAAGCATAGCCCAAGCGTGAGTTACAGAATGTCTCCTGCAACTTGCTTCACTGGCGCGAGCGGTTGCACTGTGTAGCTGACTACAGAAGTTCTCTGATGGTAATTATCGGTAAATAATATAGTCACCCTGGACAATCCACAAGTTGTTCAGCACCATGCCTCAGGGGTTGTAAACAAACCCCGATGGAAATGGGCTGGTCCCGAATGTTGTTGTCGTTTTTTTCTACTCCTTATCGTTTTACCACGCAGTATCTTTGGCTAGAATTCTTATCGTTTTACAGTGATTGCGTACACAAGGTAATGCTTGGGGTACATGGCTGGCTTGCATTTCAAAGCCTAGGTGGCTTCAACATCGTGGGTTGGAAGGGTTCACGGGTTTATTTAGAGTCTACCCCCCAAACCTGAACAACCCATCGGCCCTCACAGCCAGAGACCCCGAAATGTCAGCCACAGCGAGGTTTGTCAGGTCCGGAAACGTCGGCCACAGTGAGGTTTCTGAGGAGGGTTCACCCAGACAGCAAAAACCCTGCAACATGTTATCGTTTTTGTTTTTACTCCTTATCGTTTTACAAGCTAAACGCTACTCAGGCGCACTCCTTTCTAAACCGCAAGCCGCGGGGTTATTTTACAACCCCTCATGTTCCTCATGCTCATGGGCTCATCAACTTGGACTCGCGGGCCCTTGTGAGACCTTCCTCACGTAGCTTGTGGGGGGACATGCAGAGCACAGGCCCAGCTTGGGCTAAGTGTTCCACAGCGTCGCAAAGGATTGCAACTGCCATCCACGTGCGATCTTGGGTCCACTTCATCGCCTGGTTTCTCTGGAGGGGCTCCACAGCGGCTCACAACACGTACTCGCTCTCGTACTTGTAAATCCGTACTTGTAAATCCGAATCGTAGCTGCCGACGGGAGAAGAGAGCACTGAGAGCACCTTGGCGGAGACTCGTAAGTACTCCCGGAAGGAACTCCGACTCGGGCCTGGTCGCTGGAACTTTGCTTTTGAATGCTTCTCAAATTGCTTCAAAGCCACACGAGGAAGCCACACAAAGAAGCTTCTCAAAGCAGACCCTCATAAGCCTTGGCGCACACAACAAGAGAAGGAGACTTCGAGACTTCGCAACATGCCACAACTTTGAGCACATGTGGGCAGCCTTGTTTGCTACACCACGAGCCGAGCCAAGCGGCAGTGATGCTGTGGCCCAAGTCAGCGACGAAAAGGACGTTCTGGTGCCAGGCCATCCTCTCGAGAGCTGCTTCGAGCGGATGCGTGGGAACCACATGCGAGGCACTTCTGCACAGAAAGCCCAAGTGACCTTCAGCACAAGACTACCCTGAAAGGTGATGAAATGGGAATGCATGTCAAGGCTCCAGTTCACTTTTTCTGGATGATGCCATCTCAGCTGCGGCTCGGGTCCAGACCACAGCAAAACCTGGCCAAATTGGCAAAGAGGCTGCATTCAGTCATCCAGCATGGTTTGCAACTCCTGGCACTGCTGTGCCTGCCGGTCATTCCCAGCAGAAACCAGCCCGGCAGGAGTGTAGAGGACCTCGATAGCTTGCAAAACAGCCGGTGGAGTCAGAGAGACTCAAGGCTTGCTAAACCTGGAGTAAGTTCGGGCTTCGTAGGTGCTTATCATGCAGGGCTTGCTTGCAAGCATCGCTGGGTGTTCCTCTTGCCCCGTAGACTGTAGACTGGGGCAGATCTCATGACAGTTGTCACCATCCCCCCTTCCGGCCTGCGCTACCGCCGCAAGGTGGCCTACGAGCATGGAGATCGAAGAGAGATGGTGAGGGCGGAGATGAGAAAGCGAGTGACAGGAAGAGAAAGAACAACAAAAAAAGAAAGGATGAAACGCGTGTGTATGTGTGTGTGCGCACCTCTAAGGCGCTGCTCTGGGCCAAGGAGCGCCACGGTGCCATCGCCGAGACCTCGTGCCAGGATGTGCGTGGGTGGAGGCGGTGGAATTTGTGCCAGGAGAGCTCAGGTTCACAGTTTCTTGAGTCTCGTTTGCCTTGAGTCTTGATGCGTTTTTGCCTTGGTGATGCTGTGCCTCATACTGACTCGTCCTCGGTAGCAGCACCCTCCGCATCCGCCACATGCCAAACCATTCCCGTACACACCGTACGCTAAGTGGACTCGGTCTCGGGGCTTGTCTGTTACTTGTGCCGCTTATGCCACATGTGCCAGTCCATCGGCCTGCGGCCAGTGTCTCACCGTCCGGCGAATAAGCGATGGAATGCCTGGGAGCTGCCGACTTGTAACTGAACGCGCCGAACACAAAACCTTCAACAGCCTTCAACAACCTTCAGTAAGGATGTGTTTTTTTTGAAGCCAGTCCGGGCGGCACAAAGGGCGGATTGAGCAACTGGGCCCCTCCTGCTGACGTGGCAGACTCCTGACAGCTGCTACTTGTGAGCTCTCTGACTTACATCACACTACTTGCACGACTTCTGACTTAACACTACGTGCTGTTCACAGACTGTGCTCTTGTGCAGAGTAATTCTCCTCCTCAGCATCCGTTTGCATCTGCACCTTGCGACCTGCGCTTCAGTTGAGAGGGATGGGTGACTTCGAGGTTTCACCGTTGCCGATGCTCAGGAACACAGTGGGGGTGCTTGGCGAAGAAGAATACCACACCACCAAGTTGCAATCTGAAGAGAAGCCTGAACACAAATTCCGACTTGTGAGCACTGCGGCCTAGCAAAGGGCGGAACGTTGCCTTTCCCTGAAAAGACAGCCCCACCGCACCCGCCCACTCACTGCCCCTACGCACACCGTCAAACTCACTAGTCTTCGCAGCAGCTGCAAGCGGAAAATGTGCACATCCAGTGGACATCTCGCAAGCCTCGTCCTGACCGTTGCCAGAGAACCTCTGCTCCCAGCAGGGAAACTCAGGTGCTACTTGCCGGTGCGAGGGTAACACGGAACCTGCGCGTGTTCAGGGCATGTCCCGGAGAAGGAGGCCCTGCCTCACGTGTCTCGCAGCCCGCTCAGTAGAGAGCTAAAGCAGGGTCTACGTACTGGGCCTACTGGACCTACTGCATTCACTGCAACAAATCCAAGCCAGGCAACGACTGCAGCGTCCAAACCTCCAGACGCCAGCGTCCACTCACGGCCTGCAAAGAAGGGACGGACAAGCAGGTTGCCGACGCTTTTGGGAAAGATGCGATCAGTGTTGGAAGCACAGGCCAGAGATCTGATTTTATAAGATGCTAGCATGGAAGCAACACCCGCAAACCTGGAACCGTAGACTTTGAACCCATGCCCTCGACCCTTTTTGGAGGTTCGGGGCTTTAGTCTTTAGGGGCTTAGTACCACTAAGCAAAAGGAATTTCAACACGTCCGTCGCGAATCATAAAGAACCCGTCGATGTGTCTCCCAGTCGATGTGTCTCTGGTCTAGTCGCTTCGGCAGTAGTTGCTCCCAGGTTGCCTCTGAATGCCGGCGTGCTGCTCGCTTAGGTCCGAGGGCTTTCCATACTCATGTGCGTTTCAACTCATGAGAGCACTCGGACCTTGGAAGCTACCCTCGCACACCCTGTGGCCTGGCTTCCAAGCCACCGAACTGCAGATGTTCACGTGCCCATTCTTTCCAGCCAAGGTCTTGTCCACTCTCCTCAGTCTCGAACACTCTGCAAACAATCACGCACTAATCACGCAATTCACGCAACTTCGAATATCTTCACTTCAAGTCGCCAAGTATTCAGGTCGACCAGGTGCACAGCACCCGAATCCTCTGCACAGCCCACGCGTCCACGCATGCTGAATGAAAACTCTCTGTGCGCTTCTTTGCCCATCGATGCAAACACAGCGGCTCCCCGGCCTCGGCCACGGCAGCGAGGTGCCCGCCAGCGTCGATGGCAACCTGAGACATGCCCCCGGCCCCCCGCCCCCCGCCCCCCGCCCCCCGCCCCCCGCCCCCCCCCCCCCACCCCGCTCTTTTCAGAGAAAGCCGCGGCCTCTTGAGACTGAGATCCGGGGGGGATGCTTGGATGCTTGTAAAGAGGGGTAAAAAGAGAGACGCTCTCTTGCGCGGGGGCTCTGCGTCACACAAGGCAACTCTGGATCGCACAGACAAAGACGAAGTAGCAGACATGTGTTGCACAGCGGCTTGAGAAAAACGACCATATAATATGTCAAGAAAGGCTGAAAAGCCGAACGTTTTAAAAACAACTGAAAGTGTGCAACAACAGATCTGGCGGAGGCTTTGGAATTCGCTGGATAAAGGCTTGGCTGACGGTGGACTGCATTATCCTCGCCTGGTTGATGTCATCCTTCGCAAGCTCAGGCAAGGTCTTGTCTGCGGCCTTTGCTCGGATAGAGGCACACTTCGCACTCTCGAGTTCCCGCTGGACCTCTGCAAAAGCGCCTGGAGAACTACCTTCTCGCTCCGGAGGTCGAAGCCATAGACTGTGCGCCCCACAGCAGCCAGCAACATGTGCTCCTCCCAACAGACATGAGCTGCAGAGGGCTTGGCAGGACGTAACTTTTTATATGTCTTTGTGAAATGGCACGTGGCAACAATGCTGACCAATGGAATCTGCCAGCATGTCTCAGAATCCACACCATGGTCTAGAAGATTGAAATGGATCGCCATCCGAATTCTTGGCCGAACGCGTGCTTCAGAAGCTCTGAAACAAAGTGGCGTGTCTGACTGTCAAGATCCATCAGGGTCCCTGGCAGCGGAAATGGCCACGCTAGAGACCTGGCACAGACAAGACTTTTGAGGCTTGAGGCTTGAGGCCCTTGAGGCCTAAAACGACATGACTTTGAGAGACTTTGAGGATCTTTGAGGGTCTTTGAGGCATCCTGCGGCATCCTCTGAGGCCCAGGCCTCGCCAGGCACCATGGCCGCGCGAACGGAGCGGCGCGAGCCCTCGCATCGCAGGTCCTGCTTTGAGAGAGCACTAAAAGAAAGATAAAAAAAAAGTAGGCTCAACTTGCGAATGAAGAACCCTCGGCTTTCTCAGACTTTCAGAGAGACTTCAGAAGTCTTCGGTCCCAAAGACGGCAGCTGCCATCCGCCCCGCCCGACGCGAGCCGCGAAGCATCGGCGCACAGGCAGAGCACCGCATCCTTCGGCAGATTTTACACACACACACACACACACACACACGTGACTTGGGAGGAGATTGCATCGGTTACACATGAATACCGTACGGTAGTACACAGCCAGGTAGTACACAGCCAGGTAACACTACAGGCCGGCACCGTGCAGAATTCATCGTAGCTCTCGCTGGTATCATGGTTTCTGCACAGTCAAAGCTTGTGATCTAGTGATGCCTCATGCAAGACCGTACAAACACATGCACCTTGTGCCCTCGAAGATGTGATCGTCGCAACCGAGGTGTCTCTGCAGCCGCATAGCCCGCCATGCAGAGTGGAAGTCAGGGCTGCAGTGTTGGAGGTTGCATGTTGGCATATGGACAGTGCACACACATTCAGGCTCAGGTAGCTTTCAGGATAGCTTGCAGTTGGTCGGCTGACTGGTGTGAATGCGACTGACTGTGACTGAATACAGGCTCAGAGTTTTGCAAACTCGCACAGCAGAATGTGTGAAAGCGGGGAAAGTATCTGGATCTGAGGCTTTCGAAGCATGCCGGGGAGCTCTCGTGATGTTCTTTATATTTACTGCTAGACCACCCACTCACTCATTGCATTTTCGTGGCATGCAGAATCTCCGATGTTCAAGACCAACCCCCACTCCAAACGACAACGTTCGTTGCAGGCCTCCGTGACCTCCTTGCTTGAGTTTTCACGATTTGCTGCCTCTCAAAGACGCTGCATGCACGCAAGACCGTGCCTAGGGTTGTGAACGCTATGAAACAAATCCTGAAGCAAACATGCCTAGATGAACCCAGAAGAGTCTGTCTCCGGCCTAGCTGCGGACCACGAAGGGCATGCGAGAGGGCCGGCCTTCCTTTGCCCTGCGAGTCAAGGCTCAATTTTTCAAGGCTTGTCTTGCCTTTCAATTTAGCTTCAGGCTCAGCTGACAGAAGCCCTTGTGTTGGGCTCCTCGGCCCCTATCGGCTCCCCTCAGATACAAATAAGAGAACGGTAGAGCAGTTGTCACGTCTCAGGAAACATTCTGCAACCATCCCCAATTTTTTTGAGCCCAGATCCTAGCGAGCCGGCTCTCGACTCAAGGATGTTCCTGTCTGTTTTTGTACTACTTTGTACTTCCTTGTTAGACTTCGCGGGCTGGGCAAGGTGATGTCTTTTTGCATATCTTTGCATGACTCACACTCGCCTCTGGTAGCGCTCGAACTCCGCAAGCTGGGCCCGCAGGTCCAGGAGATGCAGGTCCACACTGGGCGCATCTTCGATGCCTTCAGAGGAGGTTGCACTGTGCTTTGACCCACCGCTCATTTCACGGAAGAGTGCGAACAACCGGCTAAGGAGACCCTTTTAAAGTTGTCAAGTTGCTTGCTGGCCAAAGCTGATGACGGCGGCCATAGATCCGAAGCAACTCCTCTGCAAATGGAACACTGACAGAAATGATCGCGGAACGCTCGCCCGCGGCCTTGAATCCTAGAAGTCCCCCTCCCCCCGAGCCATGCTGGGGCCTCGAGGAGCACTTCGTTGGGCACTGCCTCCCCATTCAGATTCGACGGGCAAGACTCAGCTAGACTCAGCTAGAGAAAGCCAGACTCAGCTGACTGAAACAGCAGGGCTTTGCCACAGAGTCTTGCCTCGTTCCTTCGGGCTCCCTTTGGTAAGGGCCGCCCGGCCAACCGGTCCAGGCAACAACGAGTCGGCCGATCCAAGGGGGCCCAGTGATCCTCAGCGGAGTGCGTTAGTTGCAGGCCACCTGAATCCGCTTCAAAAGGCTCACTTGATCTCGCCATCTCTCTTGTGCTTCGCCGTCGAACTGCCCGACTGAGCCATGCGAGCCATGCCCAGTGGGTCAGTCTTAACATCATACTATTGTGGCCGTTGAACACGGCCGCCATTATGGTCTTGGGGGCTGGCCGTTCCAAACCTGTGGAACCCACATATCTAGAACTCCTGGGAATGTTTGGCCCCTGCTAAATACAAAGCCAAGCTAAGCCTGAACTCTAACCCTCCGATTATACCGGAATATGTTTAAAATGCAAATGGCATAATAGAGGCCCAGGGTCAATGTCGACACAGCCGCTGCTACAGATCGGTGTTGGCCTCCGATGTCAGAACTGAGCAAACTAAAGATGGGTGGATCAGGTGGTTAAGTAACGCCAGGGTGTCCAACTCAAGTACGCAATACCGAAACACCAACATGTTCGATTGAGAGACCTGCTGATTCTGTTTGAGGCGTCATTTTGGCATGAGCACGAGCCCCTTATAGAACAAGCTTCAAGATGTATGGGCCTTCCAGTGGCAGAGCTACGCTAGCTCCGCGAGGCGCGAGAGAAAGGCCGAGCGCAACGGCAATTGGAAATGCGAATCTGCAGTCACGCACGCACGCACACAGAACGACTATTGACAAGGGCCGGAGAGCCGGAGAGCGTGGGCACCACAAAGGACTCTTGCACAGCAAGGTACACGAGAGACTTCACGAGAGACTTGAGGGCCGGAGGCAGGGAGGACGAAAGCTCGGGGGCCGGAAGCAAGAGCAAAGTTGCAAGAGAAAGTGCGGGCAGGGCCCAGTTGGAGGCATGCTTGAGGGGCCAGCGTCTTCTTTTCAGCCGTCGCAATGTTGGGTAGATACTAGCTTCTTGCAATCAACTAGCTTGTTGCAATCAACAAATCACTAGTGGGCGGCGACGCATGTTGTGCTGGGAGCCTGACTCACGCGCTGCGGTCAACACGCGACGGAGTCAGGTCTTGACGTAAAAACGCCTCCCCTTAAGGTATTGATATATCAATTTACCCCCCCCCCCCCACCCCCCCCCCTCCAAAACCAGGGAATTCGTGTGATGTATCAATTTACCCCCACCCCCCCCCTCCCCCCTTCCAAAACCAAGGAATTCGTGTGATATATCAATTTACCCCCCCCCCCCCCCACCCCCCCCTAATAAGATAGTATCAATAATACGCTGTTTTCTGGCCGTGGTCGGCCCCCTGCTGCTAAAGCAGATAAAACTCCAGCTTCGCTACGCGAGCTTTCGTGACTTCACGAGAGACTTCACGAGAGACTTCGCGAGAGACTTCGCGAGAGACTTCAAAGATTAGAACGACCATCAATGCTCTTTGCTGATTTGGCTTCGACTTCACTACTTTTTGCGGGTCGGCGCCGCTGCCTCCACCTGTCTTGCTACAGGAACTTCGAGCCCCAGTCAAGCTGCCATGATTGAAACTGCAGACACGCGAGGCCGAGGCGCGAATCCGTTGAGGCTTGCTGCACAACATGCGTTGATGAAACTGAGTATCGACAGGCGCGTCCCATCCCACATAGTCCACGAAAAGTGAGTTCCCAAGGCCGTCACATTCCTGACCTGCATCCCGACGTGGAGGCGATTTCTATGATCAACCTGTGGGTCCATGTCCCCTTGTGGCAAAGTCAAGGAGCAGAAGGTCTCGCACGATCTCAGCCGCATAGACTCCGTTGCTGATCTGAGCCGCGCATGGCCACGCAAACAGGCCATCAGGAATCAGCAGTCGTGTAGTTTCTAGCAGAATCTCGCAGAATCGGCCAGAATCTAGCAGAGCCCAAGTCTCATGTTCCCTCTCACGTTCCCTGTCACGTTCCCCCTCACACCTCACACGCACATGCACAGACTCGTAAAAACCTCGGGCTTGGCCAAGTTCCAAGCTCCATGGCCCTCAGCGGCGCCGAGGAGCTGCACGAGTCGCTGGAAGCGCACGGGCCCTGGACTAACGAACCATTCAACCGGTTCAACCCCGCTTTTGCCAAACTTAAAACAATACAAGAATATGCAGGAAGAAAACTTCGACTGCTCCTTGATCAACCAGAGCATCTGCCAGCGCATCAGCTTTCTCGCAAAGACTGCCTCAGTCTTCCCAGAACAGCAAGGCAGCTGACCAAACCCTAAAGCCCACCACTTTGCTGCAGCCGAGGTACGGAAGGGTTGGCCGTCCTTGTTTAGAACCTGCAGCAAGCCACTGCGAACCTCGGGCGGCGAACCCGGTAACCCGGTGACCCAGCAGCAAGGCCTTCATGTAGTTCTGCGATGGTTCCGCCGGGCACGGGAGCACATGGCTTGGATGAACGCTTCTCTTTCTTGTGCAAAGGTACTTACTACTTACTGTGGATGACAAGCAGCTGTTTCCAGCCCTGCATCATTCACCAGAGACCTGGGCTGTGGGATCCTGGAATTTGCGATGTGTGCGACAAAAAGTGAGTCCTGTCATAGTTCGAACCCATTTCGGCAACTGTTCACTACAGTCAACTGCGTTCCGTCTGCACATACCGCACTGCAGCGTCGGGAGTTTCTCAAAGGCCGTAGATCTTGGCTTTGCTTTGGGAACTGTTCGATTGTAGATTGGGCCACTATGCACCACTTGGGGAGTGTGGCTGCGAAACAGGAACTTCGGAACGGCTGTGTAAATTACAGCATTTCGACAAGCGAATTGCAGTACACGTCACATGTCTTGACTGCACAGTTTGTACGAAAAAGACATACCGATGATGCCATGCAGGCGGGCATCTTCATCATCCTTAGATTTCACATCTGCAGCCCTTTGAGTGTAGCAACTAGGCCCCCATCCTGTAATGGCAAAAAGATGTGTGAACAGTGACTACAGCAGCAGAACCCAGTGGAAGCAACAGCCAATGTCATCACACATGAGGGGCAATGCCATGCCGCTTCTCCGGCCACTGCGAATACAGCTTCAGCTGCCAATCCTTTCTTGACGGGGCTCTGCTGCCCGTGGCGGGGATGGAGCTGCATGGCCACAGGGAGATGCTTGCACGCCTGGCCGCTCATACACCATCTCTGCTGGCTGCGGAAGCCGCAGGTGATGTGAAAGCGTCGGCCGCCTACGCCCTCAATGCCCTTGCAAGACAGCGCTTGAAACAATGCTTGGACCATCCTGAACCTGAGCTCACCTCTTCCCCCAGCCACGCACAAAGCTCCGCAGCGTGGGCACGGCTCGTGGGCCCATACGCATCGCAACCTGCGCAAGATGCTTTTTACGTTGATTTTTGCTTTGCTTTTTGTTTTGCTTTTTGCTTTGCTGTTTGCTTTGTTTTCTGCTTTGCTTGTTCTGTTGTTTGTTCTTTTGCCTTTGCCTTTCTTTTTTTGCTTTTGCTGTTGCGGTTGCGTTTGTGTTGCGTTTGCGTTTGGGGGTCCGGGCGTTTGGGCGTTCGGGCGTTTGGGCGGTTTGGGGGTTTTGCGTTTTGTGTTTTGCCTTCTGCCTTTTGCCTTGTTCCTTTTGCCTTTCGCCCTTTTGCCCTTTGCGCTTTGTGCTTTGCCTTTTGCCGTTTGCCCTTTGCCCTGTTGCATCTGTTGCATCTGTTGCATCTGGTGCATCTGTTGCATCTGTTGCATCTGTTGCCTTTGGCCTTTTGCCTTTTGCCTTTTGCCTTTTGCCTTGTGCCTTGTGCCTTGTGCCTTTTTGCCTTTTGCCTTTGCTTTTGCTTTTGCTTTTGCTTTGTTGTCTTTGTTGTGCCGCTTTGCTTCGCTTCGTGTTGTGCAGCTTTGCTTGGCTTTGGAGAATCGTCCCAACCATACCACCATGTCTCCTAAGCCCTCTCTAGAGCCACTCAGACATTGCAGCCCTGCTCTGAATCTAAAGCGACCTGCAAGCATCCGGCAACTGGTAGGTATTTATTTGGTATGGTTGTGCCAAAGCTATGTTGCAGCGAGGGGCAGCTGTGGATGCCGTCCTTCCAGAGATCCAGCGCCAGTGTGGAGGCCTGGCCACGTGCTGGACATATGCTTTGTTTACTGTCGTACTCAAATTGCGGCATATGTCTACGATGCCTTGGCACACAGATCCTCCGGCGTCGCATCTCCAGATACCAAGCCAGCTCGATTGATGAAGTCCACGGTGCCAAAGCGTCTGGCGAGCAAAGGGCTGCTGTTGACTGTTGAATATGAGCCTCCTCACACGGTCGGAAGCCTCACAAAGAGCCTCCTAACAGCCTGGCCTCCACAACCCAACACTCAGCACGTACTGGCGGACCACAGCTCGTTTCTGCTGCGCAGTGGTGCTCGAGCGCCATTCTGAGACATGGGAGACCATGGGAGATCTGCAGGCAGCTTTGACTTGGGATATCGACTTGCTACTGGTTTTGAGGGGATTCTGCCATCTTACAACCTTTCCAGAATCCAGAAAAGAGGGAGGCTGAAAGTGCCGGCATTTCAGAGGGTTAGCCTTTGTGATGCATGAGTTTGTACACTTCAGGTTATTGTCCCTAAACCCAAAGCCTCACAAAGCCCTACCGTAAACCTTCAACCCTACAAACCGCAAGGGCTTTAGCAGGAGGCTGTAGGGTTTAGGTTTTGGGGTTTCAGGGTTGAGGGCCCGGGAGTGTGTAGGTTTAGAATCCACCAGACTGAAACACCCCAAAGCCCAAAAGACCCTAACTCCTTTGTATCCAACTCCACTGCTGGATGCTCCTAACACGCCACATTCTCTCTGTTGCCAACTCGACCGCCGGCCAATCCCAACTCCCTGCAAAGCTCTGCTTGACACAACCCGTGTGCGACTAACATTCCGAAGATGGAACCCTTGCGTTGTGGGATTGGAATTCTTGGCTGTGAAAACCCCCAGGGGTAGCACTGAGGCTGTCCGTTTCTGACTCGGCCCTGTTGTGCGACTGAGCCCGCCGTTTTCTGACGGACATTTCTCCCTGTGAAAAGCTCAAGCAAAAATTAGCGCGGAGCATGCAGAGCCCTCGAAGAACTAAGCTGAGGTGAGTGTCTGTCATCCAAGGGCAAGAGTAGCCGGCGGATGAGAGTGCTAGTGCGGTCGTGCTCCTGAGTCGGCTGCGAAACGAATCATCGATCATCGACAGCTTCCTAGCAGATTCTGCAGGTACCGCTAGTCAGAAGCAACAAAAGGTATCAAGAAGCTCACAACAGACCAGAAATAATCCAAGGATCCTTCTTGACATTCCTGTCACTTCGAGCAGGAAAGTGAGTGCCACATATGCGTGTGAGACTTGTACGGCAGACATGCGTGCGGGGCGGCGTGAGATTGAAGATTACATGCAAGCCTCTTGAGAAGTCAGACACATGTCACCCTACTGTCTACAGCCTGATCCCAGGCACACAGGAGACGAACGTGCCTCAGGCGGAGATGTCTGAGCACCGCGTCGTCAGTCCAGGGGTATGACTGAGAACGCTCCTTATGGGAAACCGGCCACAGTAACACCCCAACCTGCGTGCTAGACTGTGGCATAAAGAGGGATCTGCTCGAGCTACGGCAGGACAACAGCACAGAATAGCAATCCACAAAGGGTGACTTCCTATTTCGGGACATTCTGAGTTTCCCTCTTTAACTTTAACCGCCGACATGCTGAGGCTCACCATAAACGTTGTCGGGGTTTGCAGCTTTGGTGGCAGAGTGAAGGGATACAAGCAAATAATTTGCAACGATTAAAAAAAGGTCTGATGTTGGGGAGCTCACCACACTCTGCTCTACATTCCTTGCTTTCTATGAGAACACTGCCTCTCAATCTGCCTGTCCTTTTCCCTGAGCTGGTCTCTCTTCTCCAAGACTGTCCAAGTCTCGCGTCTCAATCGAATGCGCTCTCGCTCACGCATGAAGAGGAAGAAACCTTTTGCAAGTGCAAATCGAACAGCAGCGCTACTATAACTAAAACCTAGCCGAAAAAACAAACTCCATGACTCTGTGCCGCTCTGGGAACCATCCACGCTGGGTGGGAAGCCGTACTCACACGAGGCAGCCTTCACCTCGGAATGAGTGTGGACGAGTCGAGTTCATCGAGCGGCTGCATGCTGACAGATACAGCGATTAGTTTTCACGACAGGGTCGGTACGGTTTGGATTCTCTGTGATCGCTCAGGTTCCGGCATGGAGGTCTCGCGGGTCTCCGACTCCCATGTCGCGAGCTAGGCTCGGATCCGGTCCTTTTGCCGTGTGGGCCTCGACCTCGCCCTTCCGTGCGTCGCTAAGCCCCTGCACAGTCTGATCAAGTCTGAAGTTTCTGTGATCTCCGGTGCTTCGCAGGCCTCTTCGAGCACAGCTTGGTCGGGAGCTTTCGGCACCGGGACCTCTGCCCCATGCCCCTAGAACGCACCAGCAATGGCTTTGTCATGTTTGGTCTGCTTGCTTCTGCAAAAGGTTACCGGATGTCACTCCATGCTAAAACGTTTAGGGGGTAGGGGGAAGAGCCTTGGCCACAGCTTCAGAAGCCTCGTGCGCCTCCTGCACAAAGAGTCATCAAGAGTCCCCGCAGCCCGAGCATGAGGTTTCTCGTGAATCGGAGGCATCTGGCTAGTTTAGAGTAGGCGAGCTTTCACAGTACTGTAATGTCACCTTCTCCTTCTTGTCTTTCTCCTTCTTGTCCTTGTGCTTCTCTTTGCGCTCCTCTCAACTCAGCTGACGATAAAAACAAGCAAGAAAGCCTTAAATGGGGTGAAATATGCTGTCACCGAGTGCTCCAACAGGACAGCAAGGAAACCCTTGTGATTGCAGCTCCCTTGCCCAGGGCTGTTCACATCGGTTCATGAGACTTGCATATGCCTCCGGAGAGAAACAGGGCCTTTCTGCGAATGCAGCATGCACAAAAAGTCTGCCGGCGCAGCACCGTGGTGCAATGCAGAACGTGCCGCGGAGCTTATGGAGTACATCTCGTTCTGAATGCAGCCCATGCCAAAGCAATCTCTGTTGCAAGGCAAGGCTTCACCCAGATTTTGAGACATAGAACTTACAGCGTTTGCTCCCAGCTTGTGGAGAGCACTACAACTTCCGCTGCCACGTTGGGCACGAAGGAAGCGTAAGCAAACACTGTCAAACCTTTTGCCTGCAGCTGCTTCTGGAGCAATCACCCACCAAACCGATTGTTCTACATAGGCGTTGGCTGGCTATGAAGTTCGGACAACGCGGACTGATGCACCACATTGACATGACGAATATACTCCAACTTTTGGAGATATCGAGAGCTTTGTTCTGCACAGTTCTGAAGACAGGTCCATCCAGACACGATGAACAATCCTGCTTCTGCAGCTGCCTGCAAGTGAGACATGACATCGAAAATCATCTTTGGATTTTAATGGCTTCCATGAAACAGACTCACACCGGTGTGCCCTAGGCCCTAGTTGCCTTCGCCACTTTGTGGTTGGATGCTCGACGCTGTGTCAGTGCCAGGAGTGTCTTCTGAGATGTTAGCCTTTAAAAGGTCGTCAAACCGTTAAAAATGTCGCAGGCCTTCTTATCGGCCAAGCTGTTTGGAACTTCAATCCACTCACATGATGCGCACATTCGAGATGACGATCTTAGTGCACGTTGTGCCAATCTGAGAATCAAGCACAGCTGCGCTGCGGCTCTGCAGTTATGCAAGATGCTCACCCTGTCACAGTTTGTCAGCTGGACATGCACGTGAACTCACAATGCCCTGGCCCCCGTGGCACAGGCCCAGGATTCTAGGGACTGCGCGGAGCCATCGGAGCTGCCAAATGCGGCCGACCTCTCCCACTTACACGACCCCAAGGACCCACGGTCCCACCCTCAACCTCACACAGGCCTGCCGTCTGAACTGACTGAGGCCGAATAGAAGGCGCGGCTGTAGCCCTCCAAGGAACTGAGAAGCCTTTGCAGCAGATTAAAGCACTTCGCGGCAGACTGTGCAGAACTGTGCATGCAGCTGGTGGCCAGCATCCAGAGTGATGATGCCATCCAAGTGGCCGCAAGGGCCCACCACTCTTCGGCCGTTCGAAGATTCGAGCCTGGAGCAGAGAAGCCGGCGAATGCTGATGTCTCCATGACTCCAAGTCAGTGATTAGTAGCCCGTGTATCGCGCGGTACAATCAACTGCAGGGCCTGGTTCTCCTTCTCACCGGCAGCAGCTATTGTCGTGTTGTCAAAGCTGTCCCACCTTTGCCGCAAGGACATGCAGTGCATACAGGATGCACAGCAGGCGAGTCAGATGCAAGCACACGCCAGGTACGACTTCCCACACCGGGCCCTGAGCCCAGCTTGGAAGACCATGCAAGACGGCTGGGCTGCCGCCTGCTCTTGGCAATTTGATCAGGTGTCTACTCTTTGCAAACCTCCGCCGGGCATGACTACCCTTGACTCTGTGCTGGAAAAAAATGGCAGTCGAGGACATGCCTTGGTCGTGTCCTCGCCAGACCTTGGCCAGTCACCACGCTTTGTTGGGTACTTTCATGCATGAACATCCCTTGCGGCGCCCCCCAGCAGTCCGACAATATGTCCCGAGAAATACCCAACTTGCCAGCAACTACATCCCGTGGCGCGGACCATTGGTACGTCTGCACCGCAGTCATGGTGAGGCCAGCCTATTGCGGGAAAAGAAGTGCTTGGGAGGGACCAGCTTCTCGAGGAAATCCTTTTGGATTACAGAGAAGTGGTCTCTGCCACATGCGCACGCCAGCTGCCCCCGAAGTCCATTAGGTTGGCCTTCTTTTCAGACTCGTCTGCTTGCTTGAGCAAGCGCAAGTCGAATAGCTGAAGCGGGTTCAAGCCGCGGTGGCTTCCTGAACAGCACCGAGCTCAGATGTCCGAGGGTTTTTGGTCGCAGTGCCTGCGGCCAACAGGCGTCTGGGAATGCCTGGATTTGCTACAATCTCCCACAGGACCCCCTGGGGACTCCCCTAAGACTCCAACAGGACCCTGGACCCCTGCGAAGCTGGTAGGAGATGGCGCCGTCCATGGAAAGCACCATCGATGACAGCACAACGGTTGTAGAAAGAATCAAGCCGATGATGGCAAAAGGCCCCCCCCCCGCCCAACCCCCTGCAGGGCATTGCATAGTTCGCCTCCATGGCCGACAGGCACCCGGAAAAAGGGAACCCCCCAACCCAGGAGGTCGCAGCATTGCACGGGTCGGCCTGACTGCCGAGGCAACGCGTGCGAGCGTTTCACCATAAAGCGGTCGAGCTAGATACTGCACCATGTCCACATTTGACACCTCTAGCATGAGCTTGCTGAAGCTTGGAGCAGTTCTGGGAACCGGATGAAAATCTCATGCAGAGCATGCCGGCTCCTGCGAGAAGGGTGTTGCCATCGCGAGACATATCCAAAGAGTCGCCACCTGAAGTTGGACCCCTTAACCTGGCTTGTTAGCCTGATGATACCAGCTCATGCCTGCAGAGGGTGGAAATCGCAGGAGGAACTCACATGTACTGCCACGTACTCCCTCATATTCCCACACTGACAACAGCCAAGACCCTCAAGCCAAGCAAAGGCTATCACAAGCTGTCTTAGCCAAGTCGCAGAGCTCCACACCCGAGATCCATGCCGACGGCATTTTGGGAGTGCGGAGGTCCCAAAGAAGGACACTCCTGAACAAACGAGAGAAAACACTTCAAGGAATTGTCACTGAATTGTGAGAAATGTTGCGTGAAGTGAAATGTCCCGCCGTGCGCCTTCGTGTTGCTCTCACACTGCAATTTGTGCACAGGCAAAGGCAAAAAAGGCAAGGCAAACGTCCTGTCCATCCCACCGGACAAGAAAAGGTGCTGGTGCTCTGGTACTGATCGAATGCCTCAGACTCAACCCGGAAAAAGAATGACCACCTTGTCAGCGGACAGCGACGCGCTTCGCGCATTGGCGCATGGCCGCTGAGGCATTTAGCACATGTGACTCCTGTCGTTCATCCACAGAACTGGGCTCTTGCTAATTCCTAAGACCTTCAAAACTCAAAACATCCCGCAATGCATTCACTGGCCGAGGTGCTCATGATCTTCAGGCTGTGGTGGCAAGGCTTCTCTCCTACCACATTTATCGACACGTGACTCTTAGACTCACATGTGCTCTGCGGAAACTGAAGCATCGAGTGCTAGCTGATTGTGTGGCTTCCGTGCGCGCAGGAACCTTCAATTTCAACGAACCATGAAACCAATCAGCACGTGAACATAAAGATCCAAGAGAATGAGCACAGCATTGCCTAGCATGGTCAGCATTCCCCAGCATTGCTCCCAGCCTACCGTGGCATCCCTGGAACCAAGGCACAGCAGTTCCTGCGCTGCGTCTGGCTTGGAGGGTTTGAGGTTGACATGTCCAGCCGCGAATGTCGGAACCCACAACCTTCGCACCTTCATGTCGCGGCCTTTGCTTGACTTCACCCTTGGGAGATCGCAGGATGTGCTTGGGAGTGGCTCACTCGCCGCTAGGGCTGGTGTCCCAAGACTCATTCCCATGTTTTGCTGGGCTGACACATGTAACACGCCTTTTGTCCGCTCTTGGCTGCCGACTGCTCCACGTCATAAACCTTTACCACTCTTTCCTGACACTCGCCATGGCGTTTGGCGCACCATGCTTAAGCAAGACTTGTCTGGCCCAGATTGAAAATGCTTCCACACGCAACACACCATGCCTGGCCACCGACCAACAGCTTGTCACCGTCCTGGCAAGTTTACTAGCCAATCTAGCCAAGTGTCAGGTTAAGAAGAAGGGGCAGCCAATGCCCCAAGTCCCTGAGACAAGCGAAACCTCAATCCAGAAAATCCAAAGACGAGCGTGAATGCGCCTCACCCAGAAATGGAGCATGAAAGTCGAAGCAATGCATTCTTGCTCACAGCTCGAGCTTGATTGGATTTCTCGGCTCAGCTGGACCGCCATTCGCGCACCCCCGCCTCGCTAAAGGAGAGTGCATCCAACTCGGCCTCACCAGGCCTCGGCACAACGATGTACAAAGGACCACTCCCTGAAACCAGAACTGACTCCGTCGAAGTGTCTGCGAAGTGCATCCACCGTCCTACAATTGTCATCTTGTCTACAACATGTCTGCCTGGGTCAGCTGTGGGCCCAGCATCTCCGCTAGAATCTTCACGCCTCCCCCGCGGGTCACCTCCCAGAATCCCACTGTGCCTCAGAGAGCACAAAACACCCTGTCCATGACGTGCAAGTGTTGAAGAATCACCACGGCCCAAGCCAGAAATCCACCAAAAAGTTAGGCTGGACTTGTTCGTGTTTAGATAGCCCCCAAACAAACCTTTACACTTTAACACACAAACGCTCGCTTTTGCTCTGTTATCATTCCCCTCTAACTCTGATGCCTGCATGACGGTCCCGAAGCCCTTTGGTTTTCTTGCTCTGCTTCCAGAAGGCTTGATCTCCTAAAGTCCTGGCTGTGTTCCGGATTGTCTATGGATCTTGTTGAGCCTGCCTGCCTCCCCGCCCTTCAGGGCCTTCGGAAGGGAGCGGGCCCCCAGAAAAAGAATCTCCCCTCCTCCGAACCTCCCCGTAACATGTTTTGTTCACTTCTTGCTCTTACGGCACAGGGCAGGCCAGGGCCCAGTGTTTGCGGCCCGGACGGTAGCTTCTCTCTCTCTCCCTCCCTCCCTCCCGCTCTCGCCAGCAATTCCTGTTCTTCTCAGCCTAGCGATTGCAGACTGCAGAGCTGCAGTCAGACTGCCAGCTGTGTCGACCGTGGCGACAATGTTGGCTGTACGTCCTGATGAGGCTCGGCACATGCTTGAAATAATTCACCTCCTGCGGGGCGTCGCCCTCAATGACTCAACAAACTGCAAGAATGCACTCCTTAGGCTCCTAAGGTATCCTACGGTCGTGTGGCGCCTGCTGGCAGCCAGCGCAGGTTCAGCATCGCCGTGCCTGCCGACCGACTCACGGCCTTTTCAGATCTTTTCAGGCTTCAGTCTGCGGAGCCGCCGTCTGACATCTGAAGTCGCTGAGCTACGGTGAGGGTTTCGACTTTAGGAAAAGGGTGTGATGCACATGGCCCTTTACCGGACACACGGGGCTGTGAAGATGCGAAAGAATGCAGCTTGCGAGAACTAAGCGGCCTGAGAAACAATCACGCTGCTCTTGAGACTTGGGGCTTGGGGACGTGCCTTCTCGGTTGGGCATGAAGGACAACACATTGCATCGTGGTCAAATCAAATGCCATCACACGGCCTTGCAATGCCTTCCAATGATTCCACCTCGACTCTGCCCCGCACGAGCATTGCCAGGCACAGCAGCGCCTCGTTTGGAGAGCCGCTTGCCACGCTCCAGCGCAGCCTTCTCCGCAACGGCCTCCATGTCATCCTTCTCCTCGTCCCTGCTCACACAAGTCTTCACAGTACTTCACGGACTTTGGGCAGCTTGAGACGGCATCACGAGTCTTCATGCTCCAGCAGCTCAGACTAAACCTGATTCGCACTGCGTTTGAGCGGCACGTGCCTGCCTGGTCAGATTGCGGGGAGACAGGTTCAGCGTGTGGAGGTGACTCGCTTCTCAGCTGTCGACGAGGGAAGAGGAGAAACAATGCAGCAACACGTGGATTCCTCACCATGAGCCAGCGATTTAGACACGAAGGAAATCGAAGGAATCTTCTCATCCAGAAAACTGCTCTCGCAGCACTTCAATGCTGCTTGTCAACGGTCTTTCAGAAACGCCGAAACAGCCCGCCTGTGAAACCACGAGTGGCTGTGGCAAACAACATGATGATGTGCCGAAGACATGCTCGCTCTGCATGGCCGCTCCGGCAACATGAAACGATGGCTGAATAACTTCTTGCCCAGCATCTAGCAACGTCGTAGATGCGCAAGCCACCGTCGAGATAGGCTGAAATGCACGCAACGGCCAATGCATCAACTGAGTGTTGCTGCCTTACAAGTGCTGTAAACGCAATGTCGCATTCGCTTCCATGGTGTGACAGTGTTACACGTGGCCTCCAGCCAGCTGCAGGTCGTCGGGAGAGAAGCGCAAAGCAAAGCAGGCCTTGGGAAAAGAATCTGTTCTTCAGCGCTTTGAAAGGAGTCCTTCGTCAAATCTGTAGAAATTCTCAAGCTTGCTAACTTTGCACTCGCCACTGCTGCAGAGAAGCATGCCCATATCCTTGGAAGTGAAGCTTGGGTAGGTCCTGCAGGCGGGCTTCTGACTCAATGTAAGTGACGGAATAGCCTACAAGGCAAACATGCTGTTGCACGGGCGTTCAGAAGCGCTTGCCAGGACCGCAGTTCGGCATGGCCGACGGACTTCCACAGGCTGCTGAAATGCCGCCACATCTGCGAACCCCTGCAGTCCCTAAGGAAAACACCGCCCGCCTGGACAAACTACCAGCTCGAGCGAACTAACCTAGCGTCTAGGCCTGCCTATGCAAGGCACCGGCCAGCAAATCCAGTTGGCTGGCTCGGCTACTGAAGAAGCATGTAAATCAATGTACATCATTCACTTGAGACTGGTCGACTGAGGGAATCAGTTAAAATTTCAAAGGAATGCCTCTTAAAATCAAGGCCTGGTCATGCGGAATGTGCCGGATGCTGGTGGAGCACAGGACGCAGCTGAGCACATCAGCTGAGCACTGCGAGAAACCAGGGCGGCGCTGACGGCTGAGGACATCTCCACGTCCCCGAGTTTGGCTTAGTCAGCGTCATCAGCATCAAAGTCAGGCATCTCTGACTTTACGTCCTCTTGTGCCTGACAGAACTCAAGATCTCTTACACTATTGAAACGAGTCCGTGGCCATGTTGACACTCGATGAAAACGTTTTACACAACATCCCATGCCACATGCCGAAGGATTTCGACAGTCGCCTCCTCGGACTCCCTCTCGAAGGACCTAAGGGAAGCTGGAGGTGAGCATAACTGGCTGCATAGCTGCAACGTGAAGTCGGCACTGAGCACATTTCAGATTTCTAGAGCAATGCACCCCAAAGCTGGTAGCATTTTACGGAACCGGGTGTCGCAAGAAATGCAAGAAACTCCCATTGGACTTCTGACTCTTAAGACTGTGCAGTCTGCGTCGACTGGGCCTGTCGTCTTTGGCTTCAGAACGTTCATGATCTTCCGAGTCTTCCTCTTCCTGCTCGGAATGGAAGCTTCTAAAAGCTTCTAGCATCTGAGCCCATAGAAACATTGGCCTTGGCCCAGGCAGCTGGATTGGCGTCCACGGTGCGTCGGCTCCGTCGGCGGTCCTGACGTCAACACCAGTGAACATGGGAGAGTGTCCGCCCGTCATTAGATGCGTCAGTTGAGTTATGGAGTTATGAAAAGAGCAATCAAAACAGCAATCTGGGAGAGACCGTGCCGAGGCATCGCTGCTGGCGAGAATCGTGGGGTACCTTCGTGATCCAGCCACGCCACATGCAAAAGCGGCCCTCGCTGTCCATCTTATTGATGCACGCTTCTAGCCTAGGTTCCAGGTGAGAAACTGCGGGAATGACAACTGTCTGCAATCTGTAACTCTTTGGGCCCAGGTTCTCGCCCTTGCCGAAGCGGCCAATGCGCTCTGGCATGTTTGCAGAGAGCGCATCCAGCTCCAGCCAACCATCTGCAGTGTCGCACGATGGGGTTGTAGAAGGGTTGTAGAAGGGTTGTAGAAGGGTTGTAGATGTTGTAGGGATTTCGTGAGACGGAGCATGCGAACTTTCGGAGACCAAGGAGCCCCATGGTTTGACACCAAAGTCTCTGTATCCGGCTCTGAGGACCTTCGTTGATGACCCCGAGCTCAGACTCAAGTCGCAAGCTATCACTGGGGTGCTTGGCACGTGGGCCCTGTTCGTGCCAAGCGGCCCAGGATATCCATTTAGACACGTCCTCGAATCCTCAGGCTGTAGGCTGTGTCGGAACACAGCGGACAGAACACCAAAGCGTCCAAAGCCACTTGAATTTCCTTGCTGGTCTAATTGGGCCAATCTGGGAAGAGCCAGTGCAACTCCGCTATGTTGCTACAACAACTGCGACTTCGTCCATCCAAGGCGTCGAGCCTCCAGGCCTTTCACAACCCTGTCCGACTGCTGGCAAGGCACTGCAACTTCGCCGACCCGGGGCTGGCACCTCCACATCTCCGAACGTTGTCTGAGCTACTGTATCTGTCACATGCCAGCACCTGTCAACGGCTCAGCTGCCACAGCAATGTTGCACGTGCAGGCCTGTCTCTCGTCTGTGGCTGGACCCTCCTGCAAAGGCCAGCTGTATCCCTAAGCTATCCCAAGCTCAAAAGCCTGCCCGAATGCGCACTTGCTTTCACATGGAGTCACATTGAGGGCCAAGCGAGGCCAACGAAAGCTAGCCAAGGTGCGTGGCACACGGACCTAAACCTGAACCTGAACCCCCCAACCCCAGAACCCCGAAACTCCGAAACCCTTAAACCTCTGAACCCCCAAAACCCTAAACCCCTGAGCCACAGCATTCCGTCTTCATGGGTTCATGAACCGGAAAACCCAGCCCTCAAACTTTGTCGGCCTGCAGTTTGTGTGCAAGACGCTTTTGATGTGCACGCTAGCTGAACACAGCATCGTACAAGAGAAGGCTGCAACAGTCACAGGTACTTTTAGAAAAGTGCCGGCTTTTATGCCTGTCCATCACAGTAGACGCGCAGGCTAAACGGCTGAAGTCTGTTTTCGTGAATGACAAGTACGACTTAGTCGTTCAATGTCCGTGCTCGCCTCCAGTGTTTCGAAGTCGCCCTCTGCCAGCTGTGGATCCGCAACTCGTGTGGAGTCTATACTGCCAACGCCACAGTCGGCGGTGATTTCCTAGCTTTTGCAGTCAACTCGATAAGTAGCTTCCTCGTTAAGAATCTCTTGCATTCTTCTCGCATGGGACGTGCGATGACATCTTGCACAAGCCCCTGAACCCCGGGCGTCTAAGCCTGCAAACCCCTCAGCCCCGAAGCCCCGTCACGCCACCGCACCCCACCCCACGCCACAACACGCAACCACACCTTGTTGTTGTTGCTGCTGCTGCTCGTGTTGTTGCTTGTGGCCGGATTCCATATTGATTTCATGATTGACCCTCAAAGGAAAGACATTCTTGTAAGCCGTTCCGTACTGAACCCCCCTCCCCATCCTGTAATAGAATCAATGGTTCGCAGTTTTCTGGACCGTGTCCGACCGTCCCTGAAAGCAAGACTAAACTCAAGCCTTGCTCCATTCGTCAAGCACGTGACATGCATCTACACAGACTGCAGTGGTGTGGAGTGTAGAGAGGCACTGCGGTAAAATTCTGCGTCTCCTCCACAACGACCCTGCGACCACCTCTTGAACGCGGCGTTGAAGGTGGCGCAGAACGGGGCGTCGTCGAATGAGGTGCTGCCCAGAAATCTCCCTCTGCAGCCGAGCTTCTCTGTTTGGGGAACACTTTGATGATGACATCCTGTGAGCGCGGTTTTTTCTCACACACACACACACACATGCACACACACACACACACACACAGAGACACCAACATACTCAACACACTACATGCCATCACCATCTCTGATGCGAAGGGCAGCTGACACGATACGCTGCTTGCCTGGTTGTCTGCTCCAGTGATGCCAAAACGAAGTGCCCCGTTCTCCTTGACCATGTGCTTGCTCAAAGCCTGCAGTACCTTCGCTGCCCAAGCATTTCTGAATACTTCTGAACGCCACACACTCTGCCTAGAACGTCCCAGAGCCGCATCGGTACTCGCCTGCATTAGAGCTATCGTTGGATGGAGGATGTAGGAGCCGGTATGGCTTCTTTGTGGGGGTGGCTTGAGGAAGCCTCTCCCCAGTGCTAAACGACCCCCACCCACTCCCTGCACGCCCCTTGCACTGATCCACGATAGCTGCTAAACCAGGTCTGCGACAGACAAGGCTCCTCTTCCTTCGTAAAGCCCGCAGCTTCGCCCCAGCAATTCCTCAAGTATCACATGACGTCTGGTCTTGCGGAGTAGCAATTGCCATTGGACTTGCTTGCACTTCTTACATATTGCAGCTGCAGCTCATGAGGTTCTTCAGCTTCATGCTTCCATCCCGCTGCACCTGCAAGCCCTCTGGGCGATTCTGGGGGTAGCGGCCGAAACCTGAGATCTTGCCTCAGCTGGATCCACGGAAGCACTGTTCCGCTGCCCAAGACGCAACGGCTCCAGTTGCAGAAGCAACATGTAGCAACAGAACGTAGAGTCTTCACCAATTAGAGACAGCACTGCAGAAAATTCCATTTTCCAAATCTTGGTTGACGCTGACAGCAGGGTGCTCGTGAGCTTGACGGTGTCCACTTTGCACCGTGGCGACCGGGATCTCCCATAGCGCTGCATGGATTATCAGCTCGGCTGTTCAGAGATCCCTAAACCCTAAACCCTGTTTTTACACAGTGCTTGGCTGTGCTAAGGGCCGTCGGGCCAGTGTTGCTGCAAGATGTAGTTTTGTGTTGTGAAGGGCGTTAAGTTCCGCTTGGCATCTGAAACACATGATCCTCGCGTCTACGACACTCTCCAAGCAAAGCAGGCTACGATCAACAGATGTCTCAACGCCAGTTCTAGGCGGCAAACATGCGCATGGAAGTGTGGCACCACGTGGACCTACCTCATCCTACCTCATCCTACTTCATCCTACTTCATCCTACTTCATCCTACTTCATCCTGCTTCATCCTACCTCATCCTACTTCATCCTACTTCCTACTGCATCCTGCAACCTCCCGCAACCCTGCCCGGTCCGCGGAGGGATCGACAGTAGCCTTGCGCGAGGCATGTTGGACTGACAGGGCTGTACTGCGAGTCCATACTGGGCAAGCCCGCAAACACCCGCAAACTTCCTACATCTTCCTACCATGCTCATGCAGCGATTCAAGACCGAAAATTCCGAAATCTGCTGCATTTTGCAGGGCCTGCCAAGCTGAGCTCGCCTTCACAAAACACACGAACCTCTTTGAGCCAAGTAACGCGACGGCCACCTCGTCCAGGACGCCGATTGACGGTGATAGAAGTGATCCGAGCTGATCAGGCAATAACCCGAACCAGCTTCTGACAACTTGTGAGCTTTTACACAGCAAGCGCGCCTGAAGGTGAACCTGGATCTTCCACGGCGGGCTTTGGGGTGCTTATGGTGCCGTCCTGCATTCAGCGCTTCGAGCGTACTATCCATTCTGGCTTTCAAGCTTTCGCAGAGCCCGGACAGATGCTGCATGTGGACTTTGTTCCTGGGCGCAACAAGACATGAGGCTTCAACACGATTCTTCCTCCTCTCCTGTCCGGACGTCCGGACTCTTCCCTAATCGTTTTTCTTTCAAGGGCTCTCCCTTCGCTCTCCCGGTCGGCTCTCCTCTTCAGCCCTCCGCTTCGGCTCTCCCCTATACTCCCACATTCCCCTCTCATTCCCCTCTCATTCCCCCTCTCATTCCCTCACAAGCCCCTCCGAGCTCCGACGTGAAGCGCCGGGAGTTGTGGTCGCGGGCGTGCTTCGGCTCCAGGACCTGCTGCCCCACAGCCTCGCGGTTAGAAAAGAAACTCTCCGCCGAAAAGAAACTCTCGTGCAGGCCCTCTCGTGAGTTTTCTGCGCGTGGTCCCGAGCTGTCGCATTCGCATCTGATCTGCCTTGAGCAGCTCCTTGGCCTCGGTGGCCTTGCTCACAGCCTCGTTGGAACGTATTTTTTAGGAACATATTGAGGAATCCATGTTCGGAACATTGACTTATCATAACGATCTGACAACAGAACCAGAGCTCTCTGAGCCACGCTGAAAGTGGCGGAAAGTGGCTGAAAGTGGCTGAAAGCTTAGTCTGGCTCCAAGTTCTTCCGCTGCTCGGTTTCTTGGACATCCTTGCCATGCTGCTTTAGAGTCAACAGGACGCAATTCAGGCTTCTCTGCTTGATCTTGAAGATTTGATGGGGAGACTAGTTCAAACATCGAAACAGACTTGGGGGTGAGGGCCTGGGACGAAAGCTAGTTAAGGTGCCCCCACGGAAGAGCTTCCGTCAACATGGCATCAGCTACGCAGCAGGACAAGCACACGCAAAGGCAGCAGGCCGTGTTGATGTGTTGCTTTGCTCTGCGGTGTTTTAGCATCTTCCGGAGGGCTCTTTTTTGAAACGCATGACACCACAACAGATGTTGCACTCACCAGGGGAACCTTTCCAATCCAGCTCTGAGGGACGCCGGACTCAAGTCAACATCAAGGCTTCTGAGTCTTTTCTTGGGGGCTTTTCTGTTAGCATCTTCCGGAGGGCTCTTGTTTGAAGCGCATGACACCACAACAGATGTTGCACTCACCAAGCGAAGTCTGTCCAATCCAGCTTTGAGGGACGCCGGACTCAAGTCAACATCAAGGCTTCTGAGTCTTTTCTTGGGGGGCCTGGGATCCACAGAAAACGGCGTTCATTTGCACCCAAGAAACGAAAGAAATGAACGCCAGCCCGTTTCCCCACAACCTGTGTTTGCCCACCGGAAACCGACCGGGTTTGCTGCGTTTCGTGGCGGAGCCTCCGGGGGCCCTGTATACCCATCAGGTTGTAAGCTTCGCTTAAGCAAGATACTCCGCTAGCTCCTCAGGGGCTAGCTTTCGTGATTGAGATTCACAAGCTCACCAAGGTGATCTCGAGTCTCGGCCTGCCTTGGATTTCGCGATGCCAAGAATTGCAAAGACCTTGAACACATCACTCAACATGGGCAACAGAGAGACTGTGAACCCAGAATAGCCTCAGGGCACAGATTGCGAGCCACTTTGGGTACCCTGCGTCAGAGGCGTCACTCTTGGCACGTTCACGAAGTTGCTGCTGCTTCAACTTCTCTTCCTTCTCTGCCTTCTCTTCCTGCCCCCAAAGCCAAGTCTATCTTGAGGAGGCAGATTCGGTCAGAGCATATTGGAGAAGGCTCGTATGAACGTATGAAGTGGCGGTACGAAGCTGCTTCCAAAACAATTTCATACTGGTGCGGTTGTTGTTGTGGTAGTTGTTGTGTGACTGTCGGAGAATCACCCTCACGCCTCTTGTTTGGCCCACTTGGGGTTGTCGGCCATGTACTGCGAAAGCTCGGCAGCCTACACAGGCATCTCCCCACTCAAGGCTACGTGAAGGCCACGTGCAAGTAAGGCTAAGGCTACAGCATCACTGACAGAGCGAGCAAGAACGTGTTATCCGGAGGATTTTGGTGCCCCCGTCATGCCTAACAGCTGCAGCAAACCAACTATTAAACCAAAACTCGCACTTCTCAAATAGGTTCCGTGCGGACCAGCACAACACATCGAATATTATGCTGGCGTCTACACTGTCGCTCACCTACCGAGTCCTGATCGACGCTACATTCGTCGCTGCAGATTTTGTGCAAGAGTTACGAGGCTTTTCCTAGCATCTAGAATTGCAGATAAAGATCTGGACCACTTGTGAGTTCAGTTGAAAACTGTCAGACGCCTGGAGCACCACTTGAGCAACACTTGAGACCATCGAGGTGGTGTCACATTACGACCCTGGCGCACCAACTTGTGGAACTGCCGGAAGTCCAGCTTTTGCTTGCCTGGCACGGCCGATGTTCACAAGGCCGCGCGTCCAGCAACAGATCTTGTGTGGTGGGCAGCGGCGGTGCCTAGCACGTCCATCTCGAGAAACATCTCCTGGAAGCACTTGCACCCAGCTTGCACCCTGCTTGCGCCCTGCTTGCACCCTTGCACCGAATCTTTGGAAACCCCATGATCACCATGAAGCCTCGGATTTGGATTTGAGTCGGACTAGACTCCACGTTTTTCAGGATGTTCACATGTCCCAGCCTTCAGTCGGTACTTCGGCATCTCTGCACTGGCTCCCAGGATCCTGGCAGTCAGGATATGTCAGGATGACCCGGCTCAGAACTGTGAAGTTCTTCAGCGGCCGGGCCGCTGGGTTCTGGAGTTCCGGAAGGCATGACGAGCATTGACGAAAGGCTTCGAGAAGAGGCTTCAAGAATGTCTCTCTGCAGTGCGCGGCCCCTTGGGCTTAGCTTGTAGCATCTTGTAGCAGGCATTGCAGCACAATTACAAAGAGTGGAGTTGGAGATCTCCGACTGCGAAGCCTCTTGAAGGCCTTGCTGCACTCACTCTCCGTGATAAGGCCGTCTTGGTCCTGCTCGGCACTGCTCGGCACTTGCAGCACATAGTTACAAGAGTGTTACAAGTTACAAGGGACTTGAGACCGACAAAGCCAGGGCTGACAAGTTGAAGCAAAGCAGCGCCCTACGGAAATCAACTACGAGACGAATGGCTCGGCTCTCTGCATCGCAGCCCTGAATCTGACTCCAAGGTGAGGTGCTCCTCGTCGGACATTTCCTTGCGTCAAGACATTTTCAAGACTAAGCCATACTGAATCCGCCCGAAGCCTATATAGACTTAGTGTACATACTAATTATAGGGGAAGCAATCTCTGAGATGAAGGCTCTCCAAATCCCGCTTTACTCGCACACTTTTGCACATGGAAGCCCACTTGCGTTGCCACTAGTAGTCCACTGCATGGCCGCGTCACCGGCATGCAAGGTCTGCACGCAACAACAACCGAAAGGCAGACGAACCAACAAAGCTGGTCCCTGCCTTAGGGGCATCTGTCTATAAACCCTCACAACTCAAAACACCTACCGAGACAGCAGGACTTCCACCTCTTTCTTGCTCGGTAGGAGGTCTGCATCCCTACACGGCTTCAGCATGATGCTCCCGCCGTGGAAGTCAAGCTCTGACGGGAACTCTTCGCTGATCTCCCGGGCTTGCTTCAGGTATGCCAAGCCCTGAGAGATGTTCTGCTCCGCGGAGGGTAGCATGGCCCTGTTTGATTGGACTAAACTCTCAATAGAGATTTGGTTGATGGCATTCAAGCGCGGCGGCTGCATCTTCTTGTTGATGTCAGCACTGACAAGGGTCCGCGCACCACTCGAAAGCATTTGGAACATCACCTTTGTGCCGAAGTAACGTGGATTCCCCGTCTTCATCTCCACTGGACACCCACGTTCATCAACTGCGTCCACATCGGCTGAGAATAGAACATTGAAGCCACCCACACGCATGATGTGAAGGCTCTCAGTCTTCTGCAAATCATGCTTGTGACTGATCTCACGGCCTGTAAGTAGCCTTTCAAACTGGAAGCCGACCTCTGCGTAATTCTGTATGTACTGCTTATGCTTGGCAAGCAGGACGATGTCGGTACCAGGGCAACGTTGCGTCAAGTACTTCGTTCCGGCCTCAATCGGCTGTTGTTGAGCCAAGACTTCCAAGGAGGAGCCCCCAAGTAGAAAGTCGATGCCGGCCAAAGAGCCGCGACGCTGCCAGGCCACACGCAGTGGCACCATGTAGCCTGCATCAAATGGAAAGACGTTGGGGATTTGTTGCGGAACTGGCAAGGCGAAATTGAGTGGAAGTCGAATGCCGCGGATGTTCACCAACGTCGGTGGCTCACCCTCGTCGGAAAGACCTTGGAGAACATCAGTGGCCGTTACCATCCGGAAACTTCGCTTCTGCTGAAGACCTTCTGGATTCCAGGTGTAGATTCCAAGGTCCTCCACCTTTTCGATCCAGCTCAAGATACCCCGTCCTTCCGGATGGGAGGATACCTGTGAGCGATCCATGCGGTATCCTGCCATGTGGTCGGACGAAGCAATCGCCACAAAAGCCTGGGCAGCTAGATGATGCTGCCGGGATCTATCTGTCACCAGAGTCACTAGAGCCCGACACTCCAGCTTCGCGTTGCACGTACAACAACACCAACGCCAACACCACAAACGACGCCACCGCCCTTGCAGCTGAGTGACAAAGGCTACGGACCATCGCGGCTGCGAGCTCCGAAGCTCTTCCAATGTCTTTTCCTGCTGTGGCTCATGCAGCTGGATATAATTTGGACAAATGGAAGATCTCTTGACATTTGACCCATGGAAGGGGGCAGGCGAAATTGCAGGCCGCAAGCGAGACAGGGATCCTTGCTACCCAAGCGGGCTTGCTGCAGCTTCCACGCCTCCGCAGGAGAGTGCGCTGATAAAGGATGGGATCCAGGAGTGGGTAAGCTACACAACGAGCTACAGGTTGCAAAATGGGGTTGCGTCAGTGCCGTGACATGCCGGATGGCCACATGCCAAACCCCGTCAGCTCTTATCTGCAGAGGTGCTTCTATACTATCCATGCATGTGACGCCTGTATCGGATCCATCGCACAGCGTTCGCAGCACAGGCTGTAGGAACAAGACTTATGGCTGAAATCAGATGTGTACGGTAACGTCTGTCAAAAACTAACATCACTAGCAGCCTAAATTGGTAGCGTACTGCCTTACCACCGTACTTAGTCTGCGCTGAGGACTTAATCTGCTGCTTAGGCCCATGCTTCTTGAATTTTCTTGAGTTCACTTCGGGCCGAGCCAGTCGAACGGTCAAGTTCTTATGCAAATCTCATGCAGATCACCGCCAACTAAAGGCCAAAAAAGCCTTGTCCATGGAATTTGGCAGCGGACGCTCTCCCATATCTCAAGTCTGCAGGACAGCGATACAATGCACAACTCCTTCTTCTCTTTCTTCTCTTCCTTCTTGTCCTCACCGGAAATTGGAGTTTTCGCTGGATATTGAAGATTACATGCTGTGCAATTGAGCTTTCGGCTAGAATCAGTAGAGCCAGCAAGGCCTCCCTACACGAACTTGCACCATCGACAAGCTTCAGACATGCAAGGCTTAGGCCGGGCATGTTCCGATGTGGCCATCTCTGAACGTGACGAGTGCACTCGACAAAGGAGGTGGCCAGCCCTGCGCACAAAACCCCAAGCCAAGCTCGTCATTGAGCCTTCTTCTCTTTCGCCTTCTCTTTGCTGTCTTTGCCGTCCTTCAGCTTCTTGTCTGCAGCCTTTGCACAGAAAACCTACTAGAAAAGCCATTGGACTGTGACTTGCCTGCAGGCTTACAGTCTCGAGCTGGGCCTTGCATGCTTTGCTTTCTTAAGCTGATTCTATGCGATTGCCCGTACAGGGAATCCCCTTTGGGGCCTTATCGGCTAGCGGACCCAACGAGCCTGCTCCGATCCCGCCCAATGGCAGGTGCCTCCCAGGTATCAAGCACGGCAACATTGAAAATTTTTGCAGCAGCCGCTTGCAGATTGTGTAAGGGCGTGCACAGCCATGAGTTGGCCTCATGAGGGACTGGGACGGGTTTAGTATGGGATGTCGCGTCCATACACATTTACCTAGGGCTGCACAAGCTATCGTAGCTTAGCCGCGTTCGGGATGTGGACCAGTCCGCCTGTACCACTGCCAGCTTCAGCTGGCGAACTGTTGTTCCAATTGCCCCACGGCTCGCCGTCCTTTACAGAGCGAAGCACCGGCCAGTGATTGTTCTGCAACATATGGGTCTGACAGTCTGAGACTCTAGGGCGAGCAGCGGTCAGGCAGCTAGGAGTTTCTCCCTGAAAGAGGGGGGGTGAACTTCTCAGGTTGTCCTGCCACTCCCAGGATTCCCAGGATGCCTTCGACTCGTGGCCTTCCGGCAGCAAAAAACCTCTTCTCAACAACTTCAAAAAGCGCAAAAGCTCGGGGGAAGGCTCTCCTGATTCTCTGTGCTTTTGTGCCCACCACGAATCTTTGTGCCCAAACCTGACCAGGTAGGTCACGAACTTAGGTTGCAGCCGGCGCTCTCAAGCTCCACTGCTCAGGCCTCGACCACTGATTCTGAGCTGCAGCCTTGTCAGGCCACCGATCATCATTCGCCTTCCACGCGCCATCCTTCCACTGATCCTGCCAGTTGCTGGCCCAATCCCACCTTAGGGTAAAGCGTATTGCAAGACACACTGGAGCCAAAACCTAACTACTCCAAACCAGACATGGCCGACGACTGTATACTGACAGCTGCATCTGAGCAGCTCTCGATCCTGCCACCTGGCGAGGCGTCGGAATCAGGTTCTGTCAGGGTAGCGTA